>CM059425.1:85956393-86293192 GCA_030390025.1 Squalus acanthias
GTCCAGGTCGGAGAGGCGCAAGGTGCGCAGGTCCCACTGGTGTCGCTGTAACCGCTGTCGGGGGCTGTCAAGTCTTGGGGAAACACTTCATCGTCACTATCGAGCTCCTCCGCCTCGCACATATCTATGTCATCCAAACCCGGCTTTGGAGTTTGTTTTTTGGGGGTGCTTTCTTGGGAGGGGAAGTGGAGGAAGGTTCCTAAGAGGAGAAACAAAAAAAAACTGATAAAAACAAGTAAATGCATCCTGTTTCAATTTGCAGTTTGTTAACTTTATGTTTCCCGTTGTCTTCAACACCCCTCCCTCCCCCCATCCCTCGCTACATCAAGGGGCCCGACTCCTCAAGACAAAGCTGTAATCCTGTATGGCTTAAAGAGACATAATTCAAATCACTGGGGGAAAACCTTCAGATTTTTTCCCACAGGAGGGGATGGGAATAGGAAGAGGAAGAAGAGGGGTGGAGAGGAGGTGAAGAGAAGAGATCGGAAGAGGACGAGGAGAGGAGTGGAGAAAGAGAGAAGACAGGAGGAAGAGAGAAAGGAGAGGAGAGAAGAGAGAGCGAGGCGAGGAGAGGAGAAGCGAGGAGCCTTTTTCCCATATCTTGCTCCCACTTCTCCAGCTGCTCTTCCGCACTCCTGAGTGGTGCAGGGAAGCTGCACTGGTATAAGGCCGAGAATATATTGCTTGGCCAGAGAATAGAAACGGTGACTGTTACACAATGGAAAGCATTCACTTTATGAACAATGTGTGGCTCTGGAAGGTGACTGTGAGACGTTTTTGTGAATCAATGATCTTCTGCTGCTCACTATCGGACCATAGTAATCGGTCTCATGCTAACCATCCACAGTGACAGTCCTACTAGGGGGGAGGGTGGGTGCAGGGAAAGAAAGAAATAACTTGTATTTATATCATGCCTTTCACACATCTGGACATCCCAAAGCGCTTCAAAGCCAATGAAGTAATTTTGAAGTGTAGTCACTGTTGCAATGTAGGAAACGCGGCAGCCAATTTGCACACAGCAAGCTCCCACAAACAGCAATGAGATAAATGGCCAGATAATCTGTTTTAGTGGTGTTGTTTGAGAGGTAGATATTGGCCAGGACACCAGGAAGAACTCACGTGCTTTTCTTCAAATGGTGCCGTGGGATCTTTTACACCCACCTGAGAGGGCAGACGGGGCCTCAGTTTAACGTTTCATCTGAAAGACGGCACCTCCGACAGTGCAGCATTCCCTCATTACTACACTGAAGCATCAGCTTAGATTACGGGCTCAAGTCTCTGGGACTTGAATCCACAACCTTCTGACTCGGAGCGAGAGTGTTACCGACTCAGAGAAGGCTGACAGCGAGGTTAACACTGGTCAGTAACATTCAGATAGATATCTGGGGTCCCTGGAAATGGTTTGTAGAGTGACAAGTACCATTCAGAGAACAGCTGGTTTCTTCTAAAGTGCCTTCATCCTGCTGCAGATCTGCACAATATAGATTTCTTCAAAACACAAGCTAAAAACCACAGGGGAGGCAGGACATCTGTGAGAAGCCAACACTCTACTTTAAGTGCTGTCAGTCACTTCACAGTGACGTCACTGTGTGTTGTTGAGCAAGCGTGGCCTTGTTTATAGAGTCACAGGTGGATGTAGAGAGAGAGAGAGAGAGATACGAACAGAGAGAGTGAAACAACCCCACAGAGACAGAACAAGAGGAACACAAACATATAGAGCCATGAACAGAGACAGGCCCACATGCAGAAAGAGACAAACCTACACAAGGAGACACAAAGAAAAAGGAAACACAACAGAGAGACACACAGAGAAAGCAGAGACAACAACTACTTCAATCTATATAGCACATTTAAGGGAAAAAAAAGTCCCAAGCTGCTTCACAGAGGCCTAATCAGTCAAAAATGGACAGATACACGGAGAGAAACAGAGACACAGAAACAGATACAAACAGAGAGACACACACACAGAAACAATAACAATGCGAAAGAAACGGAGACACACAGAAACAGATACAGAGAGAGAGAAACACAGACACACAGATAAAGTGAGAGAGAAACAGAGACACACACAAACAGAGAGCGAGAAACAGAGACACACAGAGAAACAGGTACAGAGACACACAGAAACAGGTACAGACACACAGAAACAGGTACAGGGAGAGACAAACAGAGACACAGTGACTTCAGTACGTCAGATGAGTTCAAACAGGAGCTTCTAACCAGCGAGGCCACGATGAAGAAGATGCCCTCTGCATCTCCATGAGTACTATGCTTTAGTGCTGATAGATGTCCCACTTGCCAACCATCATGAGTTTCTCAAACATCCATACTAGACTACCTTGCCTCAGAGGGGCAACGTTTCCCTCCCTTCCCCTCCCCAAAAACAGATCTCCTCACATCTAACTAGAAGAATCGCTCGCAAAGCTACTCTGCAGTGTCGATCATTCTCGTCCAGTCAGCACCCTACCAACCCGGCATGCTGCTGCCTGCTCATGCCTGGCACCAAGGTATGTCAAGGACTTGCGTTGGCCAGTGCTGATAATTGGGGTGTAGAAGTTCATACCACATGTGATACTCTCATCATTTCCCTTTGTGTTTCGTGCAAATCACTTCATAGTTAAGGAAAGCCTGAGCTGCCCCTGCCCCATCCACTGCACTGGCTCTGTTGGCCAATGCACCACCTGGTATGGTACTGAGCAATATAGATCAGCAAGAACGTAAGCTTAGCTGATGTCACCCGTGACAATGGTACGGATTCCACAAATTAGCCTGGGATGCCAATTGCCAAAGCATAGCCACTGTCCAGTGAGCCCTCACCCGGAGAGTGTGGACGTTGGACAAGGACAGGATGCTCCCCACCATGACTAGGAGGCTAACAACTCACTCTCCAGGCTCATGCGTGTAGATAGGCCTGCTCAGTGAGACATCGGACAGCAGTTGGAAATGGGGGAACTGCGCCCTCACCAGGAGAAAGAATGAAAGGAAGAAAGGAAGACTTGCATTTATATAGCGCCTTTCATCAGCCACAGTGTCGATCACAAGAACTAATCCTGTACCAAAAAAAATGGTGCAACAGTGAATGATGTCTGACTCAGCTGTACAAGAACACTTTTATTTTGTTATGCAAGAGGGTTTTGTCATTTTGTTTTAAATAATTAAAACATATACAAAAATATTCAACAGCCTGCAGAAATCTTGTGTGCTGCAATTACATTCAAAATCATTTTTTGATTTGTTTAATCAAAGAGTGTTGGCATAATCTCTGGCTAAACAGAATTTATGAATGCAAAACTCAATGACAGTGTGAGGGAGCTGGATTAACATCAGTCGAGATACAGTCAGTAACACAGGGTGCTGGGGGAGGGGTTACTGAGTGACAGTGTGAGGGAGCTGGATTAACATCAGTAGAGATAGTCAGTAACACAGGGTGCTGGGGGAGGGGTTACTGAGTGACTGTGAGGGAGCTGGATTAACATCAGTCGAGATACAGTCAGTAACACAGGGTGCTGGGGGAGGGGTTACTGAGTGACTGTGTGAGGGAGCTGGATTAACATCAGTCGAGATACAGTCAGTAACACAGGGTGCTGGGGGAGGGGTTACTGAGTGACAGTGTGCGGGAGCTGGATTAACATCAGTCGAGATACAGTCAGTAACACAGGGTGCTGGGGGAGGGGTTACTGAGTGACAGTGAGAGAGCTGGATTAACATCAGTAGAGATAGTCAGTATCATGCTGCTGGGGGGAGGGGTTACTGGGGCCGACAGGTTGATTTGTAAATTGAGATCCTCATTGTGAAACTTCTTCCTGAAGATCTGCTTTCTCTCGAACTTCCTCATGGGTAGGATGGAATGGAGGGTGGGTATGGGGAACAATTGAATGTGGAGCTATTTGCTTCTGAACCATAAATACTTAACCTTGCAAACCCCCCCGCCCCACCCAACCCTGACCCCTGACTCTAGCAACCTGGTGCAACCTCAGGTCCCTACAGGCCTTGTGGAGCCTTCCTGCATTTGATGAAGCTGGAGGTAAACTGCTTAGTCATCTGAGTCCAAACTCACAGCACGGGTGTCGTGCAGCAGTCTCACTTCCGCCGTTTGGCCACTGGCTGATATATTTAGTGAGCACGCGCCCTGGTTCAGCCACTTTGTGGTTTTTTCAGATCTATAAGAAAGTAATGTTTACCTCCACATCCAAGCGCAACGAGCCTCGCTTTAGAGAAGGAGGAGGAGGGGGGTAGGGGGAGGGGAAGCGGTCTACCCAATGTGAGCCCAGGGAGCTCTGGCCTCTGGTTGTTTGCCACGCTTCACAACAGGAAGGAACTTGGCTTTGAGTAGGCCTTACTGATGTGAAATGATTTATATAATTTTTTTTCCTTCCCCAAGACAAAATAAACTACAGGCCTGAACAGAATCTCGCTCGTCTCTGAACTATAGAAAAAACAAGGGTTCGGCAGGAAATTATATAAAAATAACTCTGAAAATGTTGTTATAAATAAAAAGTTTCTTGCGGCGTTGCAGGTAGTGGAGGTGATAAACCTGTCCCATCTCGCCATCAGCTGACCTCCAAAGGATAGGCCTTCTTTCATAAGCAACAAGCATCTTAGTATCGTCAAACTGCCATGTCTCGTCATTCACATAGGTACTGTTTGTGTTTGCCCCATATGGAGTGCAGACTTTCTCCCTGTAACCCACTCACTCAGAGATTAGACATAGGTTGGGACTTGGGAGCAACCAAGGTTTGCAGACTCTGCCTTCCCCCAAGAGTTCATCATGGTAGTCCACTCATGCTTCAAAATTGCTTCATTCAAATTATTTGATGGTTCAAATTTAGTTTTGACATTAAACTCCCAGTTTACCATTAGCACAAAAAACAGTTTTGAATTATTAGGAGCAGTTAAAATCATCGAAGGACAAACACCAGCTGTGGGACTGTACCCAGGAAGAGGTCCGGTTCCATGGGTGGCTCAGGAGAGGGGAGGGAAGACAAGTGGTATTAAAATAAAAGAAAACATGTCAGAGATAATGGATACTCAGGCATCATCTGGTCAGGTCTGTGCATAACCAACAGGCCCCCCAACATTAAAGCTCCAATTGAATTATTTGTGTGATAGCCTAGTGATTATGGTATTGGAAGAGCAATCCCAGATGGTTGAGAGTTCAAATCCCGTCATGGCAAGTTGGGAAATTTGTGGGCTGGCATCTGGGAAATGACCATGAAAGCTGCCAGATTGTTGTAAAAAAAAACAACTGGTTCACTATTATCTACCTCTACCCAGTCTGGCCTCCAGTCCCACACTATGCGGTTGATTCTTAATGCCCTCAGGGCAACTAGAGATAGATAATAATGTGACCTTGCCAGAATTGCTCACTTCCTGAGAACAAATATACATATTTTTTAGAAGGACCTTAATGGTTGTAGATGGATTATATGTAGAGGTTATTCATGCTAGTCACTGGCCATGGAAAGGATCTACAGGCATCATTAAGCTTGCTCACTAGTCCAGAATGACCTTCCGCAGCGCACAAATCTTTTTCACTGGGCACATTTAATCTGTGTTGATGGAAGGCTGGAGAGTTCATTGAAGTACTGCAAGTTTTCAAAAGTTATTGGTAGTATATTTTATAAATTGTCACCCAGATACTCCCCCCTAAATCAAATGGTCCACACCTCAATGTAGGGAAAAACTACAAAGAATGGAATGGCAATGGAACACTCAAGAGCTAACCGAGCAGTTCTCGAGGCATCATTAAGCTACAAAAAGATGCTCTTTATCCTTCTCTCCTCTCCCAGGCCCTAGTTCTTGCCTTTTATTGACCCAAAGGTCTCTATGTCAGTGAAGAGTAATCACATTTCCTCTGGAGAATCAACAGGAATAATAATAGGATTGATCTCCTTGGAACAGAGAAGGTTCAAGGGAAATTTAATAAAGGTGTTCAAATTATGAGGGGTTTTGATAAATAAAGACAAACTGTTTCATGCCAACTTTAATTTCTAACCATGCCTCAGTGACCTCCCACACAGTCGCTGCCCACAAAAAGCCAAGTTATTTGTCAAGGCCTCAACCCACACTGCCCTCAATGATGGGCACGGAGCTGCATCTCCCCACTCTGCCACTAAACTCAAAGGCACCGTTACATTCTTGCCATTCACGGAGGTCGTCCCGGGCACCCAACGCCGTAAGTTCGGTAAGCACAAATATGCTGATTGGACGCTTTGCAATGTTGGCACCGGGAGATTCATAAATCAGTTCAATCAGGAGCAAGTGCACTTCCACCGTACGCTGTTGAGATCATAAATCCCAGCCTTCCAGCTGTGTAGGCAAGCCAGCACCCTGTGGTGTAACCACCACATTAAACACCCAACACTGCCTTTCCCATTAACCCTTCAGGGACTGGAGCGTTTTGGCACTGTCTTTCGGATGAGACGTTAAACCGAGGCCCCGTCTGCCCTCTCAGGTGGACATAAAAGATCCCATGGCACTATTTCGAAGAAGAGTAGGGGAGTTTTGGCCAATATTTACCCCTCAACTAACATCACTAAAAACAGATTATCTGGTCATTTATCTCATTGCTTTTTATGGGACCTTGCTGTGCGCAAATTGGATGTCACGGTTCCCTACATTACAACAGTGACTACACTTCAAAAAGTAGTAAAAAGCTGTAAAGAGCTTTAAGATATCCTGAGGTCATGAAAGGTGCTGTATAAATGCAAGTCTATCAAATGCAGTGAAATGAAGCTTTAAACAAAACACTAGTTCTGCAGGATGCCATGCGGATGGGGGATTATGATGATCTCTGGTGGTGCACTGGGAGTGGGTTTACTTTATAAAATGGACCTACGTAAACAAAACGCACATGCAACAAATCTCCAATTAGAAGGGATGTTCGAAGATCACATCAGCTCACTGCTCAATGCACCACATGGTGAGGTACACAGCAGTGCTGTAGACTACAGAGGTCTCCTTTCTATCTCTGGTCTGTGCTGAATTAGCTGATCTCATGGTCACATTGGGGCCCTTTAAAAGGGGCTTAAGAGCCTCTGAGCTGGCCAGGGCTCACACTCTTGATCACTACCTACTGCTGAAAAGGCGATGTGCATAGAGGTCAGTGAGGGCTGGCTGTGATGCCTCCCATAGTCAAATTGCCTGAATTCACTGGGGCCCACCATGACGAATGGACGCTTAGGCACAGTATGAGGGGCTGCTCTATTGCAGCAACAGTTAATGCCTTCAGCAGAGGAAGGAAGAAAATTATAGTACAATAGAGAAGGGCACCAAACTCTGGTTTCAAAAGGCACTGATAGCCCTGATAAACCAGAATTAACCACAGCACTGAGTCTTTCAGTTGCCTTGTGCTACTGCAGGTCCTAGTGGAAGATTACATTTTCTCCTAAGCACTTTAGTAAAAGTGCTGCTTCAAGCATATAAGTTCTTGGCAACCTAGGGTTTTAGCTGTGATCAAGATTCGGCTGTACTGCACATCTAATCGATTGCTCCCAAATTCCCTGCCACCTTCCCAAATCAAAGTCTGCACAGCGCTGAGTCACACTGCCCCCTCCAGCAGTCTGTGGTACTGCAGCCTCCACTCGCTCACACTCATCACCCGACCTGGCCTTACCCACAGGGAGCACTTGGAGCACTGAAGCCCTGCAGGAGCAGCTGAGGATCAGCAAAGGCTTACCACCCCCACACCACTATCAGCTGACTCCTGGACACTCTGTACCTTTGCAACAATATCCTCGTCTACCATTGGTTTGGGGCAAAGTTTCAATATTTTCAGGGGGGTCCCCCATACAGAAAAGTTTGAAAAGCACAGACCCAGGCTGATAGGGGACAATGCACTGTCAAAAGTGCCTCCCTTCAGATGAGGCATTAAACACAGTTCTGATCTGCCTATTCAGGGAGCAGTCAAAGGTCTTGTACTCTCTGGAGAAGAGCAGGAATGTCTCTGAAAGTGCATTTGTTTTTTTAAATTTGTTTATGGGATATGGGCATCGCTGGCAAGGCCAGCATTTATTGCTCATCCCTAATTGCCCTTGAGAAGGTGGGGGTGAGCTGCCTTCTTGAACCGCTGCAGTCCGTGTGGTGAAGGTACTCCCACAGTGCTGTTAGGGAGGGAGTTCCAGAATTTTTACCCAGCGACGATGAAGGATCGGCGTTATACTTCTAAGTCAGGATGGTGTGTGACTTGGAGGGGAACTTGGAAGTGGTGGTGTTCCCATGCACCTGCGGATTTGGGAGGTGCTGCCGAAGAAGCCTTGTAGATGGTACACACTGCAGCCACGGTATGCCGGTGGTGGAGGGAGTGAATATTTAAGATGGTGGATGGGGTGCCAATCAAGCGGGCTGCTTTGTCCTGGAAGGTGTCGAGCTTCTTGAGTGTTGTTGGAGCTGCACTCATCCAGGCAAGTGGAGAGTATTCCATCACACTCCTTACTTGTGCCTTGTAGATGGTGGAAAGGCTTTGGGGAGTCAGGAGGTGAGACACTCGCCACAGAATACCTAGCCTCTGACCTGCCCTTGTTGCCACAATATTTATGTGGCTGGTCCAGTTAAGTTTCTGGTTAATGGTGATCCCCAGGATGTTGATGGTTGGGGATTCGGCGATGGTAATGCCGTTGAATGTCAAGGGGAGGTGGTTGGACACTCACTTGTTGGAAATAGTCATTGCCTGGCACTTGTGTGGCACGAATGTTACCTGCCACTTATCAGCCCAAGCCTGAACGTCGTCCAGGTCTTGTTGCATGCAGGCATGGACTGCTTCATTATCTGAGGAGTTGTGAATGGTACTGAACACTGTGCAGTCATCAGCGAACATCCCCACTTCTGACCTTATGTTGGAGGGAAGGTCATTGATGAAGCAGCTGAAGATGGTTGGGCCTAGGGAAGGGAGGGGGGGGATGGGGAGGGGGGGAGAAATCTACATTTATGAAGTAGAGAACAATCACAGTACTGAGTCAGCGTTTGTGGCGTGGGCCAGTACCAACTTTACGTGTGCCAACTTGGCTCAGCTAGTGGCATGCTCACAGTTACGGTCAGAGGTCCATGGGTTCAGGCCATACTCTGGAATTTGAGCACTTAGTCTCGGTCGCCATTCCAGTTTAGTAATAAGAGAACGCTGAGTCATCACAGGTACCATCCTTCTGAGTAGATGTTAAACTGAGGCCCGGTGTACCTCTTCTGTGGGTGTTCGTGATCTCACAGTACTAATGGAAGAGAAGGGGGAGGGGTGGAAAGGGGGGGAGTGGGGCGGTAGCGGGAGGGGAGGGACGGGGAGGGAGCAGAAGGGGGTTGAGGGGAGGGACGGGGAAGGGAGAGGGGGGAGGGGGAAGTGAGAGGGGAGGGGAGGGGAGAGAGGAGGGCAGAGGGGAGGTGAGGGGGAGGGGGGAGGGGAGGCGGAAAGGGAGGGGAAGGGGACGGGGAGAGGGGAGGGGAGGGGAGGGAAGGGAGAGGGGAGAAGGGAGGGGAGGGGGAAGGGAGGGGAGGGGAGGGGGGGAAGGGGAGGGGGAAGGGGAGGGGGGAAGGGAGAGGGGAGGGGAGGGGGAAGGAGAAGGGAGGGGAGGGGGAAAGGAGGGGAGGGGGAAGGGGGGGAAAGGATGGAGGGGGGAAAGGGGAGGGGGAGAGGGAGGGGGGAGAGGGAAGGGGGGTGAGGGGAGGGGAGGGGGAAGGGAGAGGGGAGGGGAGGGAGAAGGGAGGGGAGGGGGAAGGGAGGGGAGGGGGAAGGGAGAAGGGAGGGGAGGGGGAAGGGAGGGGAGGGGGAAGAAAGGATGGAGGGGGAAAGGGGAGGGAGAGAGGAGAGGGGGGAGAGGGGTGGGGGAGGAGGGGGGAGAGGTGATGGGGAAAGGGGGGGAGAGGGGAGGGGGAGGGGGGAGAGGGGAGGGGAGTGGGAGAGGGAGAGGGAGGGGAAGGGAGGGGGAAGGGAGAAGGGAGGGGAGGGGGAAGGGAGGGGGGAGGGGAGGGAGAAGGGAGGGGGAAGGGAGGGGAGGGGGAAGAAAGGATGGAGGGGAAAGGGGAGGGGGAGAGGGGTGGGGGAGGAGGGGGGAGAGGCGAGGGGGGAGAGGTGATGGGGAGAGGGGGAGGCGGGAGAGGGAGAGGGAGTGGGAGAGGGAGGGGGAGGGGAGAGGGAGGGGGGGAGCGAGGAGAGGGGAGGTGAGGGGGGAGAGGGAGAGGGGGAGGGAGAGGGGGATAGGGTGAGGGGGAGGGGGACAGAAGGAGGGGGAGAGGGGAGGGGAGGGGGACAGAGGGAGGGGAGGAGGGGGAGAGAGGGGAGGGGGCGAGGGAGGGGGAGGTGGGGATGATGGGAGAGCGGAGGGGGGAGAGGGGAGGGGGAGGGAAGGGGGAGAGAGGGGTGGGGGAGAGAGTGGAGGCGGGAAGGGGAGGGAGAGGGAAGGAGGAGGGGGAGAGGGGGAGGGGGAGAGGGGAGGGGGAGAGGGGAAGGGGGGAAAGTGGAGGGGGAGGGGCAAGAGGGGAGGGGGAGGATGGGTGGGGGAAGAGGGGACGGGGAGGTGGGGAGAGGGAAGGGGAAGAGAGGGGTGGGGGAGAGAGTGGAGGCGGGAGGGGGAGGGAGAGGGAAGGAGGAGAGGAGAGGGGGGAGGGCGGAGGGGGGAAGGGGAAGGGGATGGGGAAAGGGGAGGGGGAGAGGGGAGCGCAAAGAGGGGAGGGGGAGGGGGGAGATGGGAGGGGGAAGAGGGGAGGGGGAGGTGGGAGGAAGGGAGGGGCAGGAGGGGAGGGGGAGGAGGGAGGAGAATAGTGGAGTGGGTGGGTGAGGAGGGGTGGGATAGGAGGGGAGGGGGAGGAGGGAGGAGAATAGTGGAGAGGGTGGGTGAGGAGGGGTGGGATAGGAGGGGAGGGGGAGGGGAGGACGAGGGAGGGGAGGACGAGGGTAGGGGGTGACGAGGGGAGGGGGAGAGGGTGACGAGGGGAGGGAGGGGATGACGAGGGGAGGGGGAGGGGATGACGAGGGGAGGGGGAGGGGGTGACGAGGGGAGGGGAGGGGATGACGAGGGGAGGGGGAGGGGGTGACGAGGGGAGGGGAGGGGATGACGAGGGGAGGGGGAGGGGATGACGAGGGGAGGGGGAGGGGATGACGAGGGGAGGGGGAGGGGGACGAGGGGAGGGGGAGGGGGGATGAGGGGGAGGGAGAGGGGAAGGGGAGAGGTGGCAGAGGGTGGAAACATAGAAACATAGAATCTAGGAGCAGGAGTAGGCCATTCGGCCCGTCGAGCCTGCTCCGCCATTCAATACGATCATGGCTGATCATCCAAATCCAGTACCCTGTCCCTGCTTTAATCCCCACAGTACACATATCCCACCCTACCCCCGTAACCCCACGTACTTAATTCCCCCTAACATATCCCATCCTATCCCCATAACCCCACATATTTAATCCCCCCTAACACTAAGGGTCAATTTATCATAGCCAAATCAACCTAACCCACACATTTTTGGACTGTGGGAGGAAACCGGTGCACCCGGAGGAAACCCACGCAGACACGGGGAGAATGTGCAAACTCCACACAGACAGTCACCCGAGGTCAGATTCGAACCCGGGTCTCTGGCGCTGTGAGGCACCAGTGCTAACCACTATGCCACCGTGGAGAGGGGAGGAGGGGGAGAGGGGGAGGGGGGGAGGAGTGGGAGAGGGGAGGTTGGAGGAGGGGAGGGGGCGGAGGGGGGAGAGGGAGAGGGGGACAGAGGGAGGGGTGAGAGGGGAGGGGGAGAGAGGGGAGGGGGAGAGAGGGGAGGGGGAAGAGAGGGTGGGGAGGGGAGGGGGATGGGGGAGGGGGAGGTGGGGATGATGGGAGAGCGGTGGGGGGAGAGGGGAAGGGGAGGGGGGAGAGGGGAAGAGAGGGGTGGGGGCGAGAGTGGAGGGGGTGAGGGGAGAGGGTGAGGGGGGAGAGGGGAGGCAGGAGACGGGGGGAGAGGGAAGGGGGAGGGGGGAGAGGGAAGGCGGAGAGGGGGAGAGGGGAGGGGGAGGGGGAAAGGGGAGGGGGGAGAGGGGAGGGGGTAGATGGGAGGGGGAGAGGGGAGGGAGGAGGTAAGAGGGGAGGGGGAGGTGGGAGGAGGGGAGGGAGAGGGGAAGGAGGGGAGGGGTGACGAGGGGAGGGGGTGACGAGGGGAGGGGGTGACGAGGGGAGGGGGAGGGGGTGATGAGGGGAGGGGGACGAGGGGAGGGGAGGGGGGGATGAGGGGAGGGGGACGAGGGGGTTGGATGAGGGGAGGGGAGTGGGGACGAGGGGAGGGGACGAGGGGAGGGGAGATGAGGGGAGGGGGACGAGGGGAGGGGAGTGGGGACGAGGGGGAGGGGAGGAGGGAGAGGGGGCAGAGGGGAGTTGGGAAGGGGTTGGGGGGAGAGGGGAGGGGAGGGGGGAGGAGAGAGGAGGGGAGGGGGAGAGGGGTGGGGAGGGAGGAGGGGGAGAGGGGGAGGAGTGGGAGAGGGGAGGGTGGAGGAGGGGGAGAGGGGAGGGGGGAGGAGGGGGAGAGGGGAGGGAGGAGGGGGAGGGGGAAGGGGAGGGGAGGAGACAGGAGGGGAGGGGAGAGGGGAAGGGGAGACAGGAGGGGGGAAAGGGGAGGGGCTGGGAGCAAGGAAGGGGGCAGGAGGGGAGGGGAGAGGGGTCGGGGAGCAGGGGATGGAGGAGGGGAGGGGGAGGAGGGGAGGGGAGGGGAGGAGACAGGAGGGGAGAGGAGAGCGGAAGGGGAGACAGGAGGGGGGAAAGGGGAGGGGCTGGGAGCAAGGAAGGGGGGAGGAGGGGGGGAGAGGGGTCGGGGAGGAGAGGGGGAGGAGGGGAGGGGAGGGGGAGCAGGGGGAGGGGTAGGAGGTGGGGAGGAGGAGAGGGGTAGGAGGAGAGGGGGAGGAGAGGGGGAGACCAGGGGAGGGGGAGGGGGGACGAGGGGAGGGGGAGGGGGGAAGGGGGAAAGAGGGGAGGGGGGGGTGGGAGGAGGGCAGGGGGATGGGGGGAGGAGGGGAGGGGGAGAGGAGAGAAGAGGTGGGGAGAGGGGAGGGGGGAGGGAGAGGGAGATGGGGAAGAGGGGAGGGTGAGGGGGGAGAGGGGAGGGGGAGATGTGGGGAGAGGGGTGGAGAGGTGAGGGGGGAAAGGGAGGGGAGGGGGAGGGGGGAAAGGGAGGGGAGGGGGAGGGGGGAAAGGGAGGGGAGGGGTGAAGGGAGGGGAGGGGGAGGGGTGGAGAGGGAGGGCGGGAGAGGGAGAGAGGGAGGGGAGGGGGAGAGGTGGAGAGGGAGGGCGGGAGAGGGAGGGGAGGGGAGGGGAGGGGGAGAGGTGGAGAGGGAGGGCGGGAGAGGGAGGGGAGGGGAGGGGAGGGGGAGAGGTGGAGAGGGAGGGCGGGAGAGGGAGAGAGAGTGGGGAGGGGGGAGGGGAGAAATCTACATTTATGAAGTAGAAAACAATCACAGTACTGCGACAGCGTTTGTGGCGTGGGCCAGTACCAACTTTACGTGTGCCAACTTGGCTCAGCTAGTGGTGTGCTCACAGTTACGGTCAGAGGTCCATGGGTTCAGGCCATACTCTGGAATTTGAGCAGGTAGTCTCGGTTGCCATTCCAGTTTAGTAATAAAGAACGCTGAGTTATCTCAGGTACCATCCTTCTGAGCAGATGTTAAACTGAGGCCCGGTGTACCTCTTCAGTGGGTGTTCGTGATCCCACAGTACTAATGGAAGAGAAGGGAGTTGTCCTGGACAACATTCCTCCCTCAGCCAACAGTGCCAGAAACAGTTTGGTTCGTTATTTCATACTTTAAGATATTAAAGCACAATTTGAATGCAAGTATATCTTAGATGTCAGCCGTGGCTCAGTTGGTAGCACTCTCGCCTGAGTCAGAAGATTGTGGCTTCAAGTCCCACTCCAGAGACTCGAGCACAAAATCTAGGCTGATAGTCCAATGCAGTACTGAGGGAGTGCTGCACTGTCAGAAGTGCTGTCTTTTAGATGAGATGTTAAACCAAGGCCCTATCTGCCCTCTCAGGTGGATGTAAGATATCCCACAACACTTTTTCGAAGAAGACCAGGGGAGTACTCCCCCATGTCCTGGCCAATATTTATCCCTCAATCAACATAATTAAAAACAGATTGTCTGTTCATTATAAAATTACTGTCTGTGGAACCTTGCTGTGTACAATTTGGTTGCTGTGTTTTCTACATTACAACAGTGACCACACTTCAATAAAAAAAGTACTTCATTAGCTCTAAAGTGCTTTGGAACATCCTGAGGTCATAAAAGGCGCTATATAAATACAAGTCTTTCTTTCTTACATCTGCCCATCTCCTCCCCACCGACACACACAGAAAAAGATCCAACATAATAAAGAGAAAAAGAAACCTTACCTGCATCTGGTTGCCATTATATTATTGGACAAGTGGAGGAGCATTAAATTTTGGATGCTCCTCGATATTTCCTCTCCGCAGTGGGCGATGCTGGCCATTTAGTGAAACTCTGGGAAGATCTCTGATCAGATGAGTACAGTGTGGTCAGGCTGCACCCACAGACTCAAGTGGAGAGATGTCCAGTTGACTATGTGGTGTGGGAACAAGCCCACTGTGTGGTTAGTTATCTCTCTGTGGCATACCACACTTAGAATGGCCCAGCTTTCATCCCAATGAATTATTTAATTGCATAATTCAGAGAAACCACAGGCTTTCATAATAGTTTATCTTCTGTGTTCCATTCAATCCCTTTGTTCTTCTCCCCCTTGCTCCCTTCTTTTTTTAAAGTATCCCTGTGTCACACACCATTCCATGGCTAAGAGGGAATATTCCCAGAACCCCAGCAAGCGCTTCCCCGATGGCAAATGCAGTGTATAACTGGGTCACGCAGACCGCAATGTCCCTAATTCAGACCAGAATACCCCAGGTTCAATCCTTGCTCTCTTAGGCAATTGCAAACAGAGTAGCAGTGGGGGAGGGGGACACGACGATTGTCCTAAGGACCCTGGCATAAGTAGGGTTTCCAACTCTGGTTGGATATATTCCTGGAGGTTTTGTCACTTGACCTCCCACCTCCCATTGCTCTGTCCCCACGCTCCCAGCATTGGTCGCCTGACACATTCATCCTGCTGGCACACCACCTTCCCACGCCAATTGGAAAGCGAACAGACTCTCGGTTACCCGAATGGATGAATCTTGACTGTCAGTCAAACAGCCTTTCTTCCCATCTCCAATATTTTCATAACTAATAAACAAAAGTGTTCAAAGAAAACGAAAAAAAATGCACATTTAAAAAAATTGCCCCTATGATTTTTCTCCTGGGTTGCTTGCAGCAGTGTTCTGGGGATTAATCCTTAAAATTCATGGAGACTCCAAGATAATCCTGGCGGGTTGGCAACCCTAGGGCTAGGGAGAGGATAATCAGCTATCAATACCTCTCCTGTAGCTACTCAGTGACTCTTGCATACATGTGTGCGTCTAGCCATAAGGTGCAGACAGGATTGGGCTTGGCTACACACTCTGTGGGCACAATCATGAAGAACAGCCATTTCCACAGTATGGTAATGGATGGGCACCTGTACCCCAGCAGGGGGAACATTGGCTTAGATTAGAACAGTGCCAACATTACCATTCTTGGGTTGCACACTGAGAGTGACACAGGAGCAACTCATCCTCCTGGGAAGCATTTGGGCTTCTGCTAAGTGATTCCTCTCCTTCCCCCCACCTCTCTCCCACAGCAGACCTAGCAACTAGTCAGGAGGGGAGGGGGGTGCACTGCCCCAGCATTAAATACCGCTGAGAATAACAGCCGGAGAGTGAGACACCGAAGCCGATTATAGGAACATAGGAACAGGAGTAGGCCATTGAGCCCCTCGAGCCTGTTCCACCAAACCACTAAATAATGGCTGATCTGTATGTTAACTACATTGACCCGCCTTGGTTCCATATCCCTTAATATACTAACCCAACAAAAAAATCTAGCAATCTCAGTTTTGAGGTTTTCAATTAATCTCAACAGCTTTTTGGAGGAGATAGTTCTGGTTTTCCACTACAATTTGTGTGAAGAAGTGTTTTCTGATATCACCCCTGAAAGGCCTAGCTCTAATTTTAAGGTTAAGCCCCCTTGTTCTCGGCTCACCCACTGAGGAAATAGTTTCTCTCTATTCACCCTATCAAATCCTTTCATCGTTTTAAACACCTCAATTAGATCACCCCTTAATCTTCTATACTCAAGAGAATACAAGCCTAGTCTATGCAGCCTCGTCACATAATTTAAACCTTTTAACCCCGGTATCATTCTGGTGAATCAGTGCTGCTTTGCAGGGAAATGCAGCAGCCAATTTGTGCACAGCAAGATCCCTCAAACAGCAAATGACATAAATGACCAGTTGATCTGTTGTGTTGGCGTTGGCCAGGACACCGCGGGAGAACTCTCCTGCCCTTCTTTAAATAGTGGACTCTTTTACGTCCACCTGAGAGGGCAGATGGGGCTTCAGTTTCACATCTCACCCAAAGGGCAGCGCCTCTAACAATATAGCACTTTCTTAGTACTGTCAGCCTAGATTATGTGCTCAAGTGCCTAGTGGAGCTTGACTGTGTCATATCCCACGATGATTCACCGTTTTTGGAAGACCAGTGGGGAAATGAGAGAAGTCAATCACAAACAGAAATGACAGTCTGGCAGTAAGTAAAGCATACCTACTACAAAGTAGGAAAGAACTCTACTAATACAACTCTACCAATGTTCCCTGTAATTTTTTTTGGTGCCGCGCAGCCCCTTTATGGGTTTTTGCATTGAAAAGCCAGCAAGCCGGCTGCGTGGGTTCCCTGGAGCGCTGCGCAGCTAATATGTCAACTGTGGCTCAGTGGGTAGCACTCTTACCTCTGAGTCAGAAAGTTGTGGATTCAAGTCCCACTCCAGGGACTTTAGCACATAGTCTAGGCTGACACTCCAGTGCAGTATTGAGGGAGTGGAGTGCCGCACTGTTAGAGGAGTTGTCTTTCAGATGAGATGTTAAACCGAGGCCCCGTCTGCCTTCTCAGGTGGAAGCAAAAGATCCCAGGGCACTATTTTGAAGAAAAAAGAAAGAATGACTTGCATTTCTACAGCGCCTTTCAAGACCACCGGACGTGTCAAAGTGCTTTACAGTCAATGAAGTACTTTTGAAGTGTAGTCACTGTTGTAATGTTGGAAACGCGGCAGCCAATTTGCGCACAGCAAGGTCCCACAAACAGCAATGTGATAATGACCAGATAATATTTTTGTATGTTGGTTGAGGGATAAATATTGGCCAGGACACCGGGGATAACTCCCCTGCTCTTCTTCGAAATAGTGCCATGGGATCTTTTACGCCCACCTGAAAAAGTAGACGGGGTCTCGGTTTAACGTCTCATCCGAAGGACAGCACCTCTGACAGTGCAGCACTCCCTCAACACTGCACTGGAGTGTCAGCCTAGCTTTATGTGCTCAAGTCCCTGGCATGGGACTTGGAACCCACAACCTTCTGACTCAGAGGCGAGTGTGCTACCCACTGAGCCACAGCAGAAGAGCAGGGAATACAATAACAACTTGCATTTTGATAGCGGTAATCAAAAAAAATGGATGCCAGAAGAAATATTAGGAGGGGTAAAAGTTTAGTCAAAGAGGTGGATTTTATGGAAGGACTTAAAGGAGGAGAGGGAGGTGGAATGGCAAGTGGTTTAGGGAGGGAATTCCAGAGCTTAGGGCCCAGATGGTTGAAGAAACAGCTGCCAGTGGAAGATCTTAAAGGAGGAGTGGGAGGTGGAAAGGTAGAGCGGTTTAGGGAGGGAATTCCAGTTCATTGGGCCTAGATGGTTGAAGGCACGGTCTCCACATGGTGAGGCAAAGGGAGAGATGGATGCACCAGAGGAATGAAAAGTTGGGGGTGGCTGTTGGAGATTAAAGAGAGGGACAGGTGAGACTATGAAGCGATTTAAACACGAGGATGAGGAGTTTAAATTTGAGGTGTTGGGGGATTTGGAGCCAGTGTGGACAGGGATGATGTGTGAGCAGGACTTTTGAATGAGTTCAAGTTTATGGAGTGTGGAAGATGGGAGGCAGGCCAGGGCAGCTTTGGAATTGTCGCATCTGGAGGTAACAAAAGCTTGGATGAGGGTTTCAGCAGCAGTTGGGCTGAGGGAGAGGCGGATTATGAAGGTGGAAGTAGGCGGTCTTTGAGATGGAGAGAACATGAAATCAGAAGTTCAGCTCGGGGTCGAATAGGATGCTGAATTTTCCAGCCATGCTTACTACCTTCCCAAAAGTAGAAAAACTCTACTAGTGCGGTGTTAATGGTGATAAAATATCTCATGTTTACAACAATGTTAGACCGTGAATCAATAGTAATTGGTTTATAACTGGCTGCTGGTGACTGGAGTTGTAATTGACATCCGACAGGCTCTAGGACCCAGGGAGCGACCTGGGAGAAAATCAGAAGCAATTGCTTCACTTCACATCCCAGCACACGCAGAATCGGCACACAAACACGCCCGCCCTCGAGCAAAGAATCATCGAATGCTGGGCCAAATTAAGGAGAGCCCAAGGCTAAAGTGTGAGGAAGCAGGATACAGAGAGGTGATAGAGGTTGCCTTCTAAGAGAGTTCTCTGGCTCCCCTTTTTTTAAACCTCGAAACTGATCAGGAAAGTGCTGAATGAGGTGAGAATCAAATAATAAAATAACACAGTCCGAGGGAGAAAAGAGTTTGAGGTAAATGAAAAGTTTAACACACAGAGGACTCATCAGGGGCAGACAGGGTAGGTGACAGCCTCCGGTACTTGAACACTGGATACCTGTACTGTTCAAGTTGTATACACACACAGGGTTAACATTAGAGGGAGGGTGTAAGTGTTAGTGAGTGAAGTACGACAAAAAAATGAGTGACAGAAAGAGATACATTAGATATAAAGAGTGTAGCATACAGTTGCACTGGATGAGTTACATTGGATATACAGAAAATTGCATCGGGTGGTTTTTAACAGTTACACTAGAAAGAAGTTACCTTAGATATACAGAGTGTAGCACAGAGTTAAATTGGATTAGAGTTACACTGGATATATAGAGTGAGGAAAGAGTTACACAGGATATACAGAGTGAGACACAGAGTTGCATCAGATCGTGTATAAATTACATTGCATTGCAGATAAAGAGGCCACGTGAGACAGACAGGAATACACTGAGTTACAATTCAACGTTATATACAAACAAGGTTACACTGCAGATACAGCGAGTGAAGTGAGCGATAGAGAGCGTGATGAGGAAGTTACACTGGAGATAGTACAGAATGAGTCATTAGAGTGTATGAGGGGCAGTTACACTGGAGAAAGAGAGATTGCGATCCAGAGGGAGGGTGATGACGGCATCTCTCTCAGCGCCGCCTGCAGCTCCTCAAGATTCTCCTGGGTAAAGTTAATCTGAGATCTTCCCATAACTCAGAGCAGCTCAGTCCTGAGATCCCCGTACCCCAGAAAGCTCAGAACTAAGACTTCCTCCCTCCGTACCCCAAACAACCCAGGACTGAGACCCCCTCCCCCATACTTCAGACCCCTTCCTCATACCTCAGGACTGACACCCTTCCTCCGTATCTCCAGGTAGCCGAGGGAAAAAACCCCTACCTGAGTTCCCATCAGGTGTGTGTCAGACCCCTTGGACTCCGCCGGGTCAGTCTCAGACCCCTTGGACTCCGCCTGGTCAGTCTCAGACCCCTTGGACTCCGCCTGGTCAGTCTCAGACCCCTTGGACTCCGCCTGGTCAGTCTCAGACCCCTTGGACTCCGCCTGGTCAGTCTCAGACCCCTTGGACTCCGCCGGATCAGTCTCAGACCCAACTCGCAGCAGATCGAAACCGGGCTTGGTTGATGCAACCTGGTTCCAGGGGCACGATGCTTTCTTGCCAACACCAAACTGAAGTTTGTATTTCCTCATAGAACCCTAGTTAATGAGCACACGATCCCGATCGAAGATAAACAATAAATGCAAAGACAACACAACAGCGACTAGTCAACTCTAACTTGTAAAATGAATAAATCCCGAGCGTCCAAAACAAACCTCTGCCAACAACAAAGTTTATCTTTATGTGTTTTTGCCTCCATCCGCTACCCTGGCATGTCCCGGAAACGAGAACAAGTGAGCTAACTGCATTGAGTGCATCAAAAGTGTCCTATACTTTAACATTCATAATAGCAAAAGCACAACAAAAATGCAGGCCCTTTCTCTGCTACAATGACACGGCGCTCTTTTGATAAGAAAACGATACCAGATCAGGAAATCTGGGCTAGATTGACAACGCGCTGGCAACTGATCCGCTTGTAGTGTAGAAACAATGTTTACAAAGAAACAATAAAGTCATTTTATACGGTTTTCATTGGACAGAATAAACGAAGTCCCGTTGCACTATACAGATATAAAGGAGATGCGCCAGAGAAGGCAATTTGTTTGTTGTAAGGTGTACTTACCCGTAGATAACTGAGCCGTTTTATATCGAATTGTGCACACTGCTTACAGTACTCTGATTAATCATCGCGATTTGCGCGCCGACCTGCTGTTTACCTCCTGTCTCATCTGTCAATCATAGCTCGTCACAATCTAATAACCATGACATCGCCAATCAGCAACGAGTTCTCGCCCCACAAAGGAGGCCGTTACTGTACCGGGTCCTGGCGCCGCCAATCATTCATGATTAGCCAATCACTTTCTACGTCCCCGCCCGCCTGCAATGTCGGCCTCCCACCATGGGCGGTGCTGTTTCCGCCTCTTTCTTCTGTATTAACCCCGCCACAGCGCCGCCTGTAGGACAGATGCCTCCACTTCCACACCACACTACTCGCCGTTCTTGTTGCTGGCATTCTGGGTGTTGTAGATCTCAGTGGCTGCCCGTTTCCCATGGCAACGCAGTGGCGTCGCATGACCATCTTCGACGTAATATCAGGCAAGTTGAGATCCTCTACCAATCAGAAAATGGAAATGGTTTGTTACCAAGCGAAAAGGGTTTATGCTATCCAATCAAAAGCAGCCATTTGTCCCCCGTTCCCCCTCCTCGCTAGCGCTGTCAGATTTGGACACGGTGGCGGGGAATTCCCCAACCAACCATCTTAAAGGAGATTGTATCTTAAAGGAGATGTCGCGGCACAGAATTCTAATCGGCATGCCCTGAAAACAAATTTGCTTGCTAAATATCTAACAACATGCATTGCTTTGTAGCGCAAAGTCTTTGTCCAAGCCGAGCCAGGGAACCCAGGAAGGTCCCAGATTCTGCACTGAGTTAGCTACTCGGCTAAGGTGGGGGAGGGGAGGGGAGGACGGTGGCTATAAGGGTCTTACAATTAGCCTGACCCCCACCCCCCTCACAGAGATAGAGAGGGTTAAATCAGCCAGGCTTCTCGCTTGTGATCGCTCAGCTGTACTGGCTCCAGCTGTTGGATAGTTTGTGCCCGCAATCACAATCTAGGCGCAAGTTTGTCTCTTGGACAAAGCACCAGAAGGTGAATGGCATCTGTGGAACTGACACCCACTAAGGAGTTAACATCTCCTGGCGAGGAGGGGAGGGAGGGTCAAAAAGTTTGGCAAGGAAAGAAAACTGCATTCTTTCACCGGCCACGGTGTGACTGTCACTTTTATACTCTAAAAAATATATATGAATGCACCATAGAAATCTGGAACTTGGCTGATGTACTTTTCATTCCAAGTGGCATGACTTAAACATGCCTGTGGGTGTGGTAAACGTGCAATGGAACTGGTTCCGGTGCTCAACTGTATCTGCCAAAACCCTTTTGTCAAATCAACAGGCTTGCATCTATGTCAAACGTTGGATACGCATCCGCTTATTTTAAGTCACTGAGTTTCCTATGGCTTGCTGGTCTTATATTTGTTATGAACAAGTACCACAGAGGAATCCCAGTGTCTCTGTGACTGATGTGTCACACCCAATTCTAAAATTTCCCCCATTTCCTTGGCTATATGCTGTTACCTCATGTTGTATGGAACTAGATACGTGCATCAGCGTAAAGAACTACTACATATACATAGCTTTGTTTGAAAAGACGGACTGAAAGGTGTGTAACGGCTTACTGAATAAGCATTATTGATCCATTAAAGTAATCTCCCCAACATTACACAGTGCCACCATCTCATGGCTCCAGAGACTTGAACACATATTCTAGGCCGACACTCCCGGTGCCAGTACTGAGGGAACGCTGCACTGTCAGAGGTGCCACCTTTTTGGATGAGATATTAAACCGAGGCCCCACCTACCTTCTCAGGTGGACGTAAAGATCTCATGGCACTATTCAAAGAAAAGCAGGAGAGATCTCTCTGGTGTCCTGGCCAATATTTATCCCTCAACCAACATCACTAAAACAGATCATCTGGTCATTATCACATTTCTGTTTGTGGGACCTTGCTGTGTGCAAATTGGCTGCGCCATTTCCTACATTACAACTGTGCTTACACTTCAAAAGTACTTCATTGGCTGTAAAGTGCTTTGGGCAATTCTGAGGTCATGAAAGGTGCTACATAAATGCAAGTCTTTCTTTCAAGGTATGGTTTCAGCATTGTCACTTAATAAACCTCTTACACAGCCAAATAGATATCTTATATGTTGCATTTCCCCAATGCATGTACACACCGACTCAGTAAACCTGAAATTTATTTTGTATCACCAGCAATAGAACTGGCCTACCCGGTATTCCTGGGACTTGGCATTATTGTCATACCAGTCCTTGTGAATTTGCGTACACTCACGGTTTTCCTGCATCTGTTGTGCTAACTTGCTTATGGCATTCCTCAACTTGACCTCATGTTCAACTACACTCATCATTATTGATTTTTCCCAACCAAGCTCTTTGATTCATGCCAACCAGCCGCTCACTCAGCACTCATATAGTAGTAGGAGTAACCTGCAGCTTGTGACAACTTTCTAATCCGACTCTTAGCCTCTGTTCTATAGCTCCTTTCACGGCCTCAGGACGTCCCAAAGCGCTTTACAGCAAATGAAGTACTTTTTGAAGTGTAGTCACTGTTGCAATGTAGGGAATTGCGGCAGCCAATTTGCACTCAGTAAGATCCCACAAACAGCAATATGATCATTTGTTTTAGTGATGTTGGTTGAGGGATAAATATTGACCAGGACACTGGGGAGAATTCCCCTGCTCTTCTTCGAAATATTGCCATGGGTACTTTTACATCCACCTGAGAGGACAGACGGGGCCTCGGTTTAACGTCTCATCTTAATGACGACACCTCCGACAGTGCAGCGCTCTCTCAGTACTGCACTGGGAGTGTCAGCCTGGATTTTGTGCCCAAGTTTCTGAAGTGGGAAGTGAACCCACGATCTTCAACTGAAGGGCAAGAGTGCTATCCACGGAGCCATAGCTGTGTTTAGCAAATGCTTCAATGTGCCATTAAATTGCTACACCATCCCATTCATCTGGGGTGTTACCGGATCAACTGGAACTTATTTATTTGTTCCTGTTTCCACAGGTGTGGCACTTCAGGGGGCAAAACACTGGCGTCCTGATTGGGGAATATGACACAAATAAATGTTTGTCACAGAGCAGTGTCTGCCTCCACTGACATAAAAGCAACCATCCCAAATGCTAGATGCCTAATTTACTGTTGTAAATATGTCCAGTTCCCTGGTTTTCTCTCAACAGGTATGAGGCGTGCTGTATCCATGGTTACCCTTTTAAAAGGTTTGTCAATAATCAGCAGAGACTGCAGATGTGCTTTGGTGAAATCCCCTTCCCCCTTGCCCCCAGTTTCTCAGATAAAGACAACAATCTTCTTATTGTGCCCTTTACCACCCATATCTATCTAGGGGAATGTGGATATTTACGACACCCCCACCAGCATCAGTTCTCCCTACCCCTGCAGCCTCCTCCAGCGCTTAATGCCAGCGCAACCTCTCTGCTCTTTCAACTCTGGCCTCCTTTCCAACATCTAACAGATCCCTCCTTTCCCCTTCAATCAATACATCTCCCCCTCCCTCCTTTCCCCTTCAATCAACCGACCCCCCCCACCCTCCTTTCCCCTTCAGTCCACAGATCCATCCTTTCCCCCTTAAGTTAATTGATTTCCCCTCCCTCCTTTCCTCCTTCAGTCCACAGATCCCACAACTGGAATTTTCTCCCTAAAACCCTCTGCCTTGCTACCTTCCTTCCCTCCTTTAAAAGCTTCACAAAAGCTGGCCTCTTTTGCCATGTCTTTGGTCACTTTCTCTGACTATTCTCCTTCATCTGTTATCACCTCTATGAAGCACTTAGAGATGTTTTATTACACTAAAGGGACTGCATCAATGTGAATTATTATTATTGTGGTCATGTGCTACTTCTAACTGTTCCTCAGGAGATGCCCAAGCACCTCCAGTCCCTGTACCTCACATGGATTCACTCTCCAGAGTTGAGCTGAAAGCCCCTTTGTTGTAACTGTACAACCTCGCTGGCTCCAGCTGTGCTAAGCTGAGGACCCGCATGGGCCAAACCCACACGGTTTCAGCAACTCCCTGGCCAGCTGTATGGTGAGCGATGTCATGTTAGAAATTCACAGCCCCCTTGCACAGAGCCACCACGGGGGAGATATCCTCCTGCAGCCTTAGAATCATGGGGGGCGAAATTCAGCTCCTTTGCGCCTGCTGTTAGCGCCTCTGAGGGGCGCTAACGGGGCGCAAAGGGGTTATAGCCCGGGGGGGTGGGGGGGGTGAAGCGCCTCCCGTAAAATTCGGCGGTGCATTGCTGAGGCGCTACCCGATACCATCGCACCCCCGCTGGTAGTGCCCCAGGCCGCCGCGCCTCTGGCGATGATGTCATCAGCGTGCGCTGCGACCCCTTAGCATCCCACCACATCCTCTTACCGCCCCGCGGCAGAAGTTCGGCTGCACCCCGCGAGGCTGCCGCAGGCGGTGTCAGCACCAGCCTCACGGGTCGCGAGCTGGATCGACCTCCGCTCGCGGGGCGGTAGTTAAAGGAGAGGTGCGGCTGCGACCCGCGCCACCTTTTTTTTTGGCCGACCCCCAGTTCGGCCCTCTGTGGTGTGCCGTAACGTGGTCCTGGCCGCCATCGTGCAGCCCAGCACCGCATCTCGGCGCCAGGCTGCTGCCATGGCACCACGCCAACCTGGTGGCCTAGTTGGCGCCATCGGAGGCCCTACAGAGTGCGCAGCGGCCCTCCCCTTTAACTGAAGGGGAGGGGCGTTGAAACGCATCTTCCGCGGAGTGCTGCCGATCGCGCCCCGACATCGCCTAGGATACCACCCCAGCAGGAAGTGGAGCACCCGACATTGCGCTCCACTTCCTGGGCGGGGTGGTAAGGCGAATTTCGCGGGCGGGGCGGGACTTCCTTGCTGGGCGCAAGATGTCCTGCCTCGCCAGTGTTACCGCCCCGAAACGGAGCGCTACTGAATTTCGCGCCCATAGAATCATACAGCACATAAGGGGGCCATTCAGCCCATCGTGCTTGAGCTGGCCCTTTGAAAGAGCTATCCAATTAGTCCCACTCCCCTGCTCTTTCCCCATAGGCCTGCAAATTTGTCATTTTCAAGTATATATCCAATTTCCTTTTGAAAGTTACTATTGAATCTGCTTCCACCACCCTTTCAGGCAGTGCATTCCAGATTATAACAACTTGCTGCTTAAAAAATAAATTCTCCTCAGCTCCTCTGGTTCTTTTGCCATTATCTTAAATCTGTGTCCTCTGGTTACCAACCCACCTGCCAGTGGAAACAGTTTCTCCTTATTTACTCGATCAAAACCCCTCATAATTCTGTACCACCCCCTGTTCTGGAGCCTTTTCTCCAGGATAATGCTGGAGTGATTGGCTGCACAAAGGATACCTTTCCCTTGCTGAATTTTACAGCCTTTGCCTGACTCAGTGATCAGTCTATGGAACAGGCTCATCAGGAAGACAGTGGAAGCAGATAGTACTGATTCATTCAAATGCAAATTAGATAGATTTAGTTCAGAAAGTAACATTTTGGAAAACAGTATATGAGTAATTTGAGACACGACATGTGGTAAGTGTAGTGTGCTTGGGAGGAACAAGTTTTAGGAACCCATGGTTCTGGGTCTGTTGTAGACTAATTAATAGAGATTGAATGCCATGATTAGTTAACAACTCCATTATTGTATCACGTGGCCATCAGGATGTTAGAAGGCGAATTAGACGGACCTTGGTCTTTGGTCTATCAATTCCTATGTTCCTAGGTATTTACACCAGCTACTTCTGCGTCAAGAGTTAATTCATTCTGCGATCAGGCATCACCTGATGGGGCTTCCACAACTCCTACAACACATTCACTCATGGAAACATGGATAATCAACATCACTTTAGCGAAGGATACATCTTTTCCCCTTAAAATACTATAAATCCATCCTTCCTGGTACTGATCATCTGTTGTAAAATGTGGATGCATCAATGCAGACTTTGGCTTTTGCCCTTTAATCCAGATGTTGGCTGAGTATTCATGACTACTGGGTATGAGGACCAGCTATTTGTTTGGTGGGATCAGGCTGGTCGCACAACTAGCATTCTTAGGCCTCGGCTTGGATCTGTACTCGCTGATCTACAATGGTTTCCAAATCCATCAATCTATGGCCTCATCCCTCCCTATCTCTGTAACCTTCTCCAGCCTAAAACCCTCAGAGATCTCTGCACTCCTCCAATTCTGGCCTCTTGCGCTACCCCAATTTTCATTGCTCCACCATTGCTGGCCGTGCATTCAGCTACCTAGGCCCCAAGCTCTGGAATTCCCTCCCTAAACCTCTCCACCTCTCTCTTCTCCTTTAAGACCCTCCTTAAAATCTACCTCTTTGACCAAGCGTTTGGTCACCTATCCTAATGTCTCCTTCTTTGGTGTCAATTTTGTTTGTCTGATTACACTCCTGTGAAGCATCTTGGGATGTTTTAATGCGTTAAAGGCACTATATAAATGCAAGCCATAAAAAAGCAAACCAAGCACTAGGGTTTATTTCTAGAGGTATAGAATTGAAAAGTAGGGAAGTTATGCTAAACCTGTATCGAACATACGAATTAGGAGCAGGAGTAGGACACTCGGCCCTTCGAGCCTGCTCCACCATTCAATAAGATCATGGTTGATCCGATTTCTCCACATTCCCGCCTACCCCCGATAACTTTTCACCCTCTTGCTTACCAAGAATCTATCTACCTCTGCCTTAAAAATATTCAAAGACTGCTTCCACCGCCCTCTGAGGAAGAGAGTTCCAAAGACTCACGACCCTCTGTGAGAAAAAAATTCTCCTTGGTTATGCCACACTTAGAGTACTGCGTATAGTTCTGGTCGCCATATTATAAAAAGGATATAGAGGCACTGGAGAGGGTGCAGAGAAGATTTACAAGATGATACCAGAAAAGCAAGGGTATACCTATCAGGAAAGGGTGAACAGCCTGGGTCTCTTTTCTCTTGAAAAAAGAAGGCTGAGGGGTGACTTAATAGGGGTCTTTTTAAAATTATGAAAAATTTTGATAGAGTGGATACAGAGAGAATGGGCTCAATTTTCCAAGCCCCGTGGAGGCGGGTTTGGAGGCAGGAGTGGTGGGAAAATTGCAGATTCTGGGGGCACGTACCCATCCCGCCCCCAACCCGCCTCCATGCAAATGTCCCAGGAGGCGGGTACCCGACCTGTGCTGGGAGCCGCCTCCCCGAGGCGGGAAGGGGATTAGTGCCAATTAACTGCCTGTTAACAGGTAGTTTACAGGCAGTTTTTTGGCTAATCCCTATTTTTAACCCTGAAGTGTGGGCTGCCCGACGGCTCCAGACCACGGCAAGTTAGTGAGGCGGGACCGTCGGTCTGCAGGGCTTGGAGGGGTCGAGATGTCTGGTGTACAGGTGAGTGATGGGTGCATGAGTGCAGAGGTAAGTGTGTTTGGTGTGTGTAAAGTGTTTTAATAAGTTTTACTTACCTTTACTTTCTCCTCCAGGCTTCCTCCCTTCAGTTCTTAGGAGTCCCTCAGCTCACTGGCACAGAAAGCAGAATGGCCGCTGAGCTGTCAAAAGCTGCAGCCTCTGCTTTCTGGTCTGGAGAGCTCTATTACTGTGTCTGAGTAGAAGGACTCAAGTTAGAAGACAGGTTGTCAGTGTTTGACAGCTTCACAGAGCTGTCAAACGCTGATATTTCATCTGTCAAAAGCGCTTGACAGATGAAATGTCAATCGCTGACGTCACCAGTATCCAGGTGTCCCTTAATTGTCCTGTTGAGCCCGCTGGGCGGGCTGAACAAGGTCAATCAAGGGAAAGTAGCGTGGGTTGGCCACAAATCGATGGAGGCGGGACTACAACCCAAAAAGTGGGAGTCCCGCCTCCATCACGTCCCCATTGAAAAAATCGAGCCCAATGTTTCCACTTGTGGGGAAGAGCATAACTAGAGGCCATCAATATAAGATAGTCACCAAGAAATCTAATAGGGAATTCAGAAGAAACTTCTTTACCCAAAGAGTGGTGAGAATGTGGAACTCGCTACCACAGGGAGTGTTTGAAGCGAATAGCATAGATGTATTTAAGGGGAGGCTAGACAAGCATATGAGGGAAAAGGGAATAGAGGGTTATGCTGATAGATTTAGATGAGGAAAGACAGGAGGAGGTTCGTGTGGAGCATAAACGCCGACATGGACTGTTTGGGCCGAATGGCCTGTTTCTGTGCCGTATATCCTATGTAATCCTATGTAAGTTGTTGTTGTGGTTGGATCATCAACCTTGTCCCGCATCATTACATTGAAAAAACCTAGAGGGCCTTGAAGGTCCTGGTGCTTGGAGAGGGCAGACAGCCTGATCTCCACAAGGGGGTAGAGGGGGAGAGAGGCATCTGAGGATTCCAAGCATGCCTGGAACCATAACAAACTCATGTTCCATGTGATCTCCTGGACTGGGTTTGATCGCCTGAGGGGGGTCAGAGAGGAATTTGCCAGAGTTTTCCCCCCTATTGGCCCTGAGTTTTTCTCTGAGTTTTTTTTGCCACTCCCAGGAGCTTACATGGCTGCAGGGTAGGGGAGGGTAGTGGTAGGAAGTGCCTAGTCATGATGCTACAGCTATCATAAGGTGTGGGGCAGGCTTGATGGGCCAGCTGGTCTTTTTCTGCCCATCACTTTTGGGAGACAAGGGGAGAAAACTGAGCGGGGGGGGAAAAAGGCAATCGGTGGGGGGCGGGGGGCGTGGAATCACAAAGAGAAATGGCAAAGTCTGGCAGTGTATTGAAAGTTCTGTTAATCATACAATATTAATTTCCTAACACCCTAATTACCATAATTTAAGCATCTTGTGGTTATACAGCACGTCAAAGGCAGCTCAGTCAGGCAGCTGTTCAATCAGAGTTCCATGCGGGGGAGTCAGCTTCTATTGTTTCAGTCTGTCCCGACCTCTGGAGACTGCTGTTGTCTTTTACTTGAAGTCACAATTTATTCACATGTTTACCGAGAGCCTCAGCCAAAAGGTCCTGCATTCAGTAACTCATTGCTACTCAACACTTGCACTGTGAATGAGATATTCACACTCTTTGCCCCCGCACGTTCACCTCCAGCACGAGCACTGCTCCCACTCTCAGCGCAGACAAAACATTTATAACCGGCCTGGGCATAATGGTTCCCAAGTGTGAGTCACGTGGCAGTATAATTGTAGTTTATACAGGGCTTAATTGTAACACAGGGAAAACCAGGGCAGTTGTGATGTCAATACTGACGTGTATCATGGGCACTATTGAAGTAATGCTTCAGTTTTTGATGCATGGGTCATTGTTGAACTAACCACTCTGTTGATCCAAGCTATTGCCCCTTCCATAATTTCCACTCACTGTTCTGAAACCTTGGCACAACTAGTAAAGAGGCCCAGGCATAGGACTAAAAATGTGCTGATGGCACAGGCCAGTGCTTCAACTCAGAAGGCTTTGTGTTCAGCACGACGAAAAGAAAGAAAGACTTGCATTTATATCGTGCCCTTCACGACCTCAGGCCGTCCCAAAGTGATTTACAGCCAATGAAGTACTTTTGAAGTGTAGTCACTGTTGTAATTTAGGAATTGCAGCAGCCAATTTTGTGCACAGCAAGCTCCCACAAAAAGCAATGTGACAAATAACCAGATAATCTATGTTAGTGATGTTGGTTGAGGGATAAATATTGGCCAGGACACCAGAGATAACTCACATGCTCTTCTTCCAATAGTGTCAAGGGATCTTTTATATCTACCTGAGAAAGCCGACAGGGCCTTGGTTTAACGTCTCATCCGAAAGATTGCACCTCCGACAGCGCAGCACTCTCTCCGTACTGCACTGGAGCGTCAGCCTGCATTATGCACTCAAGTCCCTCAAGTGGGACGTGAACCCACAACCTTCTACATTAGAGGACAGAGTGTACTGACTGAGCCATGGATGACACCTACAAGAAAGAGTCAAGTCCTGGCTACACCAACTGTATGTTTCGGCACTTTCCCTGGCAGTAGGGTACGGTATTCTAGTGGTTATGTTACTGGACTTGCAACCTTAAAGTCATGAGTTCAAACAGCACCATGGCAAGTTGATAAATTAAATTCAATAAATCCGCAGTATTTTGTCTTTAATAAATCTGGTAATTTGTGTTCCCTTCAGGCCTACTTGTCACTCCAGTATCACACTTCTTAGTTGAATGCCCTCAGGGCAACTAGGGATGGGCAATAAAATGCTGCTCCTTGCCAGTGTTGCCTATGTCCCAAGAGCAAATTACCAAAAAGAAGGACCCATCATTGAGGTGAAAGAGGAACGATCCCAGTCAAGAGCACTGATTGGGTAAAGATGTGTGACACTTCAAACCCAACCGTGTTGTTAAACAAGGATATTGTCAGATTCCTGTAATGAAAGAAAGAAAGACTCTAATTTCTGTAGCGTCTTTCATGACCTTAGGACCACCCAAAGCACTTTACAACCAATGAAGTACTTTTGAAGTATAGTCACTTTTGTAATGTAGGAAACACAGCAGCCAATTTACGCACAGCAAGGTCCCACAAACAGTAATGATGTAAATAAGACCCTGATTGCCATTTTAGGAACAGGTCGGAGCCTGCGCTAAGCTCACTCCGACCAGTTTCTCGGGTGATGGAACCGAAGAGGCCCGACAAAGGTAAGTGTCAAATTACTTTTGCGGGCCCCGGAGGAGCAGGAGTGCTTGTTGATGAATAGCAATGGGCTATTCTACCACCGTATGCATCACCTCTCCCTAGCCCGATGCCATCCTCATGAACGGTTGACACAAGCATCCTTCCAGCAACAGTCACTGGACAGCAATCAGCAGTGGGAAGCACCGCCCAATTTCCCAATTTCCCTCTTGTCCCTAGCCCATGGCACTGCGGGTGATTTCTCACGTGACTGCAGCTGGGGTAGGGAAATTGAACCTGGGATCCTCCTGGTGCCTCCGCTATTCCCTGGATAAACTTGCTGAGCCATTGGGGAAGCAGGTAGGCCATCTGATATCTCTCTCTTACCTCATCAGAAGGCAAATGTGTATCCCTGCGCTGGATAGAATGAGCTTGACGGGTCGAAGGGCCTCTACCTGTTACAGCGATTGTAAGTTCTTTCTTTCTGCTCAAGCAATAACACTCTTTACCGCTTAAAGGGTTACTTCAAGCAGCGATGCCAAGTGAGCTCTAGGTCAAGGGTCAGGTCAGGTCATCCTTTCACTGCCACAAAGCCTTTGACTCATTAGAAAAACAATCAGGAGAACGCAGCAACTCACTGCAAACAAATGAACAGGAAAGGAAATTCATTTCAGAAAAAAAGCATTTAACTCAGTCAGTTAGCAGCTAGAGCCAACCCCAAATGTAAATAGTAAAATAAGATTATTTTTACTTGCTGTAATACATGATGTATATCATGGAATATGGACGCCTAGACAATAAGTCAAGCTATCCTAGACTGTTAAAGGAAAGAGCTTGCATTTATATAGCACCTTTCACGACCTCAGAATGTCTCAAAGCGCTTCACAGCCAATGAAGTACTTTTGAATTCTAGTCACTGTTGTAATCTGGGAAACGCAGCAGCCAATTTGTACACAGCAAGGTCCCACAAACAGCAACAGTGGCCACACGCCAAAAGTAATTCATTGGACGCCCTGATGTCGTGAAAGATCTGATATGAATGCAAGTTCTCTCTTTTTTTCTTTAAGCCATGAGGGGACTGAAACACAGTTTCTGGGAGGCAGGTTTGGCAACGGAGGAGATGTGGGAGTTCCATCTGAGGTTAGGGAAAATAGTACGAATATGAGTATCGGTGGGCGAAGAAGGACTAAAGATAAGAGTAACTCAAGCCAAGGAGAGTTGTAGGGGTAAAACTCAATTGCAGCCCGTTTTCAGGCGCATAGCTGATGAGTTGCTTCTAGTGCACGCCTGAACCAGAAGGCCCAAGACTAGGGTTGGGAGCTCCAGTTGGGCGTATTCCTGGAAGTTTCATCTCATGGCCTGCCTCCCGCCTCCAACCGCCTGGTCAAACACCCTTTTTTCCCCAAGCATCTTCAATATTTTTTATAACTAGTAAATAAAACATTTTCTTTTAATGCCCCGATGATTTTTTGCCCCTGGGTTTGCTTGCAGCAGTGTCCTTTTTTAATTAGTTCCTGGGATGTGGGCGTCGCTGGCAAAGCCAGCATTTATTGCTTATCGATAATTGCCCTTGAGAAGGTGGTGGTGAGCCGCCTTCTTGAACCGCTGCAGTCCATGTGGTGAAGGTACTCCCACAGTGCTGTTAGGGAGGGAGTTCCAGGATTTTGACCCAGCGACGATGAAGGAATGGCGCTATATTTCCAAGTCAGGATGGTGTGTAACTTGGAGGAGAACTTGGAGGTGATGGTGTTCCCATGCGCCTGCTGCCCTTGTCCTTTGAGGTGGTAGAGGTCGCGGGTTTGGGAGGTGCTGTCGAAGAAGCCTTGGTGAGTTGCTGCAGTGCATCTTGTAGATGGCACACACTGCAGCCACGGTACGCCGGTGGTAGAGGGAGTGAATGTTTAAGGTGGTGGATGGGGTGCCAATTAAGCGGGCTGCTTTGTCCTGGATAGTGTTGAGCTTCTTGAGTGTTGTTGGAGCTGCACTCATCCAGGCAAATGTAGAGTATTCCATCACACTGCTGACTTGTGCCTTGTAGATGGTGGAAAGGCTTTGGGGAGTCAGGAGGTAAGACACTTGCCACAGAATACCCAGCCTCTGACCTGCTCTTGTAGCCACAGTATTTATGTGGCTGGTCCAGTTAAGTTTCTGGTCAATGGTGACCCCGAGAATGTTGATGGGGGATTCAGCGATGATAATGCCATTGAATGTTAAGGGGTGTCAGTTAGACTCTTTCTTGTTGGAGATAGTCATTGCCTGGCATTTGTATGGTGCGAATGTTACTTGCCACTTATCAGCCCAAGCCTGAATGTGATCCAGGTCTTGCTGCATGTGGGCATGGACTGTTTCATTATCTGAGGAGTTGCAAATGGAACTGAACAATGCAATCATCAGCGAACATCCCCACTTCTGACCTTATGATGGAGGGAAGGTCATTGATGAAGCAGCTGAAGATGGTTGGGCCTAGGACACTGCCCTAAGGAACCCCTGCAGTGATGTCCTGGGGCTGAGATGATTGACCTCCAACAACCACAACCATCTTCCTTTGTGCTAGGTATGACTTCAGCCAGTGGAGAGTTTCTTCCCTTGATTCCCACTGACTTCTATTTTACTAGGGCTCCTTGATGCCACACTCGGTCAAATGTTGCCTTGATGTCAAGGGCAGTCACTCTCACCTCACCTCTGGAATGCAGATCTTTTGTCCATATTTGGACCATGGCTATAAAGAGGTCTGGAGCCGAGTGATTCTGGTGGAACCCAAACTGAGCATCGGTGAGCAGATTATTGCTGAGCAAGTGGCACTTGATAGCACTGTTGACAACATCTTCCATCACTTTGCTGATGATTGAGAGTAGACTGATGGGGCGGTAATTGGCCATTTGGATTTGTCCTGCTTTTTGTGGACAGGACATACCTGGGCAGTTTTCCACATTGTCGGGTAGGTGCCAGTGTTGTAGCTGTACTGGAACAGCTTGGCTAGAGGCGCGGCTAGTTCTGGAGCACAAGTCTTCATCACGACAGTCGGGATGTTGTCAGGGCCCATAGCCTTTGCTGTATCCAGTGCGCTTAGCCGTTTCTTGATATCACGTGGAGTGAATCGAATTGGCTCAAGACTGGCTTCTGTGATGGTGGGGACCTCAGGAGGAGGCCAAGATGGATCACCACTCGGCACTTCTAGCTGAAGATGGTTGCAAACGCTTCAGCCTTGTCTTTGCACTTGCGTGCTGGGCTCTACCATCATTGAGGATGGGGATATTTATGCAGCCTCCTCCTCCAGTTAGATGTTTAATTGTCCACCACCATTCACGACTGGATGTGGCAGGACTGCAGAGCTTTGATCTGATCCGTTGGTTGTGGGATCGTTTAGCTGTCTATAGCATGCTATTTCCGCTGTTTAACATGCATGTAGTCCTGTGTTGCAGCTTCCCTAGGTTGGCACCTCATTTTTAGATACGCCTGGTACTGCTCCTGACATGCTCTCCCGCACTCCTCATTGAACCAGGGTTGGTCCCCTGGCTTGATGTTAATGGTAGAGTGAGGGATATGCGGTTACAGATTGTGGTGGAATACAATTCTGCTGCTGCTGCTGGCCCACAGCGCCTCATGGATGCCCAGTTTTGAGCTGCTAGATCTGTTCTGAATCTATCCCATTTAGCACGGTGGTAGTGCCACACAACATGATGGAGGGTGTCCTCAGTGTGAAGACAGAACTTTGTCTCCACAAGGACAGTGTGGTGGTCACTGCTACCATTACTGTCATGGACAGATGCATCTGTGACAGGTAGATTGATGAGGAAGAGGTCAAGTAGGATTTTCCCTCGTGTTGGTTCTCTCACCACCTGCTGCAGGCCCAGTTCGGCAGCTATGTCCTTCTGGATTCGGCCAGCTTGGTCAGTTTTGGTGCTACTAAACCACTCTTGTTAATGGACATTGAAGTCCCCCATCCAGAGTACATTCTGTGCCCTTGCTACCCTCAGTGCTTCTTCCAAGTAGTGTTCAACATGGAGGAGTACTAATTCATCAGCTGAGGGAAAGCGGTAGGTGGTAATCAGCAGGAGGGTTCCTTGCCCATGCTTGAGATTAATCTTTAACTCCTGGAGCGTCCAGGACAATTCTGGTTGGTTGGCAACCCTACCCGAGACCTGACAGAAATTGGGCCTGAGGCCTCATTGTAATAACAGTGGCGAGCTGACTTCTTATCCAGATTCAATTTGATCTGTGGCTTTCAGGTTCTGTGCAGTCCTGGAAGGGGGTGTGAGAACAGGAGCGGGGGACTAATGGGGGCTGGCAGTGGCCCACAATAGTGTTGTGGAGCTGAATTTGAGCACTCTTGCTCCACCTGGTTCCACATTAAAGTAATTTTTTAAAATTAATTTTAGAAGGCCTCTGGTTAGGCTGCAGCAAAGGTTGGAAAACTCGAGCAGAGCAGGCCCGTCATTTTCTCCACAGCGCCGCCCAGTTGCTCTAAGGGTTCCCTTCAGCAAGCGTTAGGCCCCTCATTAACATATGCAAGGGACTTAACGCCTAGGTGGCAACCCGACTTGCCTAAATATTGTCCGAGGTCGTTTTCTCCACTCAGCGCCGCCCAGTTTCTCCAAGGGTTCCTTCAACAAGCGTTAGGCCCCTCATTAACATATGCAAGGGACTAAATGCCTAAATATTGTCCGAGGCCAGTATGGCATTCAAGCATTCTTGGGTTGCAGGACATAGCGCAATTGGTCCTTTTTTGCCCCAGCCATCATTTTCCACCTGCAAAATGGGGCATAACGAGGACCAATTTCTCCAATCATAACGTGATAAAGAGGGTTGCCTGGAGTTTACGCTAGTTTGCGCTAGTTTTATCAGCGCTATTCGCCTGAAATCGTCCAAACCAGCGTAAAGATCGAGGAATTTTAAGTGCAAATTACGTCGAGCGTAAATCAAGTTTCCACGATCTTTAATGCTGGTTTCAAAAACATCGGGCTTGAAGCTGGCCATGCCCACAAAACTGACCATGCCCCCAGATCAAAATAATCAGCATGGCGAATTTCCGCCGATTATACCCGTTTGAGGAAGCTCTTCAAATTGAGCTTGTTTCTTTAGGCGCAGAAGCACTATTAGGCATGTTTTAAAAGTTTTCAAATATTAAAAAATATTTAATTTACTAAGAAACTGACTGATGTACACCAATGAAACTAGTAAATGGTTCAGTATAGTTTTTTAAAGTCATTTTCAGTGATTTAAAATCAAGTTACTCATCGGGGTTGGTCTAGACACTTAATAAAAATGCTTATTTTTTGTGATAAACCCACTTTCAGCTATATTAATAAAACTGCGCCAGATTACCACGCTTAAATACATCAATAAATATTTTTTACTGCAAGAGGAAAAAAATAAACCATTATCTTCTATTACACTGCCCGATTGCACTGGTTCATGGAAGAGTTTACATTTGTGTTATGCAGATGTGTTTGAGCGGAAACGTGAACCATAAATTCACTTTGGAAAATCAGTGCAATTTCAAGCATAATTTGCGCCCAGATTGCCGATTGCGCCCAAAGCAGAAACTCTACCCCAGGGTGTTTTCAGTGTCCAAGTGGACAGACCAAGGGCAGCCGGAAAGAAAGAATGAAAGCGCAAACAATTTGAAAGAGGTAATTGGGGATTGTTTGGCAGCTAATGCTAGGGTTAGATTGTGTGTCTGTTGATGGGGGCGTGACATTGCTGTGATGCAGAGATATTAGGGACCTCAGACAGACCATTTAACAGTCTTTCTTAGCTCAGTGAAGCCATCACAATGTGATTGTGTATCTCAGCACGAGATAGAATGAATTTGATGGACTGAATAACCTTTACTCATTCCACTGATTGTTAAAACTTTTCCTTCTGTCCAAGTAATAACAGTTATTACCACTTCAGGGCTAACAAAGGCTTATTGCAAGCAACGGTGCCAAGCAAGCCGCAGGTCAAGGGTCATGTCAGGCCATCCTTTCACTGCAACAAAGCCTTTGACCCTCATTATCTGTGGCAATCAGACAGACAATGCAACAGCTCCCACAGTTCTGTGCGAACAGACAGTCAGGAGAAAGAAATATATTTAAAACATTAAAAAAAAAGCAACTTCAAATATATAGAGAAGCTCTACCTACCTAAAGAAACTGCAAAGTTTGGAACAAGAGTCAACAGGCTGCAGTAGGGTTGCCATTGCCAACCTTCCAGGATTGTCCTGGAGTTCCCAGGAATTGAAGATTATTCTCCAGAACACTACTACGAGAAAACCCGGAGAGAAAAATCAAAGGGGCGTTAAAAAGAATTGTTTTTTTTCATTTTCTTTGAACAATTTCGCTTATTGGTTATAAAAATATTGTAGGTGAGGAAAAAAGACTTAACGAAGAGTCTGTTGCTTCCCAGATGGCATGAGATTGGCGGTGCGCCGTGACAATGGGCGTGTTGAGCGACCAATGGCAGGTGCGTGGGAGTGGGTCTAATGGAGGCAGGAGGTCATGTGATGAAACCTCCAAGAATACATGCAACCAGAGTTGGCAGCCCTAGGCCAAAAACAAAAGTATTTTACTTTCTAGCGGCAGCCTAAGTCAACTGCTTGTCTGCAAGTTGGAAATAGTGTCATCGGAAACGTCATCTACTGTGGTGGCTGCATTCACCGCAACATGGATACAGAAGTGAACCGAAGAATCAGTCTTCTTCCATCCTTCATGTCCAGTCTTCAACAGCGCCTGCGGCAGAGTGGAATAGTTAGACAACAGGGGGAGCTTCAAGGGGGAGAAATTCGGCTGCTTTGCGCCTCTCGTTAGTGCCCTAAAGCAACTAGTGCCCGGGCGCGGCTCTGCCAATGCCTTCCACGAAATTCATGCCTCCTGAGCACCCCCCTCGCGGAGTGCCGGCTGCGCTCCATGAGCCCGGCACTTCTCGAGTGCCGGGCTCTTTTGCCGGCACTCCGATCCCGGTGGCCCAGCTGGGCCCTGGGTCGTGCTGCACAAGGCCCCTCCCCTTTAAGAAGGGGAGGAAGGCCTGCAATACCGCGGCGCGACGTGCCGCAGCGCCACCACGATATTCCCTCGCAGCACCCCAAGAGGGAGGTGGGGCGCTTCTAGTAGCGCCCCGCTTTCCTCTTGGGGTGCTACCAATGAATTTCGGCCGCGTGGGTGCTAATTTTTTCGGGGCACTAAAAGTAGCACCCCGACGAAGTTAGTGCCCCAAAGGGGGCGCGACTCAATTTTTCCCCCAAAATCTTTTCTGCTGCTCCACCACTGCGAGTGTCAGCCGTGGCTCAGTTGGTAGCACTCTCGCCTGAGAGTCAGAAGGTTGTGGGTTCAAGTACCCTTCCAGAGAGCACAAAATCTAGGCTGATACTTCCAGTGCAGTACTGAGGGAATGCTGCACTTTTAGAGGTGCCGTCTTTCAGATGAGATGTTAAACTGAGCCCTGTCTGCCCTCTCAGGTGAGTGTAGAAGATCCCGTGGCACTATTGGAAGATGAAAAGGGGAGTTCTCCCCGGTTTCCTGGCCAAACATTTATCCCTCGACTAACACCTAAAGCAGATGATCTGGTCACTGCTCTTTCTGAGAGCTTGCTGTGCATAAACTGGCTGCCGTGTTACCTACATTACAACAGAGACTACACTTCAAAAGTACTTCATTGGCTGTAAAGTGCTTTGGGACGTCCTTGCTTACTTTTAAAAGTTCGTTTATGGGATGTGGGCGTCGCTGGCAAGGCCAGCATTTATTGCCCATCCCTAATTGCCCTTGAGTAGGTGGTGGTGAGCCGCCTTCTTGAACTGCTGCAGTCCGTGTGGTGAAGGTACTCCCACAGTGCTATTAGGTAGGGAGTTTCAGGATTTTGACCCAGCGACGATGAAGGATCGGCGATATACTTCTAAGTCAGGATGTTTTGTGACTTGGAGGGGAACTTGGAGGTGGTGGTGTTCCCATGCGCTGGTCCAGTTAAGTTTCTGGTCAATGGTAACCCCCAGGATGTTGATAGTGGGGGATTCGGCGATGGTAATGCCGTTGAATGTCAAGGGGCAGTGGTTAGACTCTCATTTGTTGGAGATAGTCATTGCCTGGCACTTCTGTGGCGCGAATGTTACCTGCCACTTATCAGCCCAAGCCTGAATGTCGTCCAGGTCTTGTTGCATGCGGGCATGGACTGCTTCATTATCTGAGGAGCTTTGAATGGCGCTGAACACTGTGCAGTCATCAGCGAACATCCCCATTTCTGACCTTATGTTGGAGGGAAGGTCATTGATGAAGCAGCTGAAGATGGTTGGGCCTAGGACACTGCCCTGAGGAACTCCTGCAACTATGTCCTGGGGCTGTGAGGATTGACCTTCAACCACCACAACCATCTTCCTTTGTGCTAGGTATGACTCCAGCCAGTGGAGAGTTTTCCCCCCGATTCCCATTGACTTCAGTTTTACTAGGGCTCCTTGATGCCACACTCGTTCAAATGCTGCCTTGATGTCAAGGGCAGTCACTCTCACCTCACCTCTGGAATCAGCTCCTTTGTCCATGTTTGGACCAAGGCTGTAATGAGGTCTTACACTGTTGTGGCTAGTTGAAAATTAGTCTTTTTTGTGACGACAACAACTTGCATTTATATAGCGCCTTTAACAGTAAAACGTCCCAAGGCACTTCACAGGAGAGTTATCAAACAAAATTTGGCACCAGGCCAACATAAGGAGATATTAGGACAGATGACCCGTTGGTCATAGAGGTAGGTGTTAAGGAGCGTCTTAAAGGAAGATAGATAGGTCGAGAAGATTAATGAGGGAATTCCAGATCTTAGATAGATAGTAGATTGGCGGTTAGGATCAGATCAGCCATGATCTTATTGAATGGCGGAGCAGGCTCGAGGGGCCGATTGGCCTACTCCTGCTCCTATTTCTTATGTTCTTATGTTCTTATGTTCTTAGGGCCTAGGCAGCTGAAAGCACAGCAGATGAGCTGAGGCGGGGCGGAGTCAGGCGATGTTACGGAGGTAGAAGTAGGTGGCCTTGGTGATGGCACAGATACGTGGTCGCAAGCTCATCTCAGGGTCAAATACGACACCAAGGTTGTGAATGGTCTGGTTCAACCTCAAACAGCTGTCAGGGAGAGGGATGGAGTCGGTGGCTAGGGAACGGAGTTTGTGGCAGGGATCGACGACACTGGCTTCGGTCTTCCCAATATTTAGTTGGTGAAAATTTCTGCTCATCCAGTACTGGATGTCAGTCAAGCAGTGTGACAAACTAGAGACAGTAGTGGGGTCATGAGAGATGGTGGTGAGGTAGCTCTGGGTGTTGTCAGCATACATGTGGAACCTAACGTTGTGTACAACGCAGCCTACACTATGTCAACTGGCAACAATGTATTCCAGATAGTACCATCCAGCAATGGACTGACTAATCCATAAGCTGCAATTAGTCACTAACCTTAATTTTCTATATTCATTCTTGGAATGTGGGCATTACAGGCAAGGCTGGCATTTAATGCTGATCGCTACTTGCCCTGAGAAGGTGGTGGTGGGCCTTCTACTTGAAGTGTTGCAATCTGTGTGGTATTCTTTGTAGCGGTTTGAGACAACTGAGTAGCTTGATAGGCCACTTCAGAGGGTAGTTAAGACTCATCCACGTTGGTGTGGGACTGGAGTCACACATAAACCAGTCTGGGTAAGGACGGCAGGTTTTCTTCCCTGAAGGACATTAATGAACCAGCGTTTTTTTTAATGACAATCCGACAGCTTCCAATGAAAACTTTCCAATGAAAATAAATTTTAAAAAGTGATTAGGAAGAATTTTATAATCTATTCTCTGGTCAATAGGGCAGTGAGGACACTTGCAGAACTTCGCCAACAGCTACCCCAATGGCTAGTGTTGGTAACGGAGGAATGCAGCTGAACTACATAGACCAGTCGGTCCCAGGTTTGAGTGGCAGTAAGAGGACTACAATTGGCTTCAATGCCCCTGAGTTAGGGAAGGGAAAATCAGCCAGGGTTACCCCTCCTATCCAGTGCCTTCTGCTGAATAGTGTGAATCAGGTGCGAACAGTCGGGCTCAGCTGTGATCCCCTCTGCAGTTGAATAGCTTGCTGACATTCACTGTCGAGACTAGTATGTGAAAAAATGGCCAATTGGATGTGGTATTGAAGGCAGTAGGAGCTTGTAAAAGTGTGCCCCAGATGGTTAGCAACTTCAGCACCTCCCAACGCCGCGACCTCTGCTGCCTCGAAGGACAAGCGCAGCAGGTGCATTGGAAAAACATCACCTCCAAGTTCTTCTCCAAGTCACACACCATCCCGACCTAGGACATATGTCGGCCGTTCCTTAATCACCGCTGGGTCAAAATCCTGGAACTCCCTCCCTAACAGCACTGTGGGCGCACCTTCACCAGCGGTTCAATAAGAAGGCCCACCACAACCTTCTCAAGGGGCAACTAGGGATGGGCAATAAATGCCAGCCTTGCCAGCGACGTCCACATCCTGTGAATGAATAAAAAAGAGAGCAAAAAGGGAAACATTTAAGAAAAATAAAAATAAAAAATTCTGTGCCCAGAGTTGAAAAATTCAGCTTCTAATATTATAGTTTTTTTCTTCATAAATGAAGGGAGATTCATCCGTCATCCTCCAATGCACATTGGGTAGAATGACATCAATGTGGTCAGATTGCAGCTGTTACTCCTAAAAATATAGTAACCTTTCCACGGAACAGGATGACCCGTAGAACAGCTACTTGTTATTTGTTTATGGCCAGAGTTTAATAGCACAGCTGCAGAGGACAAGCTGGCTACAATGATGTCATCCCTCCCAGCATGCACTGTGCAAAGCAGGAGAAATGGTGTCCTCGCAGTGCCAGAAAAATTGCAGCATTACAAATTGGATTCCTGCAGCACATATGAATTGGATTGGATTCCTGAAGCTCATATTCGGAATATGAGAGCACATCAAAGCATCAATATATTCTCAATAAAAAAAATTAAGGAAGGAACTCGCATTTATCTGGTGTCTTTCACGACCTTAGGACGTCCCAAAGAGCTTCACAGCCAATTAAGTACTTTTTGAAGTCTAGTCACTGTTGTATGTAGAATTTGCACGCAGCAAGTTTCCAAAAACAGCTATGAGATAAATGACCAGTTAATCTGTTTTTAGTGATGTTGGTTGAGGGATAAATATTGGTCAGGTCACCAGGGAGAACTCCCCTGCTCTTCTTTGGAATAGTGCCATGGGATCTTTTATGTACACATGAGCAGTCACCTGGGCCTCAGTTTAATCATGGTCATCCGAAAGACGGCACCTCCGACAGTGCAGCACTCCCTCAGCACTGCAATGTAGTGTCAGCCTAGGTTGTATGCTCAAGTCTCTGGAATGGGCTTTGGACCCACGCCATTCTGACTCAGGAGGTGGGAATGATACTGCTGAGCCAAGGCTGACACCTTTAGGCCTATTGATCTTGTAAAGTGCCTCATGAAATGGAATGATTTTACCCAAGGTCACAGTGAGTTTCATGTAAAACGTGCAATAGTACATACTGCTTCTTACCACTGCATTAAACACCTGCCTGAATCAGGCACAGAATTATAATAGATCCAAACCCTTCCCATTCACCCCTAATATGAGCCAGGCCGCCCAAAGGCATAGTGGGTAAACAACTGACGTATCTACAGACATCTCAGAGTGCTTTACAGGGTAGTAGATAGCAAGTGAACACTGATCAGGAGGGTCAAGAGGGTCTTAAGGAGGCTTTTGAACATAGGTAGGGGATACTGTGGGAGAGAGTTCTGTATTTTTCTGGAAAGTTAATAGTTTGTGTGCTCCCCTGTGCTCGCTGACCTACATTAGCTCCTGGTCCAGCAATACCTCGAATTTAAAATTTTCATCCTTGTTTTCAAATCTCTACATGGCCCTCCCCCTCCCTGTCTCTGTAAACAACTCCAGCCCCACTGTTGCAATGTAGGATACACAGCAGCCAATTTGCACACAGCAAGCTCCCACAAACAGCAATGTGATAATGACCATATAATCTGTTTTAGTGATGTTGGTTGAGGAATAAATATTGGCTCGGACACCAGGGATAACTCCCCTGCTCTTCTTCGAGATCTTTTACATCCACCTGAGAAAGCAGGTTTAACATGTCATCTGAAAGACGGCACCGCTCCAACAGTGAAGCACTCCCTCAGTGCTGCACTAGAGTGTCAACCTGGATTTTTGTGCTCAAGTCTCTAGAGTGGGACTTGAATCCACAACCTTCTGACTCAGACAAGGAATGTCTGGAGAGGAAGGACTAAGGGAACGAGTGAGTGAGGTACAGGGGATTATAATATGATAATCACAGGGGGTTTTCAATATCCTAGAAATAAAGTGGACAGACACGGAACAACTGGGAAGGGGGCATAACTGCGGACTGGATCTTATGAACATATGAAGCAATATGAAACTATATACTACACAGAGTGAAAGTCTGTTTATATATACTACAGAGAGTGACAACCTGGTTATATATACTACACAAAGTGACAGCCTGACCATATATACTAGAGAGTGACAGTACAGTTATATATACTACACTGAGTGGCAGGCCATTTATATATGCTACACAGTGTGACAGCCTAGTTATACGTACCACACAGAGTCACGACCCAGATAAATATGATTCACAGAGTGACAACCCGGTTCTATGCGATAACAGAGTCACAGTCCTGTTACATATATTGCAAAGAGTGATTGGCCCATTATATATGCTACACAGCACGACAGCCCAGTTATATATGCTACACAGAGTGACAGCCCAGTATATATACTATGCAGTGTGGCAAGCCGGTTATACATACCACACAGAGTCACAGCCTTGTTCTAGAAGTGTATGGCTATGGTAATGTAGTGGTTATGTTACTGGTGTACTAATCCAGAGGCCTCAATCTCAGAGACATGAGTTCAAATCCCACCATGGCGAATTATAAATTTAAATTCAGTTAAAAAAAAAAGACAATTAAATAAATCTGGAACAAAAAGCAAGCATCAATAATTACATAGGATATATGGCACAGAAACAGGCCATTCGGCCCAACCAGTCCATGCCGGTGTTTATACTCCACACAAGCCTCCTCCTGTCTTTCCTCATCTAAATCTATCAGCATAACCCTCTATTCCCTACTCCCTCATATGCTTGTCTAGCCTCCCCTTAAATGCATCTATACTATTTGATTCAACCATGCCCTGTGGTAGCGAGTTCCACATTCTCACCACTCTTTGGGTAAGGAAGTTTCTTCTGAATTCCCTATTGGATTTCTTGGTGACTATCTTATGTTGATGACCTCTAGTTATGCTCTTCCACACAAGTGGAAACATTCTCTCTGTATCCACTCTATCAACATTTTTCATAATTTTAAAGACCTCTATTAAGTCACTCCTCAGCCTTCTTTCAAGAGTGAGAAGTCGCACAACACCAGGTTATAGTCCAACAGCTTTATTTGAAATCACAAGCTTTCGGAGCGCTGCTCCTTCGTCAGGTGATGAAGGAGCAGCGCTCCGAAAGCTTGTGATTTCAAATAAAGCTGTTGGACTATAACCTGGTGTTGTGCGACTTCTCACATTTGTCCACCCCAGTCCAACACCGGCATCTCCACAACATTCTTTCAAGAGAAAAGTGAGCCAGCCTGTTCATCCTTTCCTGATATGTATACCCTCGCATTTCTGGTTTCATCCTTGTAAATCTTCTCTGCACCCTCTCCAGTGCCTCTATATTGGCCCAGAAATTTGACACGGGGGTAAGGATCCCCCGCGATATCACACTCCGCGCCGGCCGTTGTGTTTCGGGCCCACACAAACTTCTGGTCCTGAGCCTCTCCCTGGTGCCGGCGCGCAGTGTGTGCGTGTCCCAGAGGCGCAGTTAGTTCGATGCAACCTCTGGGATCACGTGGGCCATGGAGAGCCAATGGCAGCACACCATCTTTCATTCATAGATTTGACAGGAAGAGCTGTCAAAACTATGAATACAAATTGCCCCCAAAAGAACAGCTAAACCTCAAATAATTTTTTTTAAAAAAACCATCACATTAATAAAATAACTATAGTTAAATAAATTAACCACTTTAAACAAAAATTTAAATTTTTGAAAAAATTTAAAATCTTTTTAAAAGTTATAAAAATAAACTTACCTTTCTTTAAAGTCTCTAAAAAAGATAAACCTGTTGAAATTTTTTTAAAATAATACTTAATTAACCACTTACCTTGTTAAAAGGGGGTCTTACGCCTCCTTTCTTCATGTGCAAAATCTTCCATACTTACCTTCGCGTTGAAACCTGAAAAAAAACCTAAGTGTGCTGCGTGCGCGCAGCCTGTAGTGCGCACACGGTTCACTTAGGAACCGCCCCCTTCGCCATACCGGAAGTGCCGGTTTCCCGCGCATGCGCAGTGTAGGACGCCGGTGGACGTGGAACGGCCGGGCGTGGAGCAGCCGGGTGAACTGGCTTGAGGGCAGGTCGGCCGCGTGGAGGTGGACGAGCTACAGGGACCTGTTCACCGGGCTCCGAGTATGCTGGCTTGAGTCGGTCAACCGACACTTTTTCGGTCCTGTCGCCCACTTGCAGGGTGAAAAATTTGTCCCCAGCCTGTAGCACCTTGTAGGGCCCGTCGTACGGGGGTTGAAGGGGTCCGCGGTGGGCGTCGTGCCGGACGAAAACAAACCGTGCCTGGTGCAGGCTTAGTGGGACGTGTGAGGTGGATTCGCCGTGTCAGGCAATGGGCACCGGGACGGTAAACTCCTCGAGGGGTGCTTTCGTGTGTTGCTGTACCTTGGCCCGTTGGCAGGCTAGACAGGAGTTGGCCCAAGTAAGTACATCCTTGCGAAGGCCGCGCCAGACGAAGCGGTTGGCTACCAATTTGATGGATGCGCGGGCGCCGGGGTGGGAGAGATTGTGGAGAATGTCGAATACCCGGCGGCGCCAGGACGCTGGGAAGACGGGCCGAGGTTGACATAGGGATATGTCGCACTTGACCATGACTGCGGTCGGGCCACAGGCGACATCGGCCAGGCGTAGCCCTGGTAGGTTGGTGGGTGCGGAGAGCAGATCAGGGTCGGTGATCTGGTCTGCTGTGAGTTGAGCGTAGTCGACTGCCAGGTGTGTGGCGTGGATGGCGGGGCGGGAGAGGCAGTCGGCTACCACATTGTCTCGGCCGGAGACGTGTTGGATGTCCGTGGTGAACTCGGACACTGCCGTGAGCTGGCGCTGCTGCCTGGCAGACCAGGGGTCGGTTGTCTTTGCCATTGCGAATGTCAGGGGCTTGTGGTCGACAAACGCAGTGAAGGGGTGGCCCTCAAGCAAAAACCGGAAATGGCGGACCGCCAGGAACAGCGCGAGGAGCTCGCGGTCGAAGGTGCTGTACTTGACCTCCGGGGGGCGTAGTTGGCGGCTGAAGAAGGCAAGTGGTTGCCAGGCGCCGTCGACCCACTGCTCATACACGGCGCCGACCGCGTGGTCGGAGGCGTCCGTGGTGAGCGCTACCCTGGCATTGGGCCGTGGGTGCGCGAGCAGGGTGGCGTTGGTGAGCGCGGTCTTGGTGGAGTCGAAGGCGGCGGACGCGTCTGCCATCCATTCGACCGCTATCTTGCCGCTCCTGCCCCGGAGGGCTTCATACAGGGGCCTCATGAGGGACACCGCTTTGGGGATGAAGCAGTTATAGAAATTCACCATCCTGAGGAACTCCTGGAGGCCTTTGATGGTGGTGGGGCGGGGAAATTGTTGGATGGCCTGCACCTTGGTGGGCAGGGGAATGGCCCCAGCATGGGTGATGTGGTGGCCGAGGAAGTCGGTCTTGTCCAGGCCGAACTGGCATTTGGCTGGGCTGAGGATGAGCCCGTGGTCGGTGAGGCGCCCGAACAGGATGCAAAGGTGTTCGAGGTGTTCCTGCTTGGAGGAACTGGCTACCAGGATGTCGTCCAGGTAGACCAACAGGAACTTCAGGTCCCGAAGGACCGAGTCCATGAGCCGTTGGAATGCCTGGGCCGCGTTTTTGAGGCCGAAGGGCATCCGCAGGAACTCGAACAGGCCGAAGCGGGTGATTACGGCCGTCTTGGGGACGTCTGCGGGGTGGACGGGGACTTGGTGGTAGCCGCGCACCAGGTCGACCTTGGAAAAGACTGAGCGGCCGGCCAGTCTAGCCGAGAAGTCCTGAATGTGCGGCACGGGGTACCGATCAGGGGTGGTGGCGTCATTGAGGCGGCGGTAATCCCCGCAGGGGCGCCAACCTCTGCCTGGTTTGGGGGCGATGTGGAGTGGGGAGGCCCAGGGACTGTTGGGGCGGCGGATGATGCCGAGCTGTTCCATGGTGGCAAACTCGGTCCGCGCGATCTCCAGTTTGGTCGGGTCCAGCCTGCGGGCGTGGGCGTACACTGGGGGGCCTGTGGTGGGGATGAAGTGTTCCACCCCGTATTTGGCGGCCTCCGCGGAGAAGGTCGGGTTTGGTAAGGGCCGGGAATTCGGCCAGGAGTGCCGAGTAGTCATCCGTGGCCCAGGCGTGGCACTGTGACGCCATGTCGGCGAATTGACGGGGGGCCATGGCGCCCAGGATGGGGGACATGGTGTTCATGTCCACGAGGCGGTGACGGGGGATGTCTACCAGTAGGCCGTGGGCGCACAGGAAATCTGCGCCGATGAGAGGGTAGAGCACCTTGGCAGTGATGAACTCCCATCGGTAGCGGCGACCAGCGAGGTCGAGGGTAACTGTCCGGGTACCATACGTCCGGATTTCCGAGCCGTTAGCAGCAGCCAGTGCCGGTCCTCGTTTGCCCTTTTGGATGTCGAGGGAGGAGGCCGGGATGATGCTGTGCTGAGCCCCAGTGTCGCACAGGAACCGGCGGCCGGTTTTGTCATCCGTGACGAACAGCAGGGAGCCCGCGTGGCCCACGGCCATCGTGGGGGCTGGTACGGGGGCGGACTTGAAAGAGCAGGGAGGTGTGCACCGTTGTGCCCTGGCGCCGAACCGTGTGTGGTAGTAACAGTGGCCCGGGTTAGTGGGCCGTGAAGGCCCCGTGGGCCTGGTGGCAGGCCCTTGTGGCCGTGTGGTGGCCGGTGAGGGGCGCGCCCAGGCATTGGCTGCCAGGTCCGGAGTGACGTCGCGGCTGGAGTGAGCGGACAGCAGCTTGTCGGCCTCATCGGCCAGGGCTTCCAGGTTCGTGAGGCCGGACGCCACGATCGCTGGGCGGATGCTGAGAGGGAGCTGGCGGATGAACAGCGTGCGGAAGAGGGATCCGGGTGGGCTCTCGTCGGTGAGGGAGAGCATGTGGGAGAGGAGGTCTGACGGTGAGGCATCACCGTGGCCTGGAAGGTCGAGGAGGTGGCAGTTTCGCTGATATGCCGAGGCCGTAAATTGTTTAAGGAGCGCTGTCTTGAGATGTGCGTACTTGCCTTCCTCTGGTGGGTTCTGCAGCGCTGTCCAAACCTTCGAAATTGTGGCGCTACCGAGTGATGTGACGAGATAGTCGTACTTCGTCCCATCTGTGGTGATGTTTCGCAGCCGGAAGCAAGATTCAGCTTGGAGAAACCAGGCTTCGGGCTGGTTTTCCCAAAACTCCGGCAGTTTCACGGAAACTGCGTTCGTGTCCGCCATTACAGTGCTCGGAATACGTTCTGAGCGTCGGGGTCACCAATGTTGAGGCTGCCGCGAAACACGAATTAAGGCTGAATCCATGTGTGGAAAACAAGAGACTTTTTTAATACAACTGCATGGTACAAAATGGCTGAACAGATTGCTCCCAGAATTCTCTGGAAAAATCCTGAGGCCCCGCCCACTCCTGCCTTAAAGGTAAGGTGCCTTAAAGGGAAGGTGCTCGATACATTGTCCACGGACGGAAAAGTGGAATAAGCCACAATATCCTTTTTATAATATGGCGACCAGAACTGTACGCAGTACTCTAAGTGTGGTCTAACCAAGGTTCGATACAGGTTTAGCATAACTTCCCTACTTTTCAATTCTATACCTCTAGAAATAAACCCTAGTGCTTGGTTTGCCATTTTTATGGCCTTGCTTACCTGTGTCGCAACTTTTAGTGATTTGTGTATTTGTACTCCTAGATCCCTTTGTTCCTCTACCCCACCTAGACTCGCACCCGCCAAGTGATAAGTGACCTCCCTATTCTTCCTACCAAAATGTAATACCTCACATTTATCTGTGTTGAACTTGATTTGTCAATTATATGTCCATTCTGCAAGTTTATTAATATCCTCCTGTAACTTGTTGCAGTCTTCCTCAGTATTGACTATCCCCCCCCAATTTGGTGTCATCCGCAAATTTAGAAGTTGTGTTTTTGATTCCTAAGTCTAAATCATTAATGTAAATTGTGAACAGCAGTGGTCCTTGTGGAACACCACTACCCACCTTCTGCCACTGTGAATAGCTACCCTTTACTCCTACTCTCTGCTTTCTGTCCTGAAGCCAGCCAGCAATCCATTCTGCTAGTTGTCCCCTGACTCCGCATTCTCTGACCTTGTTCATCAGTCTATTATGGGGTACCTTATCGAAGGCCTTTTGAAAATCCAGATAAATTACATCTACTGCATTACCATTGTCCACTCTCTGTTACCTCTTCAAAAAATCCAATAAGGTTGGTCAAGCAAGACTTTCCCTTTTGATATCCATGTTGACTATTCATTATTATATTTTTGGTTTCTAGGGGGAAAAATTCAGTTGGTTGCGTCTCCCATTAGCGCCTTAAGAGGGCGCTAATGGGGCGCAAAGAACTAGCGTCCGGGCGCAGCGATGTTTGCGCCGCTCGCGAAATTAACATTTTGCGGCGGCGCTAAACACTACCGCCACGATCTCCTGCGCCGGCAGATCGTGACGTCAGTCGAGTGCGCAACGCCCTGGTAGCGCCCCGGAGCAGATACTGAGTGGCGCCCCCTGCCTTACCGCCTGCCGCTAGCAACGACAGGTTGAGGGGAGCGTTTTGCAGTCGGGAAGGGACTGGGGGAGCGCTATTTAAAGGCGACCGCTTCCTGCCTTTTATTGTTGGTGACATTTTTGAACCACGCATTCTGAGAGAGAGAGACTTCTGGAGAGATTCAACGCTGTGTGAAGGAGTTTTGGGTACTGAGCAGCACTTTGCAGGTTCATTTTGATTTGACCTTCCTTGTATCGATTTAGAAGAGACTGTGGGGGCTGCACTCTGAGCTCTTTCCCTGGGCCTCTCCATTGTTCTTTCCAGCAGATTTGATGTACAGGTCTCTCCAGGCCGAGATTCAAGGCTGCAATGAGCAGGATGTGGATGGAAAGCAAGATCAACCCTCCCCTTTAAGAACTGGCCGGCGTCATTGTGTGTGTGTTCCAATGCTGACTGACATCACATGAGCTTTGCCAGCGCTCTGAGGTAGCGCCTCGCTCCTCGGCCTTTGCGCCTTAAGACAGGTGTGAAGCGCCTGATTTTGCGCTCCAATCACCTCCAGGGGCGATAAAAGTCAAGTTTGCAGTCGGAGGCGATAATTAATGCCAGGCGCTAATCTTTGCGCCCGGCCGATAATTGCGTCCCAAATGGGGCGATACTGAATTTCTCCCCCTAGGTGTTGTTCTATTTTCTCCTTCAGTAGGAATTCCATTATTTTTCCTACCACCGATGTTAAGCTGGCTGGTCTATAATTCCCTGGACATGTTCTATCTCCCTTCTTAAATATTGGTATTACGTTAGCTATCCGCCAGTCCTCTGGCACTATACCTTTTTTCTAACGATTTATTAAATATGCGTAGTAATGCCTCTGCTATCTCTTCCCTAGATTCTTTTAAAATGTGTGGATGCAATCCATCCGGACCAGGGGTTTTATCCTCTTTGAGTTTGATTAATTTATTTAATATATCCCCTTTTTTTATATCAATAAATAATGGTGACCATGAAGCTATTGCATTGACATAAAAACCCAACTGGTTTACTAATGCCCTTTAGAATCATAGAATGGTTACAGCACAGAAGGAGGCTTGTTGAGCCCATGCTGGCTCTCTGCAAGAGCACTTCAGTTAGTCCCTTTCCCCGTAGCCCTGCAAATTTCTTTCCTTCAGGTACTTATCCAATTCCCTTTTGAAAGCCACGATTGAATCTGTCTCCACCACCCTTTCAAGCAGTGCATTCCAGATCCTAACCACTCGCTGCGTAAAAAGGTTTTTCCTCATGTCGCCTTTGGTTCTTCTGCCAATCACCTTAATTCTGTGTCCTCTGGTTCTCAACCCTTCTGCCAATGAGAACAGTTTCTCTCTATCTACTCTGTCCAGACCCCTCATGATTTTGAACACCTCTATCAAATCTGCTCTCAACCTTCTCTGCTCTAAGGAGAACAACCCCAGCTTCTCCACTCTATCCACATAACTGAAGTTCCTCATCCCTGGAACCATTCTTGTAAATCTTTTCTGCACCCTCTCTAAGGCCTTCACATCCTTCCTAAAGTGCGGTGCCCAGAATTGGACACAATACTCCAGTTGAGGCCGAACCAGTGTTTTATAAAGATTCATCATAACTTCCTTGCTTTTGTACTCTATGGGCTCGATTTTGCCAGACCCAAGGAGGCGGGATTGGAGGCGTGTGAGGTGGTAAAATCGCAAAAAATGGCGGGCAGGCCCGATCCCGCCTCCTTCCTGCCTCTGAGCAATTTTCCCACATGCGTGTTTTCTGACCCCCTTTCCATCCCGCCTCCAAAAGGCGGGATAGGCCCTTAAAAACCACTTAATTGCCTCCATTATCCCATTTTGAGAGGCCTTTCCGATTTTTAGACATTTCCCCCATCCTACACGCCTCCTCTGGAACACGCCAGGTAATCCTGGCGGCTTCACAACTGGATTGCTTACTAACAGCTGCAGCTCCACCATTACAAAGGAGTTTTCACCGATGATCATTTGCAGGTGGCAGAACTTTGTTATCTCAGGTCTGGGCGAACTTTTAGCAGACCTACTCATTGTTGTGGAAGTTTGGAGCCTGACACCCATCTCCAGTGTGACCTCCTCTGAAACCCATCTCCCCACCTTGACTGAGCGCTTCCTCAACCGAGGCATATACCAGAAGCATGGCGAACATTTCATTCCTTTCCTCCTGGACATCGGATTCGGACGAAGACCAGCTGCGGCAGCAGCAGAACCACGAACAACAGCAGCACCAGCAGCAGGAGCATCAACAGGAGCGCCAAGCTGCTAGTCACCCACCTGAAGCTGCACAGGCCAGAAGGCGCCAGCGCACAACAACATTGCTGCCCGGGATGCAAGGGACGCACTCATCTTGGCCAGATTTGGTGAGCCTGCACAATCAAACACTTTTGTCTCGCACCTTCTTACCAGAACATCGACAATGGACAAGAACCTGCGGATTCCTATCACTCTGACCACCATACTGACAATTGCAAGGCGCCCTCAGCCCTCAGTGTGAAAGTCCCATTTGCGAAATGAAACAGGCCACAACTTCAACAGTTTGCCATCAAATCTGTTTATAATACAATGACAATGATAGCTGGTCCAAATACAAAACATCACAGCACCCAAGTGACTACCCTTGTAACTACTTGTGCTTTATCTTCTTCTTACGCGTGCTCCTATGTGGTGCTTCCCCTGTGGCTTCAGCAGATGTGGAGGCCCCTTGCTCACTTTCTTGCTGCTCCTGTCTCGACGCCTTTGGCGGGCGTCCTCTGGGGTGGCGAACCTGTGCGGGCTCGCCAACAGTCTGCTGCTCCTGCGGCTGTGCAGGGGCTGAGACGCCCATCTCAGTTGGGTGAGGACTCTGGTGGGGCTCTGACCGAGGGCTCTGCAGTGGCATGGTCATGTGAGCACTTGGAGAGGAGACCCCACTTCCTTGTTCTCTGCCACCAACATCCCTCTCATGGGTCAGCCCCACTTCAGAGCTAGCAAGTGGCTAGACAGCACCTTGCTGCACTTCAGGGGGGCCATGAGGACCCGTTTCTGTGCTGGAAGTCCTACTCCAGAGGACTTCTATGAAGGTCTGGTTTGTATGCTCAATAGCTGACCATCGCTCCTGAAGAGATGTCATTCTATTCTGAACAATTACCATGTTTTCCATACCCTGGCGACTAAGCTCCTCCATGGCCATAGCCATCCTCTCCTCTACCGTAGCCATTCCTCTCCTCTACGGTAGCCAGCCTTACCACGGAGTTAGCCATCCTTTCCACGGAGGTTGCCATCCTTTCCGCGGTGATGCGTTCATGCGTCAATGCCTCCACAAAGGCTCTGCTCATGTTAGCGATGGACTCCTCCATTCGCTCCACACTCGCAGCGACCCTGGAGACAAAACCTGCCAGAGACTCCTGCACCTGTTCCTGGAGTTCCAGCACCGCTCTCCTTCTGGATGGACCCGGAGGCACAGGGTCAACATGCAGCTGAGCCGAGCTGACAGAGTCCTGCGCCCTCTGACGAGGACTCCCCACTACTGACCCTGTCTCCACCATCTGCTGATGCTCACTTGTGAGCTGTGATACACCAGGTGCCAACACTACTCTATCTCGCGAAGGTCCCACTGATGTGTGAGTGTCTGCGCTGGTGCTGGGTGCGCTGAATTCTGCTGACGCTGCGCCCTCAGAGGTTGCAGCTTCCTCTGAGGAGTCTGGAAGCTCAGGCTCTTCCTCCTGGACAGTGGGGATGGGGGCTTTCGATGGTCCTGTGGGGGAGTAAAGGAAAGAGTTAGAGATGTGAGGTCAAAGTTACATGCACATTGAATAGTGCAGATGATCATAAGTCAATCTGTTAGAGCATCAGATTCATTATCAGTGACTCATGCAATGTCAATGAGAGAGATGCCAAACTATTCTGTCACCAGCTTGCTGTGATGCGCCCGTCTGTCCGTCCCCCACTTGGGAATCCTCCTCGATCCCGGTGATTTCCAGGGCCGCCTCCTCCCAAGCAGTGAGCTGGGCTACTGAGGGTGGCCCTTCTCCTGTCATGGCTCTTTCCCTCTTATTGTGGGCTCTCTTTTCCTGCAATGGGGGACACAAGTGGAGTTTGAGTGAGAATGAAGGAGTGAGTGTAGAGAATCCATAGCATAGATACTTAGAAGGAGACAAAGGACCCTCCCTGTGTGTTGTAAGTTGTTGTCATTGCATCACAGTGATAGAGAGTGTGAGGGCTGCATGGTCGAATAGTTAAGTGAATGTGACCATAGAGAGAGAGGGAATGGGTAAGGGTGCAGGGATGTAAGTGTCAAGTGGGATATGGAGGAAGAGGTTGGCAAAGCAGAGTGCTGGTGAGGAGAGGCGATGGGGATCAGATTGAGGGTGATGGGAAAGTCATACTCACTTTTCCTGTGCGGAGAAGGTCATGAAACCTCTTCCTGCATTGCAGCCAGGTTCTGCGACTCATTGATATGGAGTTGACCTCCTCGGCCACTTGATGCCACATAGCTTTAGTCTGCTGTGGTGGCTTTTTCTCCCTGAGGAAGGGAAGAGCACCTCCTTATTAGATCTTGCTCCCTGCACCAGAGCTTGGAGGGAGGGCTCATCAAAGCGAGGTGCACACTTTTGCTTGCTGGTGGACATGGTCGGTAAATGAAGTCCTTCATACAATTTCCAAAGCGTTTCCAGTCTCCAGAAGAAGCAAGGCTGCTTGCAGGCCTTAAATCCAGCAGCATTGATGATGTCATCGGAGGCGACTTTCTGTATGAAAAGACTCATTGGGCCAGGGGTTCCCACACGCTGGAAATCAATTGCCTAATTAGAGGAAAATCGTAATTTTTCAACACTTCACTTCGGAGTCGGGGTCCTGGCACGAATCCCACCTGACACGCTCCAGCCCGCCCACACTGACAAAATCAAGCCCTATGCCTCTATTTACGAAGCCCAGGATCCTGTATGCTTTCTTAACCGCTTTCTCAACCTGCCCTGCCACCTTCAACGACTTGTGCACATATACTCCCAGGTCTCTCTATTCATGCACTCCCTTTAGAATTGTACCCTTTAGTTTATATTGCCTCTCCTCATTCTTCCTACCAAAATGTATCACTTTGCACTTTCCTGCATTAAATTTCATCTGCCACATGTCCGCCCATTCCACCAGCCTGTCTATGTCCTCCTGAAGTCTATCACTCTCCTCCTCACTGTTCACTATACTTCCAAGTTTTGTGTCATCTGCAAATTTCAAAATTGTGCCCTGTACACCTAAGTCCAAGTCATTAATATATATCAAGAAAAGCAGTGGACCTAGTACCAACCCCTGGGGAACACCACTGTATACCTTCCTCCAGTCCAAAAAACAACCATTCACCACTACTCTCTGTTTCCTGTCACTTAGCCATTTTCGTATCCATGTTGCCACTGTCCCTTTTATTCCATGGGCTTCAACATTGCTGGCAAGCCTATTATATGGCACTTTATCAAACGCCTTTTGGAAGTCCATGTACACCACATCAAACGCACAACCCTCATCAACCCTCTCTATTACCTCATCAAAAAACTCAATCAAGTTAGTTAAACATGATTTGACTTTAACAAATCCATGCTAGCTTTCCTTAATTAATCCACACTTGTCCAAATGAGTGTTAATTTTGTCCCGGATTATGATTTCTAAAAGCTTCCCCACTACTGAGGTTAAACTGACTGGCCTGTAGTTGCTGGGTTTATCCTTACACCCTTTTTTGAACAAGGGTGTAGCATTTGCAATTCTCCAGTCCTCTGGCACCACTCCGTATCTAATGAGGATCGGAAGATTATGGCCAGTACCTCTGTAATTTCCACCTGTATTTCCCTCAGCATCCTAGGATGCATCCCATCCGGTCCTGGTGACTTAGGGAAGGAAAACTGCTGTCCTTACCCAGTCTGGCCTATATGTGATTCCAGGCTTCTTCGACAGCACCTCCCAAACCCACGACCTCGAGTACCGAGAAAGACAAGGGCAGCAGGCGCATGGGAATACTATCATCTTAAATTCCCCTCCAAGTCACACACCATCCTGTGTGAATTAATAAATAAGAAATGAGCTAGGGCAGATGTTATAACAGATTTAGTATTGAGAAGTCCATCAAAAATGACTAATGACCTGGAAGTGCATGAACACTTTGTTCTACTTATCATTGTGTGGCTAGATTGTTTATTGTATTGAGCACTAAGGCCAAGAATAATCAGAGGAGCTACTTTTGGGTCTACCAGTAAGGCTTTAGTGAGGATTAAATGGAAAGTACAAAGAGAAAAATACAAACAGAAGAACAAGGGAAATTAGGGATAGCATAAGATCCAAGGAGAGGACATATAAATTGGCCAGAAAAAGCAGCAAACCTGAGGATTGGGAGCAGTTTAGGATTCAGCAAAGGAGGACAAAGGGATTAATTAAGAGGGGGAAAATAGAATATGAGAGTAAGCTTGCAGGGAACATAAAAACTGACTGTAAAAGCTTCTATAGATATGTGAAGAGAAAAAGATTGGTGAAGTCAAGCGTAGGTCCCTTGCAGTCAGAATCAGGGGAATTTATAATGGGGAACAAAGAAATGGCAGACCAATTAAATACATACTTTGGTTCTGTCTTCACAAAGGAGGACACAAATAAACTCCCAGAGATGTTGGGGAACATAGGGTCTAATGAGAGGGAGGAATTGAATGAAATCAGTATTTGTAGGGAAATGGTGTTAGGGAAATTGATGGGATTGAAGGCCGATAAATCCCCAGGGCCTGATAATCTACATCCTAGGGTACTTAAGGAAGTGGCCCTAGAAATAGTAGATGCATTGCTGGTCATCTTTCAAAATTCTATAGACTCTGGAACAGTTCCCATGGATTGGAGGGTAGCTAATGTAACCCCACTATTTAAAAAAGGTGGTAGAGAAAAAACGGGGAATTATAGGCCGGTAAGCCTGACATCGGTAGTGGGCAAAATGCTAGAGTCCATTATAAAAGATGTAATAGCAGAGCACTTGGAAAACAGTGACAGGATCGGACAAAGTCAACATGGATTTACAAAAGGGAAATCATGCCTGACTAATCTACTGGAATTTTTTGAGGATGTAACTGGTAGAATAGATAAGGGAGAACCAGTGGATGTGGTGTATTTGGACTTTCAGAAGGCTTTCGATAAGGTCCCGCATAAGAGATTAGCGTGCAAATTTAAAGCACATGGGATTGGGGGTAAGGTACTGATTTGGATAGAGAACTGGTTGGCAGACAGGAAGCAAAGAGTTGGAATAAACGGGTCTTTTTCCGAGTGGCAGGCAGTGACTAGTGGGGTACCGCAGGGATCGGTCCTAGGACCCCAGCTATTCACAATATATATTAATGATCTAGACGAGGGAACTAGATGTAATATCTCTAAGTTTGCAGATGACACAAAGCTGGGTGGGCGTGTGTGCTGTGAGGAGGATGCAGAGAAACTCCAGTATGATTTGGACAGGTTGGGTGATTGGGCAGATGCATGGCAGATGCAGTATAATGTGGATAAATGCGAGGTTATCCACTTCGGTGGCAAAAACAGGAAGACAGATTATTATCTGAACGGCAATAGATTGGGAAAAGGGGAAGTGCAACGAGATCTGGGAGTCCTTGTGCACCAGTCGCTGAAGGTAAGCATGCAGGTGCAGCAGGCGGTTAAGAAGGCAAATGGTATGTTGGCCTTCATAGCGAGAGGATTCGAGTACAGAAGCAAGGATGCCTTGCTGCAGTTGTACAAGGCCTTGGTGAGACCACACCTTGAGTATTGTGTGCAGTTTTGGTCGCCTTATCTGAGGAAGGATGTTCTTGCCATGGAGGGAGTGCAGCGAAGATTTACCAGACTGATACCTGGGATGGCAGGAATGACGTATGAAGAGAGATTGGGTCGATTAGGCTTATATTCGCTAGAGTTTAGAAGAATGAGAGGAGATCTCATTGAAACTTATAAAATTCTAACAGGACTAGACAGACTAGATGCAGGAAGGATGTTCCCGATGGCGGGGGAGTCCAGAACCAGAGGTCACAGTCTAAGGATAAGGGGTAAGCCATTTAGGACTGAGATGAGGAGCAATTTCTTCACCCAGAGAGTGGTGAACCTGTGGAATTCTCTACCACAGAAGGCAGTTGAGGCCAATTCAGTAAATATATTCAAGAAGGAGATAGATATATTTCTTAAGGCTAAAGGGATCAAGGGATATGGGGAGAAAGCAGGGACAGGGTACTGAATTTGGATGATCAGCCATGATCACATTAAATGGCGGAGCAGGCTCGAGGGGCCGAATGGCCTACTCCTGCTCTTATCTTCTATGCTTCTATGCTTAAGAAAAGGGATTTGTTTTGGAGACTTATTTGAGGGATGTGAAAACGAAGTATGAGAAAAATAGAAAGATCAGGACAACAGCAGCTGTATTTGTGTTCAAATCCCTCCATGGTCTCGACTCTCCCTCCCTCTAACCTCCTCCAGCCCTACAACCCTCCAATTCTGCTCTTGTGTGCATCCCCGATTTTCATCGCTTCACCATTGGCGGCTGTGCCTTCAGTCGTCTAGGTTCTAAGCTCTGGATTCCCTCCCTAAACCTCGCCACCTCTCTCTCCTTCTTTAAAACCTTCCTAAAACCCACCTCTTTTTCACCCGTCTTAAGGTCTCCTTATGTGGCTCGGTGTCATATTTTGTCTGATAACACTCTTGTTAAGTGCCTTGGGATGTTAAAGGCACAATATAAATGCAATTTGTTGTTGCTGAATGAGGCAGAGAGTAGCATAATGGTTAAGAAAAGATTATTTCAATAATTGAGGTAAATTTCACAAGTTGGAACTGGCGGTGAGGTACCTTGCCTGCTGTCAGCTAGCATCAGAAAGTCAAGACGTTGATTTAATGTGTCATCTGAAAGGTGGTATCTCCGACAAGGCAGCATCTCCCTCAGTCATGTGCTCATGGAGTGGAGATGACACCCACAATATTATAACATGACGGACAGCGTTACCAAGTTAGCCGAGCTGAAAATCAGTGCAAAATTTTTATCATAAGATTATGTGAGGTCAATACAGACAAAAAGCAACAGTTAAAACAGCTATTAAAGATCCTTAAAGATAAGACTAAAATATTGTTCACTTGAAAAACAAGCTCATAAGAAGCTAGTTTGCGTCCTGGCTCTGAAAGTCATGCTAATAATAGATGCTAAGCCCTAAGCTCTGGAATTCCCTCCCTAAACCTCTCCGCATCTTTACTTCTCCTTCTTTAAGATGCTCCTTAAAATCTATCTCTTTGACCAAGCTATTGGTCACCTGTCCTAATATCGTCTTTTGTGGCTCAGTGTCTATTTGTTTTGATCACGCTCCTGTGGGGCTCTGGGATGTTTTACTAAGTTAAGGGCACTATATAAATGCAAGTTGTTGTTAAAGTTGCTGGTGTTACTTACACAACCCACAATTTTGTTTTTTTAGTTTTCTCCCCATTTCCGGTGCAGAAAGTAGAGTCATTAGACACCAAACAGATGAAGGAACTGTGAGAAAGGGATGAAGTCTGAGAGGGAAACAGGATGAGGAATAGTTGTGGGAATCTGCCAGAGATGGAAAGGAAAGAAGTCCAGAAAGAGATGGAAAAGTCGGATAAGAACCACAAAAAGGTGGAAGCATAGTCGATTAACATAGAATTACATATCCATTTACAGCATAGAAACAGGTCATTTGGCCCAACTGGTCTATGCTCCACATGAGCCTCCTCCCACCCTACTTCATCTTACCCTACCAGCATAACCTTCTATTCCTTTCTCCCTCATGTGTTGATCTAGCTTCCCCTTAAATGCATCCAAGCCATTTGCCTGAACTGCTCCTTGTGGTAGCGAGTTTCACATTCTAACCACTCTCTGGGTAAAGAAGTTTCTCCTAAATTCCTTATTGGATTTAGAAACATAGAAAATAGGTACAGGAGTAGACCATTCGGTCCTTCGAGCCTGCACCGCCATTCAATGCGTTCATGGCTGAACATGCTACCTCAGTACCCCATTCCTGCTTTCTCGCCATACCCCTTGATCCCCCTAGTTGTGAGTGTTATATCTAACTCCCTTTTGAATATATTTAGCGAACTGGCCTCAACAACCTTCTGTGGAAGAGAATTCCATAGATTCACCACTCTCTGGGTGAAGAAGTTCCTCCTCAGCTCAGTCTTAAATGGCTTCCCCTTAATCCTTAGACTGTGACCCCTGGTTCTAGTTTTCCCTAACATTGGGAACATTCTGCCCGCATCTAATTTGTCTAAACCAGTCAGGATTTTAAATGTCTCTATAAGATCCCCCCTCATTCTTCTGAACTCCAGAGGATACAAGTTCAGTTGACCCAATCTTTCTTGATATGTCAGTCCGGCCATCCCAGGAATCAATCTAGTGAACCTTCGCTGCACTCCCTCAATAGCAAGAATGTCCTTCCTTAAGTTAGGAGACCAAAACTGCGCACAATACTCCAGGTGTGGCCTCACCAAGGCCCTGTACAACTGCAGCATCACCTCCCTACTCCTGTACTCAAATCCCCTTACTATGAAGGCCATCATTCCGTTTGCTTTCTTGACTGCCTGCTGCACTTGCATTCCCACCTTCAGTGACTGATGTACCATGACGCCCAGGTCTCGTTGCACCTCCCCTTTCCCTAATCTGCCACCATTCAGGTAATAGTCCGCCTCTCTATTTTTACCACCAAAGTGGATAACCTCACATTTATCCACATTGTACTTCATCTGCCATACATTTGCCCATTCACCCAACCTGTCCAAGTCACTCTGTAGCCTCCTAGCATCCTCCTCATTGTTCACACTGCCTCCCAATTTAGTGTCATCCGCAAATTTGGAGATATTACATTTAATCCCTTCGTCCAAATCATTAATATATAATGTAAACAGCTGGGGGTAAAAATTCAGTTGGTTGCGCCTCCCGTTAGCGCCTTAAGAGGGCGCTAAGCCGCTAACGCCCGGGCGCAGCGATGTTTGCGCCGCTCGGGAACTTAACTTGACATTGTGCGGCGGCGCTAAAACTTACCGCTGCGACCACCTGCGCGCGCAGATTGTGACGTCATTCCATGGTGCAACGCCCTTGTGGCGCCCCGGAGCGGAAATTGAGTGGCGCCCCCTGCCTTACCGCCTGGCGCATCCAACGACCAGAAGACTGGAACGCTATCAATCGCTGTGGGGCTGGGGGTGGCGCTATTTAAAAGGGGCCTCTTCCTGTCTTTTATTGTTGGTGGCATTTTTGAACTATGCATTCTGAGAGAGAGAGGGAGAGACTTCTGGAGAGATTCAACGTTGTGTGAAGGAGTTTTGGGTACTGAGCAGCACTTTGCAGGTTCATTTTGATTTGCCATTCCTTGTATCGATTTAGCAGAGACTGTGGGAGCTGCACTCTGAGCTCTTTGCCTGGTACTCTCCATTGTTCTTTCCAGCACATTTGATGTGCAAGTCTCTCCAGGCCGAGATTCAAGGCTGCAATGAACAGGATGTGGATGGAAAGCAAGATTAACCATCCCCTTTAAGAACTGGCCCGTGCCATTGTGTGTGTGTTCCATTGCTGACTGACATTACATGAGCTTCGCCAGCGCTCTGAGTTAGCGCCTCACTGCTCGGCCTTTGCGCCTTAAGACAGGTGTGCAGCGCCTGCTTTAGCGCTCCACTCACCTCCCGGGGCGGTAAAAGTGAAGTTTCCAGTCAGTGCCGATAATTAGCGCCAGGTGCTAATATTTGCGTCCAGACGATATTTGCGCCCCAAATGGGGCGCGACCTAATTTCTACCCCCTGGGGTCCCAGCACCGAACCCTGCGGTACCCCGCTGGTCACTGCCTGCCATTCTGAAAAGTACCCATTTACTCCAACTCTTTGTTTCCTGTGTGCCAACCAGTTCTCAATCCACGTCAACACGTTACCCCCAATCCCATGTGCTTTAACTTTGCTCACCAATCTCTTGTGTGGGACCTTGTCGAAGGCCTTCTGAAAGTCCAAATACACCACATCTACTGGTTCCCCCCTGTCCACCCTATTGGAAACATCCTCAAAAAATTCCAGAAGATTTGTCAAGCATGATTTCCCTTTCACAAATCCATGCTGACTTGGACCTATCATGTCGCCACTTTCCAAATGGTCTGTTATGACATCTTTAATAATTGCTTCCATCATTTTACCCACGACCGATGTCAGGCTGGCCGGTCTATAATTCCCTGCTTTCTCCCTCCCTCCTTTTTTAAAAAGAGGGGTTACATTGGCCACCCTCCACTCCATCGGAACTGATCCAGAGTCTAAGGAATGTTGGAAAATGATCGTCAATGCATCCACTATTTCCAAGGCCACCTCCTTAAGTACTCTGGGATGCAGACCATCAGGCCCCGGGGATTTTTCAGCCTTCAGTCCCATCAATTTCCCCAATACCTTTTCCCGACTAATAAGGATTTCCCTCAGCTCCTCCCTCTTACCAGATCCTCTGACCCCTTTTATTTCCGGCAGGTTGTGTGTGTCCTCCACAGTAAACACCGAACCAAAGTACTTGTTCAATTGATCTGCCATTTCCTTGTTCCCCATTACGACTTCCCCTGTTTCCGACTGCAGGGGACCTACGTTTGTTTTTACTAACCTCTTTCTTTTTACATATTTATAGAAGCTTTTGCTGTCCATTTTAATGTTCTCTGCAAGCTTCCTTTCATATTTTATTTTCCCTGCCCTAATCAAACCCTTCGTCCTCCTCTGCTGAGTTTTGAAGTTCTCCCAGTCCCCGGGTTTGCTGCTACTTCTGGCCAATTTGTATGCAACTTCCTTGGTTTTAATACTATCCCTGATTTCCCTTGTTAGCCATGGTTGAGCCACCTTCCCTTTTTTATTTTTACGCCAGACCGGGATGTACAATTGTTGTAGTTCATCCATGCGATCTCTAAATGTCTGCCATTGCCCTTCCACTGATAGCCCCTTAAATATCGCTTGCCAATTTAACCTCGCCAATTCACGCCTCATACCCTCAAAGTTGCCCTTATTTAAGTTCTGGACCATGGTCTCTGACTTAACTGTTTCCTTCTCCATCCTAATGTAGAACTCCACCATACTATGGTCACTCTTCCCCAGGGGGCCTCGTTCCACAAGATTGCTGATTAGTCCTTCCTCATTACACAACACTCAGTCCAGGATGGCCTCCCCTCGAGTTGGTTCCTCAACATATTGGTTTAGGAAACCATCCCTTAAACACTCCAGGAAATCCTCCTCCACCGTATTGCTTCCAGTTTGAGTAGCCCAATCTATATGCATATTAAAGTCACCCATGATAACTGCCGTGCCTTTTTCGCACGCACCTCTGATTTCCTGTTTCATACCCTCCCCCACCTTACTACTGCTGTTTGGAGGTCTGTACACAACTCCCACTAACGTTTTCTGCCCTTTGGTGTTCTGCAGCTCAACCCATATTGATTCCACATCCTCCAAGCTGATGTCCTTCCTAGCTATTGCATTAATCTCCTCTTTAACCAGCAATGCTACCCCACCCCCTTTTCCTTTTATTCTATCCTTTCTGAATGTTGAATACCCCTGGATGTTCAGTTCCCAGCCTTGATTGTTCTGGAGCCACGTCTCTGTAATCCCAATCACATCGTATCCGTTAACATCTATTTGCACAGTCAATTCATCCACCTTATTATGGATACTCCTTGCATTAAGACACAGAGCCTTTAGGCTTGTTTTATTAACATCCTTTGTCCTTTTAGACTTATGATTTAGTATGGCCCTTTGTGTTTCTTGCCTTTGTTTACTCGGCCTTCCCCTATTGTTTCTCACCCTTCTAACATTTGTTTCTGACTGCATATTACTTCCCCCTGTTTCGCTACATAGGTTCCCATTCCCCTGCCATATTAGTTTAAATCCTCCCGAACTGCTTTAGCAAATATTACCCCGAGGACATCGGTTCCAGTCCTGCCCAAGTGCAGACCGTCCCTTTTGTACAGGTCCCACTTCCCCCAGAACTGGTTCCAATGCCTCAGGAATTTGAATCCCTCCCTCCTGCACCACTGCTCAAGCCACGTATTCAATCTCACTATCCTGTTCTCTCTATTCTGATTAGCACGTGGCCCTGGTAGCAATCCAGAGATTACTACCTTAGAGGTCCTACTTTTTAATTTAGCTCCTAGCTCCCTAAATTCTGCTTGTAGGACCTCTTCCCGCTTTTTACCTATATCGTTGGTACCTACATGCACCACGACAGCTGGCTGTTCACCCTCCCTCTTCAGAATGTTCTGCAGCCGCTCCGAGACATCCTTGACCCTTGCACCAGGGAGGCAACATACCATCCTGGAATCTCGGTTGCGGCCACAGAAACTCCTGTCTATTCCCCTTACAATTGAGTCCCCTATCACTATAGCCCTACCACTCTTTTTCCCGCCCTGCTGTGCAGCAGAGCCAGCCATGGTGCCATGAACCTGGCTGCTGGTGCCTTCCCCTGGTAGGCCATCTCCCCCAACAGTATCCAAAGCGGCATACCTGTTTTGGAGGGAGATGACTACAGGGGACTCCTGCACTACCTTCCTGATATTGCCCTGCTTCTTGGTCACCCATTCACTGTCTGTCCTAGCCTTTACCTGCGGTGTGGACAACTCACTAAATGAGCGATTCACCGAGTTCTCGGCATCGTGCATGCTCCAGAGTGAGTCCACCCGCAGCTCCAGCACCGCCATGCGGGCTGTCAGGAGCTGCAGCTGGACACACTTCCCGCACATGTAGTTGTCAGGGACACTGGAAGTGTCCCTGGTTTCCCACATGGCACAGGAGGAGCATGAAACGGGTCCGAGACTTCCTGTCATGACTTAACCCTTATGTTACTTTATTACTAAAATTTAAACTTATTTATCTTAGGTCCAGGAGTTAAGTCCCTGAAAACAAAATATAAAATCGAACCTACCTTTTAAATTCCCTCTACCCCTAAAGGTTAGAGGAGGTGGGAGGGTGGGAGTCACTACTAGTGTAGTGTCTCGGGTTTAGCAACCGCTCCACCTATATACGGGTACCAATGAATTGGCCCCGCCCCCTGCCTTTGAAAAAGCCCACGAAGCTCTTTCCCCGCTGGGGAAAAAGGCCACGTAGGTGAGTTTAATGACTCACCTCAGGCCTCCGCCGCTCCAACCAGGTCCGCTCCTCCTTCCCCGCTGCCGACCGCTCTGTGGGAGAGAGAAAGAAAGGCTCCTCCTCCCCCGCTGTCGACGCTGGTCTGAGGCCTACCTGAGCCTCGGGCCTCCCTTTATTGACTCGCCGCCGCTCCAACCAGGTCCGCTCCTCCTTCCCCGCTGCCGACCGCTCTGTGGGAGAGAGAAAGAAAGGCTCCTCCTCCCCCGCTGTCGACGCTGGTCTGAGGCCTACCTGAGCCCCGGGCCTCCCTTTATTGACTCGCCGCTGCTCCCGCCGCTCCAACCAGGTCCGCTCCTCCTTCCCCGCTGCTGACCGCTTTATTAGTGACTAGCTTATATTTCTGACCCGAGTATTGGATTGCACAACACTTCCAGATTGTAGTGAGAGCAAGAAACAGCACCAAACTGGAACATATTTTATATATTTTATAAAAAGTCAAGCACAGCTGGGATTCTCATAGGGACACTTTGATCTGGAGAAAATGTGTGTAATTAAAAGAGAAAGTGTGGACGGTAAGAAGAAATTTGGTCGAGCAGAGGAGTCTGGTAGTAGATATAGACTGGCTGTGGTGATGTTGATAGAAGGAATGGAGGGTTCATAGATCATTCTGGCGCAGAATGGAGTTGTAGAGGGACTGGATGTCTATAGAAAGATGAAATGATTGCAGCCAGAAAATCTGAAATCTTCAAAGCAGTGGAGGGTATCAAAAGAGCCATGATGTAGGTGGGTGAAGAATGAACGAAGAGAACGAGAATTAAGTCAGGAGAAATGGAAACCAGTCTGATAGGACAGGAGCAAAATGAAGCAATGAGTCTTCCAAATCAATCCAGTTTGTGAATCTTTTGGGGAGAAGGTAGAAATAGGAAGTGCAGAGACTAATAATGAGGAGACTGGGCAGAGTAGGGCAGGGGGAAGATCTTTGGAAGAGATGAGACAAGTGACAATCTGGGAAATGATGACTTAGTGTTCCATAATGGGGTTAAGGTCAGGAACATTTTTAAAATAATTTACGTTTAGCCTCAGCCAGGCTTGATGACAATGTCTAGGTTGGAATAAGTAACAGAAAACTAGAAGTTCAGAAAGAGATAGATTACAGTCAGTGAGGGATGGAAAGGTGAGCATAGATTCTCATCTTCACAAACTGCCCATTATAGAGCCTGACCAATTTCCATCCCATTGAAATGAGTGAAATGAAAATTGACGGGTTCTATACCAGGCAGTGAAGACAAAATTCTACCCCGTGAATTGTAAACAGCAGCAAGAGGGATCTAAGGACATAGCTATGTAAAGAAAGAAAGAAATACTTGCATTTATATCAAGCCTTTCACAACTTCAGGACGTCCCAAAGTGCTTTACAGCCAATGAAGAACTTTTGAAGTGTAGTCACTATTGTAATGTAGGAAGCATGGCAGCCAATTTGGTCCCACAACCAGCAATGAGATAATGACCAGATAATCATTCTGGCTGAGAAATAAATTTTGGCCAGGTCACTGGGAGAACTCCTCTGCACTCCTTCAAAATAGTGCCATGGGATCTTCAGAGCTCAAAAATCTAGGCTGACACTCAGTGCAGTACTGAGGGAGTGCTGAACTGTCGGCGGTGCCGGCTTTCGGATGAGACGTTAAACCAAGGCCCTGTCTGCCCTCTCAGGTGGGCGTAAAAGATCCCCCAGGCACTATTTTGAAGAAAGTAGGGGCGTTCTCCCCAGTGCCCTTGCCAATATTTATCCCTAAATCAACATCACCAAAAAAGAGATTATCTGGTCATTAACATATTGCTGTTTGTGGGAGCTTGTACGCAAATTGGCTGCTGCATTTCCTACATTACAATAGTGACTACACTTCAAAAAATACTTCATTGGCTGTAAAGCGCTTTGGGATGTCTGTTGGTCATGAAAGGTGCTATATAAATGCAAGTCTTTCTTTTGCATCCACCTGAGAGGGTGTTTAAAGTTTGACCTGAAAGACGGCACCTCCAACAGTGCAGCACTCCCTCAGTACTGCACTGGAGGGTCAGCCTAGATTTTGTTCTCAAGTCTCTGAAGTGACAACCTTTTGACCCAGAGGTGAGAGTGCTAGCAACTGAAGCACGCTTGACATGTAATGTATAAAGTAGGTTAAGTGTTAATCATCAGCTATTTCATTTAAGGGATGTGTTGGGTAGAAAAATCATGGGAGTGAGGCATGAAGTATCAGCTGCGTCAAATTAATTAATGTCAGCGGGCAAATTCCTGATCTGGGATCTGGACAGACTAGATAAGGAATGCCAGATGACATTTCATGTGGAAAAATTAAAGGCACTGCACTGTGCTACAGGAAACACGAATCATGTACGCACTATGGATGGGTTCCCAATGTAGTAAAGCAAAAGAGTGTGATATCAACCATTCACTGCAAGCATCCAGTTAATGCAACAAGGCCAATTCATTTTTTAAATGTGTTCTTCGGGTGTTGATGGCACTGGCAAGGCCACATTTATTGACAATCCCTATTCGCTCACTACTAAGTGGCTTACTAGGCCATTTCAGGATGCATTAAGAGTCAACTATGTGGTGTGGGACTGGAGTCCCGTGGGGGTCAGGCCAGGTAGGGGTGGGGATTCGTGAACCAGCTGGGTTTTCAGACAATCCAGCAGATTTTATGGTCATTTATCTGGTGCCAGCCCTGGTCACCAGATCTGGTTAACAGATTTATTGAATCCAATTTCCAACTTGCCAAGGTTGGTCAAGCAAGACTTTCCCTTTTGAAATCCATGCTGACTATTCATTATTATATTTTTGGTTTCTAGATGTTCTTCTATTTTCTCCTTTAGTAGGGATTCCATTATTTTTCCTACCACCAATGTTAAGCTGACTGGTCTATAATTCCCTGGACATGTTCTATCCCCCTTCTTAAATATCGGTATTATGTTAGCAATCCGTAAGTCCTCTGGCAATATACCTTTTTCTAACGATTTATTAAATATGTGTAGTAATGCCTCTGCTATCTCTTCCCTAGATTCTTTTAAAATATGTGGATGCAATCCATCCAGACCAGGGGTTTTATCCTCTTCAAGTTTGATTAGTTTATTTAATATATCCCCTTTTTTTATTTTAAATGCACTTAACTCATTACTAATCTCATCATCCAATGTCATGTCCACCTGTTCTATCTCACTGGTAAATAATGAAGCAAAATAATTATTTAATATTTCTGCCATCTCTCTATCGTTACCTGTGGTATTATCCTGACTATCCCTTAATGGCCCTATTTCCATCCCAACCTTCCATTTTTTATTGATATGCCTGTAAAATATTTTACTATTTTGTTTTATGTTCATTGATAATTTAATTTCATAGTTCCTCTTTGCCTCCCTAATTTTTTTTTTGATTCTCTCCTAATCTTTTCATATTCTCTCTTATCATGCACTCGCCTGCTGTCTATGTACTTAATGTATGCCTCTTTCCTTACCCTCAATTGTTCCCTTAATGCTTTATTCATCCATGGAGTCTCATTATTGTTTAGTTTGTTCTTTCCTTTTAGTAGAATATATTTTTCCTGCACTTTGTTGAACACCATTTTAAATGTTTCCCATTGCTGTTCTACATTGGCCCAAAAATTAGTGAGGGAGCCTTCGTGCGAGGGTAAGGCTTCCCCGCGATCTCTCACTGCGCGCTGGCTTTTTCATTCCCAGCTCGCACGAACTTGATGTTCTGGACAGCAGCTGTGCAGGGCTTCCGTATCCCACAGGCGCAGTTAATTCGTGCGAGCTGTGGGATCACGTGACTCAGTTAGAGCCATCTTTCATTCATAGTTTTCACAGCACGGCTGTGAAAGCTATGAATACTATACCCCCCAAAAGAACAGCTAAACCTCAATTAAATAAAAAAAAAACCCATCACATTAATAAAATAAGTATAGTTAAATAAATTAACCACTTTAAACAAAAAATTAAATTTTTGAAAAAATTTAAAATCTTTTAAAAAGTTATAAAAATAAACTTACCTTTCTTTAAAGTCTCTAAAACAGATATACCTGTTGAAAAAAATTCAAAACAATACTTAATTAACTACTTACCTTGTTAAAAGAGGGTCTTACGCCTCCTTTCTTTATGTGTAAAATCTTCCATGCTTACCTGCGCGTTCAAAGCACTAAGTGCACTGCGTGCGCGCAGCCTGTAGTGCGCACGCAGTTCACCTAGGAACCGCCCCCTTTTGAAATCACCAAGTGCCGGTTTTCAGCGCATGCGCAGTGCATGCAGAAAACCGGCAATTGGAGACAGAATACGCGAGAGTACATAGTGCGTACTCTCGCGTAACGGCACTAATTTTTGGGCCATTATTGTTTGCCAATTATGTTGCCCATTTTTTTTCCCAAGTTCTATTCTTAGTCCCTCAAAATCAGCTTTTCTCCAATCTATTAACCTGGTTTTTTATCATACTTATGTCTTTCCCAATTATCATCTTAAAGCATATTATATTAAGGTCACTATTGTCTATATGTTCCCCTACCTTTACTTCTCTTATCTGCTCTGGTTCATTCCCCATTACTAGATCCAATAGCGAATCCTCCCTTGTTGGGCTTTTTACATATTGGGTTAGAAAGGAATCCTGTACACTTTGTAGGAACTATATTCCCTTATCCCCTTTACCTACCTCTTCTGTCCAATTAATATCGGGGTATGTTTTTTACTCATTTCCCTAATTTGTCTGCATATTTTTTCCTCCACCTCCCTTCCACTAGTAGGTGGTCTGTAGACTACGCCTATTAGTGTGATTGATGCTTTATTACCTTTTATCTCTATCCATATGGATTCTATTTTTGTCTTGCTGATATCTGCGTCACTTTTTTCTTCTGCCATTATGTTATCCCTAACAGTTACTCCACCTCCCCTTTTTCCCTCCCTATCTTTTCTAAATATGTTATACCCTACAATGTTTAATTCCCAGTCCTGATTTTTCTGTAGCCATGTCTCAGTAATCCCTACTATGTCTGGTTCCTCGCAACATATGATTGCCTCCAGCTCCCCTATTTTATTACGGACACTGTGTGCATTGCTGTACAGACAGTTTAACTCATTTTTAATAGGATTTCCTCTCACTTTATGTTTAACCATCTTTTTAGACTTCTGTTCTATAACTCTATTTATTCCCTTGCCATAAATGTCCACCCTTACTTTATTCTTTCCTATGCTCTCTTTTCCTGTTTTGTTTATATTTAGGCTGGTTACGTTTCTTGAAGATCCGTCCCCCCATCTTACTAGTTTAAAGCCTTTGCCACCTCCCTATTTACCCTTTCCGCTAGGACACGAGTCCCATCCCGGTTCAGGTGGAGCCCGTCCCATCGGTACAGCTCCTTCCTGTTCCAGAACTGGTGCCAGTGTCCCATGAAAAGGAACCCCTCTTTCCCACACCAGCCCTTTAGCCACGTGTTAATTCTCCTGATCTGTCTGCTTCTATGCCAATTTGCACGTGGCTTGGGCAGTAATCCAGAGATTATTACCCTTGAGGTCCTGCTTTTTAATTTAGATCCTAACTCCTGATACTCTTTCATCAGGACCTCCTCCCTGTTCCTACCTATGTTGTTTGTTCCAACATTGTCCACGATAACTGGATTTCCACCCTCCCTTTCCAAGATATCCCTTACCCTGGCACCGGGTAAGGAACACACCCTTCGGGATTCTCGTTCTTGGCTGCAGAGGACGCTATCTATCCCCCTAATTATAGAGTCCCCTATCACTACCACATTTCTATTCTGCTCTTCCCCCCCTTGGACAGCCTTCTCAGCCATGGTGACTTGGTCTGCATTGTGGCTGTCCTCCCTGCAGTCTTTCTCCTTGTCCTCACTGGTAGCGAGTGCATCGTACCTGTTGGACAGAACCAGTGTCTGCGGGACCTACTTCTCAACCTCTCCTAAATCCCCGCTATCCGTCTCCCTAACAGTCACACCCTCCCTTTCCTGAACCTGTGCTTTTGTATCGGTCTTCACAGTAGAAGATACTAAAAGCATCCCAATAATGGATAATCAAGGGGCTATTGGGGTGGGGGGGGGAACTTAAAACAATCACTATCACTAGAAAGTACTAGGCAAACTAATTGGACTAAAGGTGGACAAGTCCCCTGGACCCGATGGCCTGCAACCTAGAGTCTTAAAAGAGGTGGCTGCAGAGATAGTGGATGCATTGGTTGTAATCTACCAAAATTCCCTGGATTCTGGAGAGGTCCCAGCGGACTGGAAAACCGCAAATGTAACGCCCCTATTTAAGAAAGGAGGGAGACAGAAAGCAGGCAACTATCGACCAGTTAGCCTAACATCTGTCATTGGGAAAATGCTGGAGTCCATCATTAAGGAAGTGGTAGCAGGACATTTAGAAAATCATAATATAGTCAAGCAGAGTCAGCATGGTTTTATGAAAGGGAAATCATGTTTGACAAATTTACTGGAATTCTTTGAGGATGTAACGAGCAGGGTGGATAAAGGGGAACCAGTAGATGTCGTGTATTTGGATTTCCAGAAGGCATTCGATAAGGTGCTACATAAAAGATTACTACACAAGATAAGAGCTCACAGGGTTGGGGGTAATATGTTCGCATGGATAGAGGATTGGCTAACTAACAGAAAACAGAGAGTCGGGATAAATAGGTAATTTTCAGGTTGCCAAACTGTAACTAGTGGGGTGCCGCAGGGATCAGTGCTGGGGCCTCAACTATTTACAATCTACATTAATGACTTGGATGAAGGGACTGAGTGTAATGTAGCCAAATTTGCTGATGATACAAAGATAGGTGGGAAAGCAAATTGTGTGGAGGACGCAAAGAATCTCCAAAGGGATATAGATAGGCTTAGTGAGTGGGCAAAAATCTGGCAGATGGAGTTTAATGTGGGAAAATACAAGGTTATCCACTTTGGTAGGAAAAATAAAAAAGCAAATTATTATTTAAATGGGGAGAGATTACAAAATGCTGAGGTACAGAGGGATCTGGGGGTCCTTGTACATGAATCACAAAAAGTTAGCATGCAGGTACAGCAAGTAATTAGGAAGGCAAATGGAATGTTGGCCTTTATTGCAAAGGGAATGGAGTATAAAAGTAGGGAAGTCCTGTTTACAACTGTACAGGCCGCTGGTAAGACCACACCTGGAGTACTGCATACAGTTTTGGTCTCCTTATTTAAGGAAGGATGAACCGGGATGGGACTCGTGTCCTAGCGGAAAGGGTAAATAGGGAGGAGGCAGTTCAGAGAAGGTTCACGAGGTTGATTGCAGAGATGAAGGGGTTGTCTTATGAAGAAAGGTTGAGCAGGTTGGACCTATACTCATTGGAGTTTAGAAGAATGAGAGGGAATCTTACTGAAACATACAAGATTCTGAAGGGGCTTGACAGGGTAGATGCAGAGAGGATGTTTCCCCTCGTGGGGGAATCTAGAACTGGGGGGCATAATTTCAGAATAAGGGGGCACCCTTTTAAATCGGAAATGAGGAGGAATTTCTTCTCTCAGAGGGTTGTGAATCTTTGGAATTCTCTTCCCCAGAGAGCTGTGGAGGCTGGGTCATTGAATATATTTAAGGTGGAGATCGACAGATTTTTGAAAGGTAAGGGAATCAAGGGTTATGGGGAGCGGGCAGGGAAGTGGAGTTGAGGCCAAGATCAGATCAGCCATGATCTTATTGAATGGCAGAGCAGGCTCGAGGGGCCAAATGACCTACTCCTGCTCCTACGTCTTATGTTATGTTCTTATGTTTCCTCTGGGGTGTGACTGTATTCTGGATAAAACTGTCCAGAAATTCCTCCCCTTCTCTTATGTGTTGGAGTGTCTCCAACTCGCACTCCGGCTCAATGACTCTGAGCTGGAGAGATTCGAGATGGAGACATCTCCTGCTCAGGACAGTCTCGCTGTCCACAAACTCCCATATACTGCAGTCCAGACACACAACCTGCCCTGCCATATCTTAGTCTAGCCTTATTTTATTTATTTAATTAGTTAAAGGGGGAAAAATTCGGTTGCTTTGCACCTCCCGTTAGTGCCCTGGGCGCTAACGGGAGGCGCAAAGCAACTAGCGCCCGGGCACAGCAATGTTTGCGCCGCTCGCGAAATTGACCAGACATTTTGCGGCAGCGCTAAACACTACCGCCAATATCTCCTGTGCCCGCAGATCGTGACGTCAGTCGAGCATGCAATGCCCCGGACCGGATATTGAGTGGCGCCCCCTGCCTTTCCGCCTGCCACTAGCAACGACAGGTAGAGGGGAACGTTTTGCAGTCGGGAAGGGACTGGGGGAGCGCTATTTAAAGGCAGCCGCTTCCTGCCTTTTTTTGTTGGCGACATTTTTGCACCACACATTCTGAGAGAGAGAGATTTCTGGATAGATTCAACGCTGTGTGAAGGAGTTTTGGGTACTGAGCAGCACTTTGCAGGTTCATTTTGATTTGACCTTCCTTGCATTGATTTAGAAGAGACTATGGGGGCTGCACTCTGAGATCTTTCCCTGGGCCTCTCCATTGTTCTTTCCAGCAGAATTGATGTGCAGGTCTCTCCAGGCCGAGATTCAAGGCTGCAATGAGCAGGATGTGGATGGAGAGCAAGATCGACCCTCCCCTTTAAGAACTGGCCGGCGCCAGTGTGTCTGTGTTCCATTGCTGACTGACATCACATGACCTTCACCAGCGTTCTGAGGTAGCGCCTCGCTCCTCGGCGTTAGCACCTTAAGAGAGGTGTGTAGCACCTAATTTAGTGCTCCAATCACCTCCAGGGGCAATAGAAGCCAAGTTTGCAGTCAGAGGCGATAATTAGCGCCAGGCGCTAAAGTTTGCGCCCGGCCAATAATTGCGCCCCAAATGGGGCGATACTGAATTTCTTCCCCAAAGTCTTTAATCAACGATTATTTATAGTTATATTAATTAGTTTAACTAATTAAGCTATAAATTTAATGCAGTATGTTATAGTTTCCTGCTCCTTGTGTAAACCACTATCTTAGTTTAGAGAGAAAAAAACCTTAATACTCACCAACCAATCACCTACCTGCTGTCCTGTGACGTCACACCTTGTTTTTTTTGGGAATGGTGGAAGGTTCCGCCGCTGCTGCCTCCAGTTAGGTCCGCGCTGTTCCTCCGCTCTCTCCTTTATGTCCCGCCGCCACCGCTGATACCGCCTCCAATTAGGTCTTTGTGTGTAGAAGTGTTTCCTAATTTCACTCCTGAAAGGTCTGGCTCTAATTTTTAGACTATGCCCTCTAGTCCTAGAATCCCCAACCAGTGGAAATAGTTTCTCTCTATCTACCCTATCTGTTCCCCTTAATATCCTGAAAACTTTGATCAGATCACCCCTCAACCTTCTAAATTCTAGGGAATACAACCCTAATTTGTGTAATCTCTCCTCGTAACTTAACCCTTGAAGTCCGGGTATCATTCTTGTAAACCTACGCTGCACTCCCTCCGAGGCCAATATATCCTTCTTAAGGCAAAAAGAAAATACTGCAGATGCTGGAAATCTGAAATAAAAACAGAAAATGCTGGAAATACTCAGCAGGTCAGGCAGCATCTGTGAAGAGAGAAACAGAGTTAACGTTTCAGGTCGATGACCTTTCGTCAGAACTGGAAAAAAGCAGGAAATGGAACAGATTTTTAAGCAAGTGTAGTGGCTGGGAAATGGGGGAGGGGATGAAAGAACAAAAGGGAAGGCCTGTGGTAGGCTGGAAGGCAGGAGAGATTAAGAGACATTGAGAGACATTAAGAGATATTCAAGGCAAAAGGGGATGGTAATGGGACAGGTTAAGAAACAAAGGATGGCTCTAGATGAAGTGTAAATTGCGCTGGAAGAATGGAAGACAGCTGCCCTGTGGGAGAGAAGAACAGAACAAAAGTGTGGATAAAAAATATATATATATATATATGTTATGATCTGAAATTGTTGAATTCTCTGTTGAGTCCAGAAGGCTGTAAAGTATCTAATTGAAAGATGAGGTGCTGTTCCTCGAGCTTACGCTGAGCTTCTGTGGAACAATGCAAGAGGCCGAGGACGGTGAGGTCTGAGTGGGAGTGGAGCGGAGAATTAAAGTGACAGGCGACCGGAAGCTCGGGGTCCCCCTTACGGACTGAACGGAGGTGTTCCGCAAAGCGGTCACCCAATCTGCGTTTGGTCTCCCCAATGTAGAGGAGACCACATCATGAGCAGCGAATACAGTATACTAAATTGCAAGAAGTACAAGTAAATCGCTGTTTCACCTGGAAGGGGTGTTTGGGGCCCTGGACAGTGGGAAGTGGGGAGGAAGAAGGGCATGTGTTGCATCTCCTGCGCTTGCACGGGAAGGTGCCGGGCGAAGGGGAAGGGGTGTTGGGGGCGATAGAGGAGTGGACTAGGGTGTCGCGGAGGGAGCAGTCCCTACGGAATGCTGAAAGGGGAGGTGAGGGGAAGATGCGTTTGGTGGTGGGATCATGCTGGAGGTGGCGGAAATGGCGGAGGATGATACGTTGAATGTGGAGGCTGGTGGGGTGAAAGGTGAGGACAAGGGGAACTCTATCGTGGTTCCGGGAGGGAGGGGCTGGGGTGAGGGCAGAAGTGCGGGAAATAGAACGGACACGGTCGAGGGCCGTGTCAACCACTGTAGAGGGGAATCCTCGGTTGAGGAAAAAGGAAGACATGCTGGAAGCACTGGTATGGAAGGTGGCATCGTCAGAGCAGATGCGGCGGAGACGGAGAAACTGGGAGAATGGAATAGAGTCCTGACAGGAGGCGGGGTGGGAGGAAGTGTAGTCCAGGTATCCTTCTTAAGGTGTGGTGCCCAGAACTGCTCACAGTACTCCAGGTGTGGTCTAACCAGGGTTTTGTACAGCTGCAGCATAACTTCTGCTCCCTTGTACTCTAGTCCTCTAGATATAAAAGCCAGCGTTCCATTAGCCTTTTTGATTATTTTCTGTACCTGTTCATGACATTTTAATGCTCTATGTACCTGAACCCCCAAGTCTTTTTGGACATCCACTGTTTTTAGCTTTTCACCATTTAGAAAGTACCCTGTTCTATCCTTTTTAGGTCCAAAGTAGATGACCTCGCATTTGCTTACATTGAAATCCATTTGCCACAGTTTTGCCCATTCACTTAATCTATCAATATCCCTTTGTAATTTTATGCTTTCATCTACACTGCCTACAATGCTACCGTGGGCAACACGGTGGCATAGTGGTTAGCACTGTTACCTCACAGCGCCAGGGACCCGGGTTCGAATCCGGCCTCGGGTGACTGTCTGTGTGGAGTTTGCACATTCTCCCCGTGTCTGCGTGGGTTTCCTTCAGGTGCTCCGGTTTCCTCCCACAGTCCAAAGGTGTGCGGGTTAGGTTGATTTGGCTATGATAAATTGACCCTTAGTGTTAGGGGGGATTAAATACGTGGGGTTACGGGGAGAGGGTGGGATATGTGTCGGTGCAGGCTCGATGGGCCGAAATGGCCTCTATCTGCACTGTGGTGATTCTGTGATTCTATCTTTGTGCCATTGGCAAATTTGGATATATGACTTTCTATGCCATCATCTAAGTCGTTAATAAATATTGTGAGTAGTTAAGCCCCAACACAGATCCCTGCGGGACACCACTAGTCACATCCTGCCAATCTGAGTACCTATTCATTATCCCTACTCTCGACTCGATTTTAATAGCCCTGAGGAGGAGGGTTTGGAGGTGGGTCTGTAGCAAAAATCGGAAAAAATGGCTTCAGACACCCTACCCGACTCCATCCCGCCCCCACCCGAGTTTCGTGTCTGTTCAGCCGCTCCCAAACTGAACCGGTGGGACAGGTAGTTAAGGCAGTTAACAGCCTGTTAACTGCCTTGCTAATCCTATTTTCATAGTGGTTTCCCATTTTCGTGCTTCTGGCTCCTGTTTCCCGACTTGTCAGAAACAGGCCAGATTCAAGGAGACGAGTTGCTGGAGGACATGATTTGTATGCATTGGTGGAGCGTTTTAAAAGTGCCCCTGAAACATGGCTGACATTCAAATGCAACAACTTTGCTATTGTAGGTATGGGATAAGATTTTGTACATCTACTGACCTTGTGACTGTTCAAGCTGACACCCATCTGCAGTGTGACATGAATGGAATAATTTCAGGCCACTTCGACAGTGTGCTTGCAAGCTTGTTGCCTCAAATGAAATCTATAGCAAGGGGAGGGGAAACATTTATGTCCTCTCATCCTGGTCCTCATAATCGGAGGAGTAGCAGCCGCGTGGCTCAGCGCAGATCTTCCTGGGAAGAGGAGTAGGAGGAGGACGAGGGGCGCCTTGCATGCCCTGTTGTGACCAATGCAGCATCCCTCCAGTTCACTGCTGCCCGTCAAGCCGGGTGTGCACACTGCCATGCCACATTATCATAAGCTTACTCTTCAACCATAGGTGGCTACCATATGGCTCTATAATTGCAGGTGACACTTGTCCAACGTCATACATCATCTCTGCCACACCCTGTCATTTCCTATCACTTTTACCATCAGCATTACAAAAGCAAGTCGCCCTGAGCCCTCAATGCGCTTTTGCCATTTCCCATAACACATAGGCCACACAATCAACTGTTTGCCATAATTTTTCTTTTACACATCACAAAAGGATGATAAACCAGCAACAGTCAGAAAAAAAAGATAAATCACCCAAGTGACTCCCCTTGTGACTATAGGTGCTTAATCTTTCTCTTACGCGTGCTTCTACATGGTGCTTCCCCTGTGGTTTCAGCAGATGTAGAGGCACCTTGCTGACTAGGATGCTGTGCCTGCTTAGACGCCTTTGGCGGGCGTCCTCTGGGTTTGGGAGCCTAGGAGGGCTCTTCAAAAGTCTGCTCCTCCTGCGGCTGTGTGGGGGCTGAAACAGCCATCTCAGTTGTCTCTGCAAAGTGGGTCTCTGACCGAGGGCTCCGCAGTGGCATGGTCGTGTGAGCACTTTGAGAGGAGCCCACACTTCCTTCTGTCCACAGACTAGTCAAGCAACAGCCTGACATACACATAGATGGTGATATCAAAATGATGGAAGGTGTCATCGACAGAGCTATTAAGCAGCGCTTACTCACCAATAACCTGCTCAGTTTGGGTTCCGCCAGGACCACTCAGCTCCAGACCTTGGTTCAAACATGTAGAAAAGAGCTGAATTCCATCGAGGCAGCATTTGAGTGTGACACCTAGCAAAATTGAAGTCAATCAGGGGGAAGTCAATTAGTGTGAAGGGTATAGAGGGTGCGGAATTCCTAAAATGCATCCAGGAGAACTTTTTTTGCCAGTATGTAGGAAGCCCAACAAGGGAGGGGGCAGTTCTGGACTTAGTTTTAGGGAATGAAGCTGGGCAGGTAGAAGGCGTATCAGTGGGGGAGCATTTTGGTGCTAGTGACCATAATTCTGTTAGATTTAAGGTAGTTATGGAAAAGGACAAGGATAGACCAGGAATAAAAATTCTAAATTGGGGAAAAGCAAATTTTGCTAAGCTCAGAGGGGATTTAGCCATAGTGGACTGGAAACTACTTGAAGGTAAATCAGTGTCAGAGCAGTGGGAGGCATTCAAGGAGGAGATCCGGAGGGTTCAGACCAAATATGTGCCCTTAAAGAAAAAATGTGGGACTAACAAATCTAGAGCCCCCTGGATGTCTAAGGACATACAGGGTAGGATAAAGAAAAAAAGGGAGACGTATGACAGATACCGAGGGCTAAATACTGAAGAATCTTTAGAGGAGTACAGAAAGTGCAGGGGTGCAATTAAAAAGGATATTAGGAAAGCAAAGAGAGAGCATGAAAAATTCTTGGCAAGTAAAATCAAGGAAAACCCAAAAATATTTTATAAATATATTAAGAGTAAGAGGATAACTAAAGAAAGGGTAGGGCCTATTAGAGATCATAAGGGTAATCTGTGTGTGGAGGCGGGAGACGTCGGTAGGGTTCTTAATGAATACTTTGCGTCTGTTTTCACAAAGGAGAGGGGCGAAGCAGACATTACTATCAGGAGGGAGGAGTGTGAAATATTAGATGAAATAAACATAGTGAGAGAGGAAGTATTAAGGGGTTTAGCAGCTTTAAAAGTGGATAAATCCCCAGGCCCGGATGAAATGTATCCCAGGCTGTTAAGCGAAGCAAAAGTGGAAATAGCAGAGGCCCTGACCATCATTTTTCAATCCTCTCTGGCTTCAGGTGTGGTGCCAGAAGACTGGAGGACAGCTGATGTGGTACCCTTGTTTAAAAAGGGAGAAAAGGATAGACCGAGTAATTACAGGCCAGTCAGCCTAACCTCGGTGATGGGAAAATTATTGGAAAGAATTCTGAAGGACAGGATAAATCTTCATTTCGAAAGACACGGATTAATCAAGGATAGTCAGCACGGATTTGTTAAGGGAAGGTCATGTCTGACAAACTTGATTGAATTTTTTGAGGAGGTAACAAGGAGGGTAGAGCGTTTGATGTAGTTTATATGGACTTTAGCAAGGCTTTTGATAAGGTTCCATGTGGCAGACTGGTCACGAAGTTAAAAGCCCATGGGATCCAGGGCAAAGTGTCAAGTTGGATTCAAAACTGGATCGGAGACAGGAAGCAGAAGGTAATGGTTGATGGGTGTTTTTGTGACTGGAAAGCTGTTTCCAGTGGGGTTCCGCAGGGCTCAGTGCTAGGTCCCTTGCTTTTTGTGGTATATATCAATGATCTAGACTTGAATATAGGGGGTATGATTAAGAAGTTTGCAGATGATACTAAAATCGGCTGTGTGGTTGATACTGAAGAAGGAAGCTGTAGACTACAGGAAAATATCAATAAATTGGTCAGGTGGGCAGAACAGTGGCAAATGGAATTCAATCCGGAGAAGTGTGAGGTAATGCATTTGGGGAGGGCTAACAAGGAAAGGGAATACACATTAAATGGTAGGACACTGAGTAGTATAGAGGAACAAAGGGACCTTGGAGTGCATGTCCACAGATCTCTGAAGGTAGCAGGCCAGGTAGATAAGGTGGTTAAGAAGGCATACGGAATGCTTGCCTTTATTAGCCGTGGCATAGAATACAAGAGCAGGGGGGCTATGCTTCAACTGAATAAAACACTAGTTAGGCCTCAGCTAGAGTACTGCGTGCAGTTCTGGTCACCACATTACAGGAAAGATGTGATTGCACTAGAGAGGGTACAGAGGAGATTTACAAGGATGTTGCCAGGAGTAGAGAATCTTAGCTATGAGGAAAGACTGGATAGGCTGGGTCTGTTTTCCTTTTAACAGAGGAGGCTGAGGGGAGACATTATTGGGGTGTATAAAATTATGAGGGGCATAGATAAAGTGGATAGAAAGGACCTATTTCCCTTAGCAGAGGGGTCAAAAACCAGGGGGCACAGATTTAAAGTAATTGGTGGAAGGTTTAGAGGGGATTTGAGGGGAAATTTCTTCACCCAGAGGGTTGTGGGGGTCTGGAACTCACTACCTGAAAGGGTGGTAGAGGCAGGAACCCTAACCACAATTAAAAGGTACTTGGATGTGCACTTGAGATGCTCTAACCTGCAGGGCTACGGACCAAGAGCTGGGAAGTGGGATAAGGCTGGATAGCTCTTTGTTGGCCGGTGCGGACATGATGGGCTGAAATGGCCTCCTTCCGTGCTGTAACTTTCTATGATTCTCTATGATTCTATGAAAACTCTCCATGGGTGGAGTCATACCTAGCACAAAGGAAGATGCTTGTGGTTGTTGGAGGCCAATCATCTCAGCTGCAGGACATCGCTGCAGGAGTTCCTTAGGGCAGTGTCCAAGCCCCAAGCATCTTCAGCTGCTTCATCAATGACATGCCCTCCGTCAGAAGTTGAGATATTCGCTGATGATTACACATTCGCAATTCCTCAGATAATGAAGTAGTCCGTGCCCACATGCAGCAAGACCTGGACATCATCCAGGTTTGCAGTCAAATTTGCAATATGTGCTCCCAGCAGGTAAGGCTCCCAACTGGATGCACAAGTTCAGAAAATTATCCTTCGACAAGAAAAGAAAGACTTGCATTCATATAGCGCCTTTCACGACCTCAGGACGTCCCAAAGAGCTTTATAGACAATGAAGTACTTTTGAAGTGTAGTCACTGTTGTAATGTAGGAAACGTGGCAGCCAATTTACGTTCAGCAAGCTCCCACAAACAGCAGTGTGATAATGACCAGATAATCTGTTTTAGTGATGTAATGCTGTCAATCACAGAACATCAGAAAACTGGGAGTGAAACATAACTTCAGTCTATTGATATCTACATTACTCACAGGTTTATAAGTGCAGATCAATTACTCTGGCGGATACAGAGGTGGGCATTTCTGAATAATATAGGCTGTAATGTCTTGGAGATTTCACTTGATTATCTTCCAGGATCAAGGAGAAAAGTCTTGGAACTTTTATCTTTTGTTGTTCATCTCCCTCAGGAGATCAAACAGGTTGGGAGAGTCTGCTCCATATGATTTGTTGGTAGAAATGGGTTTGATAGGCCAGCTCCTTTTTTGTTTGCCCTACTTTCTTTTCAATGTTTGGAAATCACTATCATTTTATTCAATTTCTCTTTGAATCATGTCTTTTCAACTAGCCAGTGCAGCCCTGTGAAGACCTCCAGATGTGAATAAAAAGAATTAGCTGGCCTTCATAAAATAATCCAATAACCGGGGAACTGCTGTGGCCAAATGTTTTTGAATTTGCGTCAAAATTGTGACGGAGTTGCAACCCAAAAAATGTCAATTCGTTTACTGTATTAAATGCAATCACTGAAGTGGCATTTGATCTGAAGGGAAGATTGGAAAGTCTTTACATAAGCTGTTGAGATATAAGGATCTGGTTGTCATTATAAAACAGTGGCTCACTATGATCCAACTTGCAGATTATTGGGAGAAGGCACTGAAGGCTGGGATGCTTGAAGTAAATAAGACAAGGACAGAGAGCTGAGGTAGGAGGAATCAGGAAAGTGTACTGCAATATATAGTGCTTTAACACAGAAAAATGCCCAAGGCGCTTTACAGAGGAGATAAAGGAACAGGCGCCGAGCCCTTCTGGGAGAGTTAGGAGAAATGACTGTAAACTTGGTTGAAGAGATATGTTTTGCGAAGGCTTTTAAAGGTGGGAATGGGATATAGAGAGGTAAGAAAGACTTGCATTTATATAGCAATTTCACAACATCAGGATTCAGGACATCCCAAAGTGCTTCACAGTCAATGAAGTACTTTTTGAAGTGTAGTCACTGTAGCCATGTAGGAAACGTGGCAGCCAATTAGCACACAACAAGATCCCACAAGTAGCAATGTGATAATGACGTGATAATCTCTTTTTAGGTGTTGGTTGAGGGATAAATATTGGTCAGGACAAATCCCCTGCTCTTCTTCAAATATCCCATGGGATCTTTTATGTCCATCTGAGAGGGCAGGCAGGGTCTCAGTTTAACATCTCATTCGAAAGACAGCATGTCTAACAGTGCAGCACTCCCTCAGTACTGCACTGGAGTGTAAGCTTAGATTTTATGCTCTAGTTCCTGGAGTAGGACTTGAACCCACCACCTTCTGAGTGTTACCAACTGAGCCATGGTTGACACCTAGGTGGAGGGGTTGGTGGCAGGGTTGGAGGTGGAGTAGAGCCAAGGAAGCTTAGGGGTCTACCATGAAAGGTAGAACGGGGGAGGAGGTAATGTACAGGAGGCCACAGGCAGACAACGGGAGGGACGGAACGTAAGGTGAGAGAAGATTGCAGAGATAGGGTGGGGTGATGCTTGTAGACAAAGACGAGGATTTTAAATTCGATGCGTTGAGCCAATGTAGATCAGCGAGGATGGGGGTGAGGGTTGGGTCGGCCTTAATATGGGGTCGGGTGTGAACAGTTCTGGACAACTTAAAATTTATGGAGGCTGAGGTCAGGAGGTGGGTAAGTGGAGTGTTTGAGAAGTGAAGGTGCCCAAGGTGTGCTAAAAGTTTTGACAGCACTAAGGTAGAGGCAGAAGCAGGCTGTTTGTGGAACCTTGCTGTGTGCAAATTGGCTCCTGCCACATTGTAATAGTGACTACACTTTATTAGCTGTGAAACACGATGGGATGTCCTGAGATTGTAAAAGATCTTCATGCGTGAGCTTAGCTAGTGAGTGGCGGTAGAGAGGTATCTCTGCTAATCCTATGCTCACTTGACCCCCCCACACACTCATTACTTCCAGCAGGGGTCACCAGAGAGCAATCGGGGCGGCGACCCGAACTGATTGTTCACCCTCTTTCGCCATTGGGCACTGAGGTCAGTTGTCTCAGGTCAGCTAACTCAGTGATTAAACCTGGGATTTTCTGGCTGTGTATGGTTAAGAGACTACACCAGTGCCTTTGCCCATTAGTGGGCCTTCACAGGAGGGAGGGGAGAGAGGATCGTTTTTAAACATATCTTCAGTTGAACCCTCAGACATCAGAGTTGTTCTCTGTTATGCAACACTGTTGGAGCAGCGATTAAAAATTTAAAATGTGTTCATACAACCTCTTTGCCATTCCATTGTCAAACTAACTTTATTTATAATCGAGGAGGAGGTAAACAGAGAGATGGTATGTTTTGTTTGGCGGTTTCAGTTTCAGTCACTGTCCTGGATCCCAATGAACTCACACAGACTCTGTGCCCTCTGTGCTGCCAGAGTGGGTGGAGGGAGGACTGACTCTATACTGGTTGGGCTCGATGTTACTGCTGGCTGATTAATGTGTCAGCGTGGCTCGATGGGAGCACTCTTGTCTCTGAGTCAGAAGGTTGTGCGTTCAAGTCCCCACTCCAGAGAATCGAGCACAATAATCCAGGCCGACACTCCCAGTGCAGTACTGAGGGAGTCCTGCACTGTCGGAGGTGCTGTCTTTCAAATGAGATGTGAAACCAAGACCCCAACTGCCATCTCAGGTGGATGTAAAAGATCCCACGGCACTATTTCGAACAAGAGCTGGGGAGTTCTCCCCGGTATCAGGGTTAATATTTATCTCTCAACTAACATCACTAAAAACAGATGATTTGGTCATTATCACATTACTGTTTGTGGGACCTTGCTGTGCGCAAATTGGCTGCTGCGTTTCCTACAATACAACAGTGACTATACTTCAAAAGTACTTCATTGGAACTTCCTGAGGTTGTGAAAGGCGCTCAGATTAAAACATCCGTCTCCCATAGTATTAAAAAATAATCATTTAACGGGGCAAAGGTGCAGATGTCATTTATACCCAGGTGCAGTGAAACTGGGCAGGAATATTGCATGTCACCGTATCGGGCAGTGATTAACTTGGAACTGACCGTGGTGTACACTGTCCACCAGTGAGTCTTTGTGAAACGATTTCAATGTGAAAGCTACAAACCTGGGAGCTTTCCTATTCATCAAGGCTGGGAATGTCAGCAAAGGCTACAGTTTCTAAGCACTATGCTGGAATGTGTTAAGTAGTCAGGGTAGATTTCAGTAAACCCTCTACAAACACACGGAAACACATACGAAAAATGACAGACAGGAAAATCCCCACTGGTTTATCCAGCCTGTCCCACACAACTGTGATGCCTTGTGCATCACAATACAAACACTCCCCACCTCACCTGGAGCCACGTAATCTCCTGGGAGAGGCAATAAACTAGATAAAAATCCAGGCCAATTAGAGAAAAGAACTGGAAAATTCTTCTCCGAACCCCTTAGGCGATCAAAACTAATCCAGGAAATCACTCTGGCCCTGATTAATGTACGAGGTGATCTCCGTCCCAGCCAGAAACAGGTCCAGCTATCACTTGAAGGAATTCAGTGACTAGGCATCCACTGCACAAGCATGCAGTCTGTTCCACAGGCCCACTATTCTCTGGAAAAAGAACCACCTCTGTCATCTAACCTAGATCTGGCCTTACATAACTTTAGATTGTGACCTCTGATCCTCCCTAACCAATTTAGTTGAAACAAACTGTCTACACAAACACAATTTAATCCCTTCATCATCTTAGAAATCTCGATCAAATCACCCCTAAGTCTAACTCTAACCTCAATTTGTTTTATACACTTTATGAACCATGAACTATCCACTAAAAGGAATAAAATGTAGCTCTTCAACAGCTCCCACCTGGCCAGTTAGACTAAAAGCATATAAACAATCGTTCTGTGTCTGCCTTTCTATTGGAAGTCAACATTAAATTTAAAGCGCGCTTCGACCCTGAGCATGCTGTACTAAGACCATAGCCATTCTTTCTCTGTATAAAGACTGAACTTGTTGTTAGGGGGTCATGCTGATAGAACTGTCAAGGAAGCAGAGACTCTACTCACGATAATAGGTCTTCAGAGATCTTGCATTTATATAGTACCTTTCACAACCTCAGGATGTCCCAAAGTGCTTTACAGCCAATTAAGCTCTTTTTTGAAGTGAAATCACTGTTGTAAACATGGCAGCCAATTTGCACACAGCAATCTCCCACAAACAGCAATGCGATAATGACCCGATAATCTGGTTTTTTTAAGTGTTGGTTGAGGGATAAATGATGGCCAGAACACCAGGGAAAATTCCCTTGCTCTTCTTTGAATATTGCCATGTGATCTTTTATGTCCACCTGAGAGGGCAGAAAGGGCCTCGGTTTAAAGTCTCATCCAAAAGACTGCAACTCTGACATTGCAGCACTCCCTCAGTACTGCACTAGAAGTGTCAGCCTGAATTATGTGCTTAAGTCTCGGGAGTGGGATTCAGACCCACAACCTTCTGACTGAGAGGCGAGAGTGCTACCCACTGAGCCACAGCTGACACCTATATATTACTGCTCTGCTGTATGAGGCTGGCTTCAATTAGTGCTTAAGGTAGAAATGAATGGAAGATCAGGCAGACTCTTGACATCTGCATCTGGTGAATGCGTTCGGTATCATGTCTGCCCATCAGCGGCGTGGGTCTGCATGTGCATTTGCGGGTGCCTCAATCCTGCTCCACCAGTGTTGTATGCACGTTGGCCCTATGTTTGGCTGTGATGCCCCCCATGCCTGAATAGTTTGCCAATAAAGTATGGCTGGCACCCACTGAGCCGTCCGCCAGCATCAACCATTGGGGTTAAAAATTGGTTGGAAAGGTGATGGCTAGAAGAACTATCCGGTTGCCCAGGCTACACTGCAAACCGCCATGCAAAGCTGAAACTAACCAAAGTATTTTGAATTATGTATAAGAGTGAGGGGTCACCCTGGCAACAAAAGCAATTCCCTCCAGTTCCAGACAGGTCCTCGAGACAATGATGCTCTCGGTATCACGGGAGCCTAATAACTTACTGATAAATGATCCTAAAGATAGTTACAGAATGGTAATCGAGAGCTGCGTGTTGCTAAAAAAACGTGAGTCTGTATCCGGCAAAGTGCAGAATGGTGCAATTGGATATGCAGAGTTGGGACTGTCGCCCGCTAGTGTGGCTGGGTCACAGGGCTGAAGGAAGAAGGACGGTTTTATGGGGGGGGATTTGCTCATCGGCTGTTGGAAATGCTTCCACTTATTATTGGCAAATAAATGGGATCATCCCCATTATCAGAGAGCCACTTAGTGCACGTACCCCGGCATGTTGATTCCAGACTCTTGCAACGATAGCAAAATACTGCGGATGCTGGAAATCCGAAATAACAACAGAAAACGCTGGAAAAACTCAGCAGGCCAGGCAGCATCCGTGGAGAGAGAAACAGAGTTAACGTTTCAGGTCGAAGACCTTTCGTCAGAACTGGAAAAAAGCAGGAAATGAAATAGATTTAAAGCAAGTATAATGCTGGGAAAAGGGGGAGGGGATGAAAGAACAAAAGGCAAGGTCAGTGGTGGGATAGAAAGCAGGAGAGATTAAGAGACATAAAGAGATAATCAAGGCAAGAGGAGGTATTAATGTGACAGGTTGAGGCTAGATGAAGTGTGAACTGGGCTGGCAGAATGAAGGACAGCTGCCAGCTACTGGGAGGGAAAAAAAAGGGGCCAAGCAAAAGGGTGGATGAAAAAATAAAATAAAAAAATATATATATATGTGATAGGGGCCAAGGTTATGATCTGAAATTGTTGAACTCGATGTTGAGTCCAGAGGGCTGTAGAGTACCTAAACGAAAGATGAAGTGCTGTTCCTCGAGCTTACGCTGAGCTTCCGTGGAACAATGCAAGAGGCCGAGGACGGTGAGGTCAGAGTGGGAGTGGAGTGGAGAATTAAAATGACAGGCCACCGGGAGCTCGGGGTCCCCCTTACGGACTGAACGGTCACCCAATCTGCGTTTGGTCTCCCCAATGTAGAGGAGACCACATCGTGAGCAGCGAATACAGTATACTAAATTGCAGCAAGTACAAGTAAATCGCTGTTTCACCTGGAAGGGGTGTTTGGGGCCCTGGACAGTGGGGAGAGGGGAGGTATAAGGGCATGTGTTGCATCTCCTGCGCTTGCACGGGAAGGTGCCGGGCTTTTTTCCAGTTCTGACGAAAGGTCTTCGACCTGAAACGTTAACTGTGTTTCTCTCTCCACGGATGCTGCCTGGCCTGCTGAGTTTTTCCAGCGTTTTCTGTTGTTATTCCAAACTCTTGCAAGTTTGGTTAAAAATAATGTTTTTCTACTTCTCCATTGCTCTCTTGAAGACACTGCCTCTTGGTGTGGTGCAGTTCCCCTGGTACCACAATCCCTCTAGTACCTCGCCCGAATGGCCCTTCGTCATAAGCAAGTTTAGACGTAATCCAGGCTGACACTCCAGTACTGAGGGAGTGCTGCACTGTCATGGGTACCGTCTTTCGGATGAGATGTTAAACTGAGGCCCGGTCTGCCCTCTCAGCTGGACGTAAAATATTCCATGGCACTACTTCGAAGAAGAGCAGGGGAGTTCTCCCCGGTGTCCTGGCCAACATTTATCCCTCAATCAACATCACTAAAAACAGATTATCTGGTAATTAGTACATTGCAGTTTGTGGGACCTTGCTATGTATAAATTGGCTGCTGCGTTTCCTACATTACATCAGTGACTACACTTCAAAAGTACTTCATTGACTGTAAAGAGCTTTGGGACGTCCTGAGGTTGTGAAAGGCGCTATATAAATGTAAGTCTTTCTTTCTTTTGTTGATAGAATCATAGAGCACAGTAGGAGGCTATTCAACCCATCGTGCCTGTGCCAGCTCTTTGAAAGAGCTATTCAATTAGTCCCACTCCCCAGCTCTTTCCCCACAGCCCAGCAAATTTTTCCTTTTCAAGTATATATCCAATTCCCTTTTGAAAGTTACTACTAAATCTGCTTCCACCACCCTTTCAGGCAGTGCATTCCGGATCATAACAACTCGCTGCGTAAAAGGAATTCTCCTCAACTCCCCTCTCTCTTTTGCCAATTATCTTAAATCTGTGTCCTCTGGTTACTGACCCTCCTACCAGTGGAAATAGTTTCTCCCCATCTACTCTATCAAAATTTACTTCAGAATTATGAACACCTCTATTAAATCTCCCTTTAACCTTCTCTGCCCTAAGGAGAACAATCTCAGTTTCTCCAGTCCCTCCACATAACTGAAGTTCTTCATCTCTGGTACCATTCCAGTAAATCTCTTCTGCACTCTCTCCAAAGCCTTGATATTCTTTCTAAAGTGTGGTGCCCGGAATTGAACACTATACACCAGGTGAAGCCTCACCTGTGATTTATAAAGGTTTAGCATAACTTCCTTGCTTTTATACTCTAGTGGGAAGAAATTCGGTATAGCCCCGTTTGGGGTGCTAAAACTTTAAAAGTTGAGAAAATTAGCACCAGGCTCTAATGTTTCTAAACTTTAAAAAAGTTCAGTTTTGCGCTCCAGGAAGGAAGTGGAGTGCTAAATCAAGCGCTCCACATCCTTCTTGGAGCGCAATCTGCAGCAGGTGGGGCGGAGAATTCAGCAGCGCTGCACACTGGGCCGTGCAGCGCTGCTGCGTTCAAAGGCTCCTTCCCTCCCTTAAAGGGAAGGGCCATCGTTGCAGGTACTGCAATAGAAAAATTACCGACCTGGACCACCAAAGCAGCCGCGATCCAGCGCGTGCCGGGCTGATCGATCGCAGGCAGGGACCTGCGAAAAAAACTTCAACAAAGTAAGTTTTTTTTTTACTTACCTCGGCCATCTCGCCTTTAATCATTGTCCCCGAAGCGGCCGGCCGCCCGATGCACGACTCCTGCAGCTGTCGTTGTTTTCGACCGGCGCTGCTGCAGGGGGCGAAAGTCAATTTCGGGTCCAGGGCGCTACGCACTGCGATGACATCACGATCTCCGGGCGCTAACTGGAGGCACAAAGGAGCCCAATTTCTAGCCCTATGCCTCTAGGGTCTGTTACTAAAGCACAGGGTCCCGAATGCTTTTGTAATAGCCTGTTAGCAGGCTACTGCGTCAAGGGGAGTATCATAGCTGAGTCCGATCTTGTCCTCATGTGACATCCACGTGCACGCACTATCCAGCAGAGGTCATTGGATAGTGTTCAGGACTTATTGACCATTTCTCCTTTCAAGCTCGGGGGCACCGAGACTAACAGTGGGCACCCCACCTCCACCTCAATTGAGATCATCTATCTGGATAGCGATCAGTAGCAGCAACCCTGCCTGATCTGTGCTCTCCCTAACTCAGGGGCATTGATGCTAATTGTAGCACCAACCAACTGAAGTCAGAACACAAACCAAGGATCAAAGCCGGGCATTCCTGGTCTGTATGGAGTCCATTTATCATCAGGCCATCTGGTTGAAGATTTTAAATTAGACAAAGATGACCCGCTCATGATAAGTTCCAGGCCCTGCCGGTTGTGCATCCCCCACTCCGTTCACCCCTCACATTGACGTGTGTTGGAATACTCTCCACTTCCCTGAATGGCCCTAAGCTCTGGAATTCCCTCCCTAAACCTCTCTGCCTCTCTCTCCTCCTTTAAGATCCTCCTTAAAACCTACCTCTTTGATAAAGCTTTTGTTCACCTGTCCTAATGTCTCCTTCTTTGGCTTGGTGTCTGTTTACGTCTGTGAAGCACCTTGGAATGTTTAACCAGGTTAAAGGCGATATATAAATGCAAGTTGTTGTTGTTGAACTTCATTTCCCCATCATTCATATTTATTTTTTCCAAATTCAAACTGGTCTTTTAGAATCCTACACTCAAACTTTCCAGGAAAAGAATTGTGTCGGTAAATTTCCTTGAGGGTGTCTCCCGATCAGCCCCCATAACTTCGGCAGAAGATCGGCGGAAACCACGTTTACATGCCTAAATGGTCTTTCTGGCAAAGTTACGGAGTCGGAAGTGTGTATCTTCTGCCTAACGCCAGGAATGGTGGGAGGAGTGTGGTGAGGCTAGTGTTAAGGTTCGTAATGGAGGCCAGGTGATGTATTAGGGCTGTTGTTAATTCAAAGGTCATTTCAGTGTACAAGATACAGAGACAGAAACAGAGTTGAAGGATCAGTGTCAATGTAATTTGTAAACACTGCATCTATGCAGGGTTCCAATCACCTATAGTCCCTAGGAATGGATATTTCCTTTTTTAAAAAAAACAATTGCCAACATTGACCACTTCCAGGTCAGGTGCAGCAGAGGTTAGATGAACTTTATTCTGAACTGTTCTACTGGGCACTCCCAGAATAGGCACGGAACAGTTTAGATGCAGAGTAAACTTCCAACTAAATTGTCCTATTCGGCGCAACCCAAGACAGATATGATACAGTTTAGATAGAACCAGACTGTTTTCAGTCATTGAGAGGTCAAGAACAAAGGGCCACAGATACAAGATTCAATGTAAGAGATTTAGAAAGAGCAGGAAAAACTTCTTCACACAGAGTTACTGGTTGAGGCAGAAAGTATGTCAACAGGAAAAGGGTTTGAAGGGATATGGGAACAGGGTGGGTAAATGTGACTCGGGCTAGTTGCTCGTGTGGCGGGTAAGCGCCAACACGGACTGGTTGGGGTGAATGGCCTGTTTCTGTATTGCAACTTCTATGTATAGATTAGATGCAGAGTAAAACTCCCACCACACAAGCATGGATCAGACAGAATGAAGTTCCTTGTATTCTACCCCATCAGGTGAGATACAGCATGTAGTGGCTGCAGAGTAAAGCTCTACTCTATATGTTGACCCTTTAGTGGATGTATAATGTTAGTCAGTGAATAATCTTTACCATAGAAACATAGAAATTTACAGCTTTGAAGAAGGCCATTCGATAATCGTGTCTATGTTGCTTTTTTCCTATAGCCATGTATTTTCCTACTATCATCTCTCTGCATAAGGAAATTTCTTCTAACCTCTCCTCACTCTTAAGTCACTGACTCCCCAACCAGAGGATACAGTCTTTCAACCTATGAAAACCCTTCATAAAAAGAATTGGATCTGAAAAAAGTAGTATTAGGATAAGTCATTGGATCCTAATGGCATATGCCCATAGCTATTGAATTCATAATTTGTAAAAACTTCTATTAACTCTCCTCTTAGCCTTCTCTGCTGCAATGGAAGTATTCCCAATATCTCACGTGTTGTGATCTTTACCATCTTGATGAGTGAATAAGAGCGTAATGCACAGCCCATATAGTCTCCAGTACATCAGTATCCTGGGGAGTCACCATTAACCAGAAACTCAATTGGACCAGCCACCTAAATGCCGTGGCTACTAGAGCAGGTCACAGGCTGGGTATTCTGCAATGAATGGCTCACATCCTGACTCCCTGAAGCATCTCCACCACCTACAAGGCACATGTGAGGAGTGTGTTGGAATACTCTCCACTTGCCTGGATGGGTGCAGCTGCAATAACACTCAAGAAGCTTGACACCATTCAGGACAAAACAATTCACTTCATGGGCATTTCATCTACTACCCTAAACATCCACCCCCTCCACCATTGGCATACCCTGGCTGCTGTATTATCTACAGGATGCACTGCAGCAACTCGCCAAGGCTTCTTCGGCAGAACCTCCCAAACCTGCGACCTCTACCACCTAGGAGGACAAGCTTGGCAGATACATGGGAACACCATCACCTCCAAGTCACACACCATCCTGACTTGGATATATATCGCTGTTCCTGCAACATTGTTGGGTCAAAATCCTGGAACTCTCTACCTAACAGCACTGTGGAAGCACCTTCACCACATGGATTGCAGCGGTTCAAGAAGACTCACCAATAACTTCTGAACAGCAACCAGGACTGGGCAATACATGCCTGCCTTGCCAGCGATACCTACATCCCAAGAATTTTTTTTTTTAAAGTAACGCCATGGAAAAGGGGCATTGTTATTTTGGTGGCAAACCATTCCATTCATATCGCGTGTATAGGTGCAAGTTTTAATTCATACGAAACACAGGACTACTTATTGAAACTGACTGTTTTGCTGTGTATACAAGGTTAAAGTGTTGAAGAAAAACTAAATTGTAAAAAGAAATTTGTAGACAGTAGGTGACGGCAGGATCATGTTTGGTTTTGATGACGCAGCTACAGCGAAATGCCAGTCGATACTTACTGTCCAAAAAAGAAAAAGAAAGGACATTTATATAGCGTTTTTCACAACCTCAGGATGTCCAAAGTGCTTCACAGCCAATGAAGTACTTTTGAAGTGTAGTCACTGTTGTAATGTAGAAAACGCGGCAGCCAATTTGCGCACAGCAAGGTTCCACAAACAACAATGAAATAAATGACCAGATAATCTGTTTTAGTGATGTTGGTTAAAAAATAAATATTGGCCAGCACACCGGAGTGAACTTCTGTGCTCTCCTTCGAATAGTGCCATGGGATCTTTTACATCCAGCCGAGAGGGCAAACGGGGCATAATTTTAACATCTCATCTGAAAGAAGGCGCCTCCGACAGTGCAGCGCTCCCTCAGTACTGCACTGGGAGTGTCAGCCTGGATTATGTGCTCAAGTCTCCGGAGTTGGACTTGAACCCACGACCTTCTGACTCAGAGACAAGAATGCTATCACTGCCAGTCTAAGCTCAAGTGAAATGTGGATGCTTGTCTGAGGTAATAGAGGGCATGCACATCCTGGCGTGAGTTACTACCTTCCAGCGAGGAGGGAAAAACATTGAGGGATAGAATAAACAGAGCAACAGCAGAGATCATCCGTATAGGAGCGGACCAAAATTAAGATTTTTTCGGAAGAGAAGACAACTTTCAGGATATAATGGAATTGCCTCCTCTCTCGCCTTACCTAGCTTCCTCCTGAGCCTCGTAATTACTAGGGATGTGCTTGCCAGGACCCTGTCACAGGAACTGACCCACTAACTAAGCGTTTATGAGCTGCATATATATTTGATGAGCGCCTCTGAGCATTTCATAATAGAGGGATTAGAGACGAGCACATATACATGACATAGGAACTCGCAGATGCCAAAAGGGTCCCTTTACCTAGTCTGTTAACACGAAGTGTCAGGAAAAAGGCAGATGGCGGGGATGAAAATGCCCAGTGCTTTGCCGGCATGCATGACCAGGCACTTTGAGGCGAAAATAGAGTGACAAGTAGTCACATTAGCATAGGCAATTATCAGCTTTACTTACCGAACATCCACAGCTGAAGGTGGAGGAATGTTAGATAGAAACGCCTACACTAGATCCAGAGAGAGAAGGTATGGATGCAGTATAAGGATGTGTGTCCTGTTACCTGCATTTGTATTACCACCGTTTCTTTAGAAATAACGGCAGGAACGTTTACTTTCATTTTTTTTGGGGAAGCATATCGTGTGCTTAATGAGGTGAGGGATTTCTTGCTGGGGAAGTGAGTATTTCTCTCCTTTTGGCACCAGCAAGGGTTCAGCACAGAAGGAGGCCATTCGGCCCATTGTGCCTGTTCCAGCTTTAACTGCCCGACTTTATCTGCACAGACAGCGTGTGAAATTCAAACTGGTCCAAAGTTTGAATTGGGTTCCCAGTCCCTGTCCGTACTCCCAGATCAGGTCTAGTGTGGTTCGGATATTGGGGAAATTCGGCCCAGGCTCCGCCACCTCTGATTGGGCCTCGAACTCCACAGGTGGTTTGTCGGGAAATTGCGGGCACAATTTTCATCCGTTGTAGTTTTCCAATAAGCCGCTTGCTACATGCAGAAGTGCAAGGTTTTGGAAAATTTTGCCTATAAAGTAAAGCTCCCCGATACTACTCCATCGAGCCACTGAAAGGTCAGATATAACATGGGCCAGGTATCGTATACAGCTCCCTTTGCACCATCCTATCAAACAACCCAAGGGCAGGTAGTGTAGTGGTTATATTACTGGACCAGTAATCCAGAGGCCTGGACTAATAATCCGGTAAAACTCGAGTCCAAATCCCACCATAGCAGTTTGAAAATTTTAATTCAGTTTAAAAAAAATAGGGAAATAAAAAGCTGGTATCAGTAAAAGGGACCATGAAACTGTTGGATTGTCATAAAAAAACAACGGGTTCATGATTGTCCTTCATTGAAGGAAACCTGCCATTCTTACCTGGACTGGCCTACACGTGACTCCGGTCCCACACTGACGTGGTCGACTCTTAACTGTCCTATACTGCAGCGGTTCAAGGAGAAAGTCCACCACCACCTCCTCAGTGCAACTAGGGATGGGCAATAAATGTTGGCCTCGCCAGTGACGCTCACATCCTGAGAACGAACTTAAAAAAGGTACCACACCGGTTAGTTTTCGAGCAAGGCTCCCTCTGCACTGTCCCACCAAGTATTCCAAGGTCAAATGCAGGGCGAAGCCCTGTTACAACAACAGCAACAACTTGCATTTATATAGCGCCTTTAATATAGTAAAACATCCCAAGGCACTTCACAGAAGGGTTATCAGACAAAATTTGACACCGAGCCAAAGAAGGAGATATTAAGACAGGTGAGGTCAAAGAGGTAGGTTTCAAGGAGCGTCTTAAAGGAGAGAGAGGTGGCGAGGTTTAGGGTGGGAATTCCAGGGCTTAGGGCCTAGACAGCTGAAGGTGCAGTCACAACAATGGTTCACAGCCCCAACCTCAGAGAGTACTCCTTGCTGCACCAATGCCATGTACATTCCCCACAACAGCCATCTTATGTCCTCTGTAAGTGCTGAATTGTGAGCAGTTTTGCTTCTGCTGTGGATTTGGGTTGGGATTGCCACAACACTTTATACTTGTATAGCCAGCAAAGAGAGGAGGTGTTTCTTCCTTCTGACTGTCTTGGATCCAATTGCAAGTTTCACATAGTGACTTAGGGGGAGGGATCTGCTATCTCCCTGGTCGCTCTCCCTTTTTACAGTTGAAGTCTACCAATCTCCTGCAAGTCTGTTGGATCCAGGGAGGAAATGGCTCCCACAATAAATCCAGACATTCATTAAAAAAAAGTTGGCACAAGCTCAAGTTGGGTCAGGTGGCTTACACGAGGGAGTGCCATTGACTATGCAATGCCATAGTAAGACTGATTTAGGAGACGAATCATTGGTTTAGTTGGGTTTGGTTGATATCCTGAGTGAATGGTGTCTGCTGTCCTATCATCCTCGATGCCAGAATCCCTGATGCCACTGATAATTACTCAAACTGATTGAAAATTGCCATCCAGACTCGATCTGGTCTGAACTAGGAACATAGGAACAGGAGTAAACTATTCTGCCCCTCGGGTCTGCTCCGCCATTCAATCAGATCCTGGCTAATCTGTACTTTAACTCCATTTTTCCGCCTTAGCTCCATATCCCTTGATACCCTTACCTAACAAAAATCTATCGACCTCAGTCTTGAAAGCTCCAATTGTCCCCCAGCATCCACAGCCTTTTGGGGGAGTGAGGTCCAGATTTCTGCTACCCTTTGAGTGACAAAGTGCTTCCTAATTTAACTCCTGAATGGCCTCGCACTAATTTTAAGATTATGTCCCCTCGTTGGGCCAGATAATCTACATCCTAGGGTTTTGAAAGAGGTGGCCATTGGAATAGTGGATGCATTGGTTGTCATCTTCCAAAATTCTGTAGATTCTGGAACGGTTCCTGCAGATTGGAGGATAGCAAATGTAACTCCGCTATTTAAGAAAGGAGGGAGAGAGAAAACGGGGAACTACAGACCTGTTAGCCTCACATCAGTAGTTGGGAAAATGCTGGAATCTATTATAAAGGATGCAATAACTAGGCACTTAGAAACTAATAGTAAGATTGGGCAGAGTCAACATGGATTTATGAAAGGGAAATCTTGTTTGACAAACCTATTGGAGTTCTTTGAGGATGTAACTTGCGGAGTAGACAATGGGGAACCGGTAGATGTGGTGTATCTGGATTTTCAGAAGGCCTTCGATAAGGTCCCACACAAGAGGTTGGTGAACAAAATTAGGGCACATGGAATTGGGGGTAATATACTAGCATGGATTGAGAATTGGTTAACAGACAGAAAACAAAGAGTAGGGATAAACGTGTCTTTTTCAGGATGGCAGGCTGTGACTAGTGGGGTACCGCAAGGATCGGTGCTTGGGCCCCAGCTATTCACAATCTATATCAATGATTTGGATGAGGGGACTAAATGTAACATTTCCAAATTTGCTGATGATACAAAGCTAGGTGGCAGTGTCAGTTGCGAAGAGGATGTGAAGAGGCTTCAAGGGGATCTTGACAGGCTCAGTGAGTGGGCGAGAACATGGCAGATGGAATATAATGTGGATAAATGTGAAGTTATCCACTTTGGTAGAAAAAACAGAAAGGCAGAGTATTTTGTAAATGGTGAAAGATTGGGGAATGCAGATGCTCAAAGGGACTTGGGTGTCCTTGTACATGAGTCACTGAAAGTGAATGTGCAGGTGCAGCAAGCCATTAGGAAGGCAAGTGGTATGCTGGCCTTCATTACAAGAGGATTTGAGTACAGGAGTAAAGAAGTCTTACTCCAATTATATAGGGCCTTGGTGAGACCACACCTTGAGTACTGTGTACAATTTTGGTCTCCTTACCTAAGGAAGGATATACTTGCCATAGGTTCATGAGATTGATTCCTGGGATGGCGGGACAGTCGCATGAGAAGAGATTGAGTAAACTAGGCCTGTATTCTCTTGAATTCAGAAGAATGAGAGGGGATCTCAATGAAGCATACAAAATTATTACAGGGCTTGATAGGATGGATGCTGGGAGAATGTTTCCCTTGGCTGGGGAGTCTAGAACCAGGGGCCACAGCCTCAAGATAAAGGGTAGGCCATTCAGGACTGAGATGAGAAGAAATTTCTTCACACAGAGGGTGGTGAATCTTTGGAATTCTCTACCCCAGAGGGCTGTGAAGGCTCAGTCATTGGGTATATTCAAAACAGAAGTCGATAGATTTCTGACTAGTAAGGGCATCAAGGAATATGGCGATGGGGCCGGTGAATGGAGTTGAGGCAGAGGATCAGCCATGATCTCATTGAATGGCGGAGCAGGCTCGAAGGGCTGAATGGCCTATTCCTGCTCCTATTTCTTATGTTCTTATGTTGTCATATCCTGCCAATCAGAGAATGTACACTTTATCCCCATTCTCTGGCCTCGATGTTTACTGGGGCGGGATTTCCAAGTGGGTTGGGGGGGGGGGGATGGAGTTCGAGTCAGGAAACCAGGAAGTCTGTGTTTCCCTGAACGCAGTAGAGTTTTAACTCCACAGCGTACATGGTTTTTTCAACATGGTCGCCGCCCGGAAGCCAGCCTGATGGACAGGCTTGGCTCCCTGTTGGGCGGGGAACGCTGCAGAAGATGCCGCAGCTCAGGAGCAGGTAGGTTTCCTGTTGCTGGGGTAGAGCTCACAAGGGGGAGAGGGGTACAGCGTGGCTTGGAGGGTATGGGGTTGATTGCGGGGGGCTGGAGACAGATCAGAGGCAGAGATGGGGGTTCGGTGATCACGGAGGGTGTGTCCGGTCGTGAGGGGAGTTGGTGATCATGGGGGGTGGGGACCGCGGGAATCGGTGATCGCGGGGGGCATCAGTGATTGGGCAGGGTGGGATCCAATCGCGCGGTGGGGGGGGTCTGATTGCGCGGAGGAAAGCAGGTTAGCTTGGGGGGCCGGGGGAAAGCACTCCTGCACCTCTTGGCCCACAAGCAGTGCAGTCCTCGCCTCCCTTTAGCTGCCGGGTTTCCCAAGGCCTGGGAAACCCAGCTGGCCAGCATTAAAGCTGGAAGAGAGATAAAATCTGAGGCACGCAGCCTCATTAAAATATTTAAATGAGTCACCCACCCCCTGGGAGCAGGTTGGCTACCCACCGCACCCTCCCCACCCCCATCCCACCTCCTTTAAACCAGAAGTGGGCAGGTTCAAGGTGGGTTGGGTTCAGGTTTGAGATTTAAAATTTTTTAACATCCCACCAGACCCAAACCCACCCGTTTTTGGGTTAAAATTACCACCCTCTGTCTCCTACCTCTCAACCAATTTCCAACCCAAGTCAAATGGATACCTCCAATTCCGTGCACCTTTATTTTTGCCAATGTCATTAACTAGGTAACCATGGCAGCTATTCTGCAGCAGCAACATCCCCAACAATAGGATAAAGGACCAATTAATCTGTTTATGATGGTGTTGACTTAAGGATGAATGTTGCCAGGGCGCAGGGAGAACTCCCCTTCTCTTCTTCAAAATAGTGCAGTGGGATATTTTATGTCCACCTGGGAGGGCAGACGGGGCTTCGGTTTAACGTCTCATCTAACAGATGGCACCTCTGACAATGCAGCACTCCCCCAGTACTGCATTGGGAGTGTCAGCCTGTATTATGATCTCAAGTCTCTGAAGTGGGACTTGAACACACAACCTCCTGACTCAGAGGTGAGAGTGCTACCACTAAGCCACAGCTGACACCTAAACGCAAGTGCGTGTTATAGTCACAGTGAACACTACATCAAAGTGTAACTACTTGAGTCTGAATGTTGGTGACAGGCAGAATTGGGGCTCTCTGTAGGTGTGAGTTCCTCCATAGTATACAGTATGACTGCACAAGTGTTACTTCCAATGTGTCAACTGAAGAGACCATTGACAGTCTTTGTGGAGATGGCCACAGGTAAAGTGGTAGCTGAGGAAAGATGGAGAACTACATTGACACTGATATCAGCATTATTTGAAAGCTGGTTCTTTTTCTAGTTCCTTTTGAATTTTATTCAAACCCAGTTCCGCAAGCACACAATAGTTGTGAGTCCATCTCCTTTTCCAAATAATTTTATTTTGTTATTAGTTGTTCACAAATTTACACAGTTCCTAACTTAGCTCTGGAATTCCCTGCCGAAACCTCTCCGCCTCGCTACCTCTCTTTCCTCCTTTAAGACGCTAAAACCTACCTTTTTGACCAAGCTTTTGGTCACCTGCCCTAATTTCTCCTTATGTGGCTTGGTGTCAAATTTTTTGCCTTTTAATACTCCTGTGAAGCGCCTTGGGACGTTTTACTACTTTAAAGGCGCTATATAAATGCAAGTTGCTGTTGTTGTTCCTCAGATCACAATTTGAATGCAGAACACAGAGTGTAGGCTGGTTACTTAGTACTTGCAAATAGGTACATTGAGGGTCCTATAAGAAAGAAAGTACTTGCATTTATATAGCACCTTTCATAACCTCAGGCTGTCCAAAAGCACCTCATAGCCAATTCTTGCGCCGTCATCCTGCTTTTTGAAGTGCAGTTTGTGTTATAATGTAGGAAACGTGGCAGACAATTTGCACACAGCAAGGTCCCACAAACAATGAGATAATGACCAGTTCATCTGCTTTAGTGCTGTTGGTTGAGAGATAAATGTTGGCGAGGACACCGAAGAGATCTCTCCTGCTCTTCTTTGAAATCGTGCCATGGGGTCTTTTATGTCCACCTGAGAGGACAAACAGGGCCTCGGTTTAACATCTCATTCGAAAGACAGCACCTAAGTAGCAGCATCTTCTCAGTACTACATTGGAGTGTCAGCCTAGATTATGTGCTCAAGTCTCTGGAGTGGGACTTTAACCCACAACCTTCTGACTCAGAGGCGAAAGTGCTACCTCTGAGCCAAGCTGACACCTATATAACTGTAGACTGCTATTGCTTTACCCCCTGTAAAGCCGTCGGAGACATCACGCTGTCCTTGAGCAGTTGTTGTTCACAGTAGGTGGAATAGGGAGAGCGAATATTCGTGTTGGGCGCTGGGTTGTGATGGAGCTTGGCACCTGTGATACGTGAACTGTACATAGTTCAAGGAGGAACACTGTTGAACTCTTTTATCAATTCACATAGATTGCGTGTGTTGAGCTATCCCACTAGTAGGCCAAAGGGCTCTCTCCCTGGTGTACAGATTGCGGGCCTGATGCATTCCTAAGCTGCGTTCAGGGATCTCAGCCAAGGCAGTAGCAGGCGTACTGCATTTGACCAGATCGCCGCTGGGCTTTGGCGGGGGGAGAGGGTGAGCGGAATCAGTTTCTGATCACTAGCCAGTGTGTATGTGGATTTCAGCTGAGTGCAGGATTGGGCGCAGCCGTGATGCCTCCCAAAGTTCAATAGCCCACCAGCCTAGGCTCCAACACAAAGCTTTGTTACGGTGCTAGAGAGCAGCTGGTGCCGTGGTATCATAACCTTTCGCGAGCCAGTAGCCTTCAGCAGACGGGGCCGGGGGTGGGGGTGGGGAGGAGAAACAGAGCCACGCTTTTGAAGCAAGACTAAACTGCAGTCAGGTTACTCTGTGTCAGAGACAAGTGTTTCAGATCCTCCTCGTGATCTCCTTCGTAATGCTAGCCCGAGCCCCAAATGAAACTCGACTCACCACTCCTGCAAAGCTATCCGTGACCTCTGCCAAGGTTTGATTTCATTCTCTTGACCTGGCTGTCTGCTGTTTAGAAAATCTTTAATTTTGCACTGATTAAAAATTTACATTCTATGACTTCATTTCTTTGCTGCTTCGAGCTGTTTGTCACGTCTGCAGTCACCCCAGACGGGCAGATTTCTTGCGCCATCATCCTGCTTGTGTGGAATAGTTCCCTCGGCTTAACTAGAAAAACGGGTGATCCCAACCAGGCCACTCTCCTGACATGCCGCGGGGTATTCAGTCGCTCCACTCCTCCCGCCAAACACACAATCCACCAAGACTCCATCCTGGTATCTGTGCATGGGCTTCTCACAACAACTTGCAATTATATAAGGAGTAAAATATCCCAAGATATTGCACAGGAACATAATCAAACATAAAATGGACACCGAGCTACATAAGGAGATATTAGGTGGGGTAACCAAATGCCTTGTCAAAGAGGTAGGTTTTAAGATGTCTTAAAGGAGGAGGTGGAGAGGTTTAGTGAGGGAATTCCAAAGCTCAGGGCCTAGACAGCAGAAGGCACAACCGCTAATGGTGGGGCAAATGGTGTGGGGGGTGCACAAGAGGCCAGAATTGGAGGAGCGCAGAGATCTTGGAGGGTTGTAGGACTGGAGGAGATTACAGAGATAGGGAGGGGCAAGGCCATGGAGGGATTTGAACATGAGGATGAGAATTTTAAAATCGATGCGTTGCCAGACCAGCAGCCAATGTAGCACAGGGGTGATGGGTGATCGGGACTTGGTGCACATATCTGGCAGGTACACCTCTTTCTGATGGCCCAACCTCCTCCTTTCTATAGTCCACTCTCCTTAGATCACCAAGCACTGTCGCCTACTCCTGTGTGTACCTTTTGCAATGGTGGTTTACCACAAAGCTAATGTCAAATCTTTCCTGCACTAGTGAGGAAAGATGCCCAGAATTCAGTGTCCATAATGCAGAATTGCAGCCGAGTCAGTGAGATTCATGGAATTGCCAGAGAATTCGTAATTTGAAGACCAAACCTGCACCATCTCAGGGCATCCCATGCTTTCTAAGATAGGAAGGTGGAGCATTAACATTGAATGAGTTACAAGATTCACCCTAAAGAACATAAGAACATAAGAAATAGGAGCAGGAGCAGGCCATTCGGCCCTTCGACCAACTCCGCCATTCAGTAAGATCATGGCTGATCTTCTACCTCAACTCCACCTTCCTGCACTATCCCCGTATCCCTTGGTTCCCTTAGTATCCAAAAATCTATCGATCTCTGTCTTGAATATACTTAACAACTGAGCCTCCACAGCCCTCTGGGGTAGAGAATTCCAAACATTTACAACCCTTGGAGTGAAGAAATTTCTCCTCATCTCAGTCCTGAATGGCCGACCCCTTATTAGGAGACTGTGACCCCTGGTTCTAGACTCCCCCAGCCAGGGGAAACATCCTCCCAGCATCTACCCTGTCAAGCCCCTTAAAAATTGTATATATTTCAATGACCTCTCATTCTTCTAAACTCTATGGAATATAGGCCTAGTCTACACAATCTCTCCTCATCGGACAATCCCCCCATCCCAGGAATCAGTTAAGTGAACCTTCGTTGCACTCCATCTAAAGCAATTATATCCTTCCTTAGGAAAGGAGACCAAAACTGTACACAGTACTCCAGGTGTGGTCTCACCAAAGTCCTATATATTGCAGTAAGATGTCTTTACTCTTATACTCCAATACGTTTTGTAAGATTATCATGGATTAGTTGGTTTTTAGAATACTTATTTTACTATCTTATAATCATCAGTATCTTATAATCATCAGTAATGGATTTATAATCGTGTGTCAGAATTAAATATAAAAGTCCGTTATCAGCAACTGTATGCAATGGTAACCTGAATTATATATGACATGTAAGCCTTTTACTTATAATTAAAAGTCTGTGAGTAAGCTGTAACCAGACAACCTGGGGTGAGAAAGAGGATTGCTATAGTCGAATAGTGAGGCAGTGGGTGAAAGTTGGATATTAGCCAACAGTAAGGATGAGATAGAGTACAGCTAGCCTGGGAACCAAAGTTAAGTGCAGTTGCCACTGTGTTGGAATGTTATAACATCCGCAGTGAATTAAAAACAAAGGCCAACAGCAAGGACCGTGTCTCAAACTATGGAGGCATATTCCTTTTGTATTGCCATAACTACCCTAGATAACGGCACTTACTCACCAATAACCTGCTCGCTGATGCCCAGTTTGGGTTCCGCGAGGACCACTCGGCTCCAGACCTCATTACAGCCTTGGTCCAAACATGGATAAAGGAGCTAAATTCCAGAGGTGAGGTGAGAATGACTGCCCTTGACATCAAGGCAGCATTTGACCGAGTGTGGCATCAAGGAGCCCGAGTAAAACTGAAGTCAATGGGAATCGGGGGAGAAAACTGTCCACTGGCTGGAGTCATACCTAGCACAAAGGAAGATGGTTGTGGTGGATGAAGGTCAATCATCACAGCCCCAGGACATCACTGCAGGAGTTCCTCAGGGCAGTGTCCTAGGCCCAACCATCTTCAGCTGCTTCATCAATGACCTTCCCTCCAACATAAGGTCAGAAATGGGGATGTTCGCTGATGACTGCACAGTGTTCAGCACCATTCACAACTCCTCAGATAATGAAGCAGTCCATGCCCGCATGCAACAAGACCTGGACGACGTTCAGACTTGGGCTGATAAGTGGCAGGTAACATTCGGCCCACAGAAGTGCCAGGTAATGACTATCTCCAACAAGCGAGAGTCTAACCATCTCCCCTTGACATTCAACGGCATTACCATCGCCGACTCCCCCACCATTGACCAGAAACTTAACTGGACCAGCCACATAAATACAGTGGCAACAAGAGCAGGTCAGAGGCTAGGTATTCTGCGGCGAGTGTCTCACCTCCTGACTCCCCAAAGCCTTTCCACCATCTACAGGGCACAAGTAAGGAGTGTGATGGAATACTCTCCACTTGCCTGGATGAGTGCAGCTCCAACAACACTCAAGAAGCTCGACACCATCCAGGACAAAGCAGCCCGTTTGATTGGCACCCCATCCACCACCTTAAACATTCACTCCCTCCACCACCGGCGTACTGTGGCTGCAGTGTGTACCATCTACAAGATGCACTGCAGCAACTCGCCAAGGCTTCTTCGGCAGCACCTCCCAAACCCGCGAACTCTTCCACCTAGAAGGACAAGGGCAGCAGGCGCAGGGGAACACCACCACCTTCAAGTTCCCCTCCAAGTCACACACCATCCTGACTTCGAAATATATCGCCGATCCTTCATCGTCGCTGGGTCAAAATCCTGGCACTCCCTACCTAACAGCACTGTGGGAGTACCTTCACCACACGGACTACAGCGGTTCAAGAAGGCGGCTCACCACCACCTTCTCAAGGGCAATTAGGGATGGGCAATAAATGCTGGTCTTGCCAGCGATGCACACATCGCGTAAACGAATAAAAATTGTCTTGATGGTCAAAACAGATGATGTAAGAGTGTCATAAGACTAGAACCTGTGTAAGCCAGGGTATTGCGAACGTACAATCTTTATGATTGAATTTTGGGTTTGGGTGTCAGCCAGTGATTGGTTCAGGAGGACTCCATAGGTTTTGAATGAGAGTAAGCATATAAGAAGGGGGTCTTAACAGCCACAAATTGTAGAAGATTTCAGGAGTAGAAGATATCAGGAGTAGAAGTTTCAGGAAGAATCAAAGAGACACCTGGGAGACAAGGGGAGATGAAAGACAAGAGACACAGGGTGCAGCTTAAGGTTGTGGCTTCTACCCAGAGTATAAGTGGTAATATAAGTCTCAATTATACTCTGTAAACTGCTGCTCGAATACTGTAATGTATTAAGTCTTGCTTGTGCTGAATAAAGTTAAATCACTGTCCCCATTATGGTTCAACCTCGAATCATTTAGAACCACGGGTCTCTCTGGGATCTTATAAATTGGCGAGCCAGCCAGGAGGTTGATTGACAGATGATTCTTTTATAAACTATTTGGTGCAGGCAAGATCCTAGGACTAGCGTGGTTAGCGCGACTTAGTCAGTTAAGGAAGGAAAAACTTTGGGGGGTATAGGACCCAGCGAGCTACCAGTAGTAATAGCAACAAGTTAGTAGAAATGGCGGGCTTGCCAGAAGTTGAGCATGCCATGGATAAAGAGCTCAGAAAATTATGTGTAACTGATTTAGCGCCATTCACAACTCCTCCAATCCAACAGCCAGCTGACTTCTGCAAAGTAGAAAGGTTTGATGAGTTCTGAACACAAAGGCTCATCAAACTACACAGATTGTCAGTGTTTGACAGCTTCACAGAGCTGTCAAACAATGACATTTCTTCTTTCAAAAATTCTTGACAGATGACACGTCATACGTTGACGTGCTCTGTCACTGACTTCCCCCTAATTGGCCTGCTGAGCCCGCTGGGCGGGCTTAACAAGGTCAATCGGGGGGAAATCCCGCTGGTTAGTCAGAAGCTGATGGAGGCGGGACTGAAACCGGGCAAGCAGCAGTCCCGCCTCCAACACGTCTCCATTCATAAAATCCAGCCCAACCCATCTATATCTCTTTGCGTCCTCCTCACAAATTACTTTTCCACCTAGCTTTGCATCATCAGCAAACTTGGATACATTACACTCGGTCCCCTCATCTAAGTCATTAATATAGATTGTAAATAGCTGAGGCCCAAGCACTGATTCTTGCGGTACCTCACTAGTTACAGCTTGCCAAACTGAAAATGACCCATTTATTCCTACTCTCTGTTTTCTGTACGTTAACCAATCCTCAATCGATGTTAATATATTACCCCCTACCCCATGAGCCCTTATCTTGCATAACAACTTTTTATGTAACGCCTTATCAAATGCCTTTTTGAAATCCAAATATACTACATCCAGTGGTTCCGATTTATCTACCCTGCTAGTTACATTCTCAAAAAACTCTAAGAAATTTGTCAAACACGATTTCCCTTTCATAAAACCATGTTGACTCTGCCTAAACATATAGGGGGAGAAATTCCCTACCATATCGCCACCCGTTTGCGCCGCTATCCTGGCATAAAATGGCAGCCGCCACTCTAACACCCTTCTCTGGCACGGGACTCGGCAACCGCCATTTTGGTGAGAGCCTTAGCGCTGCCAATGGCAGCGCTGGCCCTGGAGATGCAAATGGGGAGAGCGTGACGTCACGCCGATTTAATGTCATGCTCTGTGAACTTCGACCTTAGCACTGAGTTTAGAGCTGGGTCCTAAGCTTGCTCTCAAAAGCGAGCGTTCAGCAGACTGACAGAGACGCTGTCAGCACTTCTTAAACACACACATCTTTCAGGTAAGTTTGCATTTAAGATGTTGGACTGGATTTTTTTTATTTTATTGAAGTAGTGGCTTGGTATAATAGATGTTAAAAGTTTTTTTAAGTGTGCAGGGAGTGTAGGGAGTGCTGCTGGATGCTTGCAAGGCGTCGGATGGTAAAGGAAGGCCTCTGAGAAGACAGAAAATGCTGGAAATACTCAGCAGGTTAGGCAGTGTCTGTGAAGAGAGAAACAGAGTTCATGTGTCAGGTCGAGATGCTGCCTGACCTGCTAAGTATTACCAGCATTTTATGCTTTAGTTCAGATTTACAGCATCCGCTTGAGAAGGAAGGCACAGAAGAGGAAAATGCAGAAGAGGAAAGGCGCGATCTTGCCAGCCCTGGGGAGGCGGGTATGGAGGCGGGACTGCCGGGAAAATGGCAGAATCTGGGGGCGGGTTTTAGTGCCACTTAACTGCCTGTTAACAGGTAGTTAACAGGCAGATAAGAGGATTATCCCCATTTTGCCCACACAAGTGCAGGCTTCCCGAAGGCTCCAAACCCTGCCAGGGTCACAGAGGTGAGTAGTGGGTCTGCAGGGGTCGGAGGGGTGCAAAATTGCGCTGTGAAGGTAAGTGGTGGGTGCAAGTGTGGATAGGTGAGTATGTGAGGTGAGTGGAAAGTGTCAGTAAAAGTTTACTTACCTTTGTTTCTTCCTGCAGGCTTCAAGAGTTGGGTATGCGGAGAGTCTCGCACCTCCGCGGCAGAGATGACAGATGTCCATTGCATTCTCCAATGCAACAGCCATCTAACTTCTGCAAAAGTAAGAGGTTTGATGAGGTCTTGAATTCAAGAACTCATCAAACTACAGAGAATGTCAGTGTTTGACAGCTTCACAGAGCTGTCAAATGATGACAATTCATCTGTCAAAAATTGTAACTGGCTTTCCCTTAATTGGCCTGCTAAGCCCGCAAGGTCAATCAAGGGAAAATAGCGTAGGTTGGCCAGAAGTTGATGGAGGCGGGACTGAAACCCGACAAGTGGGAGTCCCGCCTCCAAAAGCTCCCCATTGGCAAAATCCAGCCCGAAGATGCAGAACAGCCAAGAGAGAAGGTGAGGAGATTTCCCGATGTGGCACTGGAGGCCTTGGTCCTGGGGTTCAAAGACGTCGTCAGGTCCTCTACCCATGGTGGGGGTGGTGGGGGTGGAGGGGGGCAGGGCGGGGACAGGAGGCCTTCAAGGCAGAACAGCAGAAGGCTGTGGGAGGAAATAACGGAAGCTGTCAGTGCACGATTGTTGTCCCCAGGACCTGGATCCAGTGCCGCAAAAAGTTTAATGACCTCACACTTCAAGGTGAGTGAATGCATCTTCAAATGCCATATCCCACCATCTGCACCACTAGCCTCACACACTGCTCAATGCACCACGCCCCCATCACTCACCTAACAACAATCTCTAGCAATCACCACTCAAAGCTCACATTCATAGCTTCACCTCACCCTCACACACTTACTACGGCTGCAAGACTCACACCCACATCTCACACCTTGCACATACTGCCAGCTATTCAACCATGGCAGGCACATCATCCAAACACATTCCACCACACTCACTGACACACTTCCCTTTCTCTTGCAGGCAACCACTGGGAGCAGCAGCAGACAGGTGGAGGGGAATCCCGACTGCAGAACCTCACAGAGCTGGAGGAAGCAGTGCTGGAGATCATTGGAGGGGCCGCCACTGAGTCCGTGGCGAGCGGCGAAGTTGAAAGCATTGCTGATGATGATGGTATGCTCATACCTAATCCTTCTTCTCACATCCCACTTCCCCCTCATCCCACAATCTCTTCTTACTTACAAGCTGCTGATGGTGTATGCATGGATATCTTGCTTTCCCCCGCCCTTCCCTCACCACAACCCGACCCTTGTGCCTTTCTCCTTTCAGATACCCAAGAAGTCCCAACAGCACAGCCACTCCCTGAAGTCATGGAGGAGGAGAGTGAAGGAGAAGAAGAGGCACCATCACTGGCATCTGACACTCGCAGGCACCAGCTCAGAAAATGGCACTGCGCAAACTTTAGAGGGTAGTATAGAGGCAGGATTTGCACGTGGTGATTCACTGGGCACGAGTGGGCTGCAGCCAGGCCAGGGGAAAAGGGTAGCTTGGGTGCCAGCTCCCTGGAGGGTGAGTTTGCGCCCAAGTTCTGCTGCACAGGACTCAGATGATGACCTTGATGGAGCGTCCTGCAGAAGGATGATGGGCATGCACACAGAAATGCTTGGTGCAATAGCAAGTCTGCCAGAGAGTCTCTATCAGTGTCAAGGAGCATGGAGGAGTCCTGCTCCAACATTGCTCAGGGCTTTGGCGAAAAAATTGAGAGGCACGGTGACCATGAGGGCCACTGGCAGTGCCATCGTCACCCTGCTCTGAGGCTGCAGGGGGTGGCAGAGTTCTGTGACCACCTCCTTGGTGAAGCAGAGCCTCTGAATACACTGCTCCTGGCTTAAGTGCAGGTAGAAAAAGTGCTCTCTGAAGACCCTAGGTGGGTAAGGCCTCCTGCTGAGAGCCCCCCTGCCCCTCCTCCTCCTCCCTCTCCTCTTCTTCGCTGTCTCTGCTCTATGTCCCTGTCATACTCGAGCGCGAGGGGGGCTGCAAGTAGAGCCCCCATGACTGGGACAAGCGGTGTGAGCAGAACCCTTTAAATGAGAAGCAAGGTGTTCTCATAGGCTTAGTACCACACCAGATAATGGACTTTTAAAAAAAATATTCATTCTCGGGATGTGGGCATCGCTAGCAAGGCCAGAATTTAGTGGCCATCCCTAGTTGCCCTTCAGATGGTGGTGGTGGGCCTTCTTCTTGAACTGCTGCTGTCCATGTGGTGAAGGGCTCCGACAGTGCTGTTAGGTAGAGAGTTCCAGGATTTTGACCCAACAACGATGAAGGAACGGCGATATAGGTCCAAGTCGGGATGGTGTGTGACTTAGAGGGGAACTTGGGGGTTATGGTGGTCCCATGCACCAATGACCTTGTCCTTATAGGTGGTGGAGGTCGCAAGGTTTGGGAGATGCTATCAAAGAAGCCTGGGGGAGTGGCTTTACGAAACACTTAAACTCTCACAGTGCAGCATATAATATATCCTGAGTTTCCCGGTTAGAACTGATCTTGTTTCGATGGAAATATCCTGTTCTATCTTGAATGGGGGGGGAGGGGCAGGGGGTGCTGTGAGAAGCTGTGGATAACCTTGATAACATTCTCACAAAATGAAAATTTGAGATAAGCTAGCTGTATAATTTGTCAGCGTTTGTGTGCAGCTCTGAAATGTAAGTAGCCTGTGTACCGTATGACCTAGGATCAAGCAATATGCAACCCTGCAGGACACCATGAGCTCAGATCGTATAACCAGGACAGCACGAAGGAGATGATGTCCTCCGCAACCAATTGTATCCACTCGGGTAATATTGAGTCAAAATGTGAGCTTCTCCTTAACTATTTAAGACATGCTGACAGTGATTAATGTGTGGTATCCTTTGGATTATAGTCCACACTGTGATAGGCCCAGGGTCAGTAGTAAAAACATTTAATTAAAAATTAACCTCTGTGAGCCTTATTCTGGGATTAGCCTTGTTATAACATAAGAAGGAGCCTTTTCGCTGGATTCAGACTCTATAATGTGGTTAATTACTTTTGATTCCAGAACCACGAGTTTAACACTATAATACACAAGTTATAATGCACTATTTAAATACTATAGTGTTCAACACTGAGGGGTGTATTGTTCGGGGAGTGTTATACTGAAGGGCAGGTTATTCAGGGAGTGTTACACTAAAGAGTATGCTATCCAGGAAGTGTTACACTGAGGAGCAGATTATACGGGGAGTGTTACACTGAAGGGCAGGTTATACAGGGTCTCCTGCACTGAGGGGCAGATCATCCAGGGAGGGTTACACTGAGAGACAGGTTATAGAGAGAGCGTTACATTGAGGGTTAGGTTATCCAGGGAGGGTTACACTGAGAGACAGGTTATAGAGGGAGCGTTACATTGAGGGTTAGGTTATCCAGGGAGTGTTACACTGAGAGACAGGTTAAAGAGGGAGCGTTACATTGAGGGTTAGGTTATCCAGGGAGTGTTACACTGAGGGGGGTAGGTGGCACAGGGGTGTGGGGGGGGGGGGGGGGGGGGGGGTGTGGCGGGAGTGGCACACTGGGTGGGGGAAGGTGCACTGACAGGGGTGGCACACTGTGGGTGAGAGGCGCACTTTGGGGAGGCATGGGGAAAGTGCACTGAGGGGAGGCACACAGAGGAGGTGCACTGGGGGGGAGGTGCATGTAGAGGCTCACAGGGAGGAAGGTGCACTGGGGGAGAGACGCACCGGGTGGGGGGGGGGGGGGGAGGGAGACGCACCGGGTGGGGAGGGGGGTGGAGAGATGCACTGGCGGGGGAAGCGCACTGAGGTGAGGCGCCATGGGGGGAGAGGCACTTGGGAGGACGCACTGGGGGGAGGGAACGCACTGGGGCGGGGACTCATAGGCCCACTCAGTGGCTGCAATGGGCCACAGTAATTTTGAGGAGCCAGGAGGAGCATCCCTGGTCTTCCTGGGCCCCATAAAAAATCCCCCACCCCAAAAAAAGATTTCAGGCCATTCGCGCAGCAGCTTCCTGCGGTCAATTTTAGGGGCAGCTGGACTCTCTCACAGCCCAGTATAAGTGCACTGCATACGTGCTCTTCCTACTTGTACCGGAAAGTTGCAAGCAGCGTCTTACAGCCGGCACAGGACCCAGATTCAAATATAGACGGCATCTCTCGCCTGCTTGGGGAGGCCACTTACATGCAATCTTCCCTCTAAGATACCGCGCACAAAAAAAGGTAATGGGTACAAAACTTTTTTTTAGAGGGAACATTGCTAACATGCCCGTCTGAAAATCGCATCAGGTGGGCCTTGAGCATCCAAGGGGGCACTGAGGTGTCCCCCATGATTCTGCAGTGTCGGCGCCCGTTTATTCAAGTGAGAAACGGGAGGGGGGCCAGTTGAAAACCACCCCCTCTGCTACTTCCTAAATGGTGAAAGATTGGGGAATGCAGATGCTCAAAGGGACTTGGGTGTCCTTGTACATGAGTCACTAAAAGTGAATGTGCAGGTGCAGCAAGCCATTAGGAAAGCAAATGGTATGCTGGCCTTCATTACAAGAGGATTTGAGTACAGTAGTAAAGAAGTCTTACTCCAATTATATAGGGCCTTGGTGAGACCACACCTGGAGTACTGTGTACAATTTTGGTCTCCTTACCTAAGGAAGGATATACTTGCCATAGAGGGAGTGCAACGAAGGTTCACGAGATTGATTCCTGGGATGGCGGGACTGTCGTATGAGAAGAGATTGAGTAAACTAGGCCTGTATTCTCTTGAATTCAGAAGAATGAGAGGGGATCTCATTGAAGCATACAAAATTATTACAGGGCTTGACAGGGTGGATGCTGGGAGAATGTTTCCCTTGGCTGCGGAGTCTAGAACCAGGGGCCACAGCCTCAGGATAAAGGGTAGGCCATTCAGGACTGTGATGAGAAGAAATTTCTTTACACAGAGGGTGGTGAATCTTTGGAATTCTCTACCCCAGAGGGTTGTGGAGGCTCAGTCATTGGGTATATTCAAAACAGAAGTCGATAGATTTCTGACTAGTAAGGGCATCAAGGGATATGGCGATAGGGCCGGTGAATGGAATTGAGGCAGAAGATCAGCCATGATCTCATTGAATGGCGGAGCAGGCTCGAAGGGACCGAATGGCCTACTCCTGCTCCTATTTCTTATGTTCTTATGCTACAAGTGCAGAGCATTCCTTCAGTACTGAACACTTTACTTCATCTATATCATTTCATCTCAATGGAGCAAAGCACCTCACTGAGACTAGCTATTGATCAAGTGTCAGCTGTGGCTCAGTTGGTAGCACTCTCGCCTCTGTGTTAAGTTGTGTGTTCAAGTTCGACTCCAGAGACTTGAGCCCATAATCCAAGCTGAGGGAGTGCTGCACTGTTGGAGGTGCCATAATTTGGATGAGACGTTAAACTGAGACCCTGTCTGCCCTCTCAGGTGGACGGTAAAGGTTCTATGGCATTATTTTGTGAAGAGATGAGGAGTTCTCCCGTGCAGGCTTCGCGAAATCCCCCAGAAACTCGAATAGAACCCTAAAGGGGGTGATTTTTGGATCTTAACACGAATTTGGAATGGTGGGACCGAAATGAAGGAATTTGAGGTCAAAACCTCAGTTTTGGACATTTTGAAAGGATCAAGGAAGAAAAAACCCTAAGGAAAATGACTTTGGATGATAAGATACCTTTTAAAAAAAAGGGCCATTGGGTAAACCTGCAGTCACAGAAACACAGGCTGCGGGAAGGGGTGTGGTGAGGCAGTGGACAGCTTTTGGATATTGGGACCAAATCAAGCTGTCTGGGAGATGTTTGCACTGCAATCCAACCAAGGAGGAAGAGCCTCATCCAAAACATCACAAACACATTCAAAAATGAATAAACCAAGACCCCTTTTTGAAATCCCAGGTCCAGACAGGATGCTTGAAGTCTGAAAAGAATTCCTAACAATAAAACTTCCAGTACACAGTTTCATAGCCCATCATCCCATCAAAAAACGATTAGCCAAGTATCGACAGGAACAGTTTAACAAGCCCGCCAAAACCTAAGACAAAAGAAGCGAGATTTGGCACGTAGATAGAGGCCCTGCCTCAATGGAAGACATCGGTAGCCATCAGGACAAGTTAACACAAAGTTAAAGTCATCAGACTTAACGAGCCCGCCAAAACCTAAGACAAAAGAAGCGAGATTTGGCGCGAAGATAAGCAGGCCTCAACTGAAACCTAAATCACTTTAACGCGAAATCGATTAGTAAAACAGTTTTGGCGCGAAGAACACAATAGACCTGAACAGTATAATTGAGGGCCTAATCCCCCAAGAAAGTTAGTTCAACACACACGACACGAGGGTGACACCAGAGCCAAGCAACAAGGAACGAGTCACAAGAAGAACCTTCGGAAGGCAGGCAGGTCTAAAGCCACGGGCAAGAAGACACGAGGAACCCGAGAGACACTGTGGTGGTGTTTGTTCAAGCCGTGCGGTTTGTTACAACACTATACTAAAAGTTAGTTCAAGGCTGTCCAGAGAGGCAGTTTAAAGTTAGTAACAGTACCGAGGCACGCAAGGACAACACGCCACAGTAAGGGGGGTCATCGACGGACCCGACTGGGAAAAAGGTTCCCAACGCCTCGCAGCAACCAAGGCCCCACGAACCAACCAACACAATGCTACCGACCAACCAGGTGCGAACCAGGCCGTCGCGACCACCGAAAGACCAACACCAGGAAAAACCGAAGACACGCAAGTTTCCACGCTACAAACTATTCCTGACTTACCCCTGGGTAAGATTTTTCCTTAAAAAACTCTAAACCCTACCTCTAACGAAGAAAAATTGGGTACTCACCTGATAGATTCACATACGCACCTTACCGCATCAGCGGACAGACCCAAACTGACCTGGAGTGCAGCTGAAGTCTTCTACCACGTCCGGGGTATGGCAGGCCCCAACAACCAAAAACCCCAGTGAACCCCGAAATCGCGAAATACCTCAACTGTCAAGAACTGTCAAGGACTGGTGAGCATTATTCCTGGTCCTCTGAAACCCAACCTAGTTAGTGTAGTGGGGTTGGGAGGGGTGAATTACTGTTATACTGGCATTTCCCTCGCTTGTACCGAAGTGTTCCCCTACTGTACTTGAAGTTTATGTTTGTTATTGTGTTTTATCTTGAATAAAGTTTGGAGTTCTCTCATTAAACTCAATTGTCTACTGCACCTTTTATTCACAACCCCTAAATAAGCCCAAGGTCTAGAATCAGAGGCCAGAGGTGAAGCTGGCACAAACCACCACCACCCCCTACACCCCGGTGCCCTAGCTAATATTTATCCCTTAACCAACACCTAAATCTTCATTGACTGTAAAACCATTTGGGAATTCCTGAGGTCGTGAAAGGTGCTATATAAATGTAACAGATCTCTAACTATTTCCAGTTCTGACGAAAGGTCATCGACCTGAAACGTTAACTCTGTTTCTCTCTCCACAGATGCTGCCTGACCTGCTGAGTATTTCCAGCATTTTCAGAATCTATTGATATCAGTCTTGAAAATTTCAATTGACCCAGCATGGGTCACAGGAGATATATCTATAATATATATAAGTATCAGTATTCAGAAGAACATTACAATGTAGGAACAATAAAAGACCATTCTGTTTGTTCCATCATTGAGTTTCTGTTTAACCAGACACCACAAAGGTCCTGAAAATCTCTCTTCTGTTTAATCATTGGCAGAAACCTGTGTGCTTGTAAAAATCCTATAATTAAGTTTGCTTGTGTTAAAACATCTAGGTTTCCTGTGTGATTTAGCAAACAGTATGACATAGTGTTCTCTCCACAGGAATCATTGCCTGCGCCAACGGCACGCAAAATCATTCCATTTGAAACCTTTTATCCTGTGCAGATGAAATAATAAAAATGAATGCTCTCCCCCTTGGTAGCCCAATGTACTGTTTCACCAGCTGTGATGAGTCACAGTGACTAGTAATGTCCCAGGTTTAATCCCCAGTTTACCTTCAGCTGCCTAGGCCCTAAACTCTGGAATTTCTTCCCTAAACTTCTCTGCCTCTCAACCTATCTCTCCTCCTTTAAGACGCTCCTTAAAACCTAACTCTTTGACCAAGCTTTTAGTCACCTTTACTAATATTCCCTTATGCAGCTTGGTGTCAAATTTTGCCTGATAACGCACCTGTGAAGCGCCTTAGGATGTCTGACTACGTTAATGGCGCTATATTAATCTAAGTTGTGTTTGTGATAGATTATCTCAGCCAGGAGTAGCAGTATATGTGCTGCAACTGGCCTCAGAACTCCCGAGTCCTGTCCAAGTGACTCCACTGGAAATTGTGCATGTGTAGATGTCACTTGACAGTGATGTGCCCCCAGTGTCGTCCGTGGCTCTGTGGGTAGCATCCCCTTGCCTCTGAGTCAAAAGGTCGTGTGTTCAGAGTCCCACTTCAGAGATTTGAGCATAATCTAGGCTGACACTCCAGTGCAGTACTGAGGGAGTGCTGCACTGACGGAGGTGCAGTCTTTCGGATGAGACATTAAACTGAGGCCCCATCTGGCCCCTCAGCTGGACATAAAAGAGCAGTGGATTTCCCCACAGTGCCCTGGCCAAGAGTTATCCATTAACAAACACCTAAAACAGATTATCAGATTACTGTTTGCTGTGCGCAAATTGGCTGCCGTGTTCCTTATATTTTAATAGTAACTACACTTCAAAGAGTAATTCATTGGATTTTTTTTTATATTCATTCCTGGGATGTGGGCATCGCTAGCAAGGCCAGCATTTATTGCCCATCCTTAATTGCCCTCGAGAAGGTGGTGGTGAGCCCCCTTCTTGAACCGCTGCAGTCTGTGTGGTGAAGGTACTCCCACAGTGCTGTTAGGGAGAGAGTTCCAGAATTTTGACCCAGCGACTATGAAGGAACGGCGATATATTTCGAAGTCAGGATGGTGTGTGACTTGGAGGGAAACTTGGAGGTGATGGTGTTTCCATGCGCCTGCTGCCCTTGTCCTTTGAGGTGGTAGAGGTCGCGGGTTTGGGAGGTGCTGCCGAAGAAGCCTTAGCGAGTTGCTGCAGTGCATCTTGTAGATGGTACACACTGCAGCCACAGTGTGCTGGTGGTGGAGGGAGTGAATGTTTAAGGTGGTGGATGGGGTGCCAATCAAGTGCACTGCTTAGTCCTGGATGGTGTTGAGCTTCTTGAGTGTTGTTGGAGCTGCACTCATCCAGGCAAGTGGAGAGTATTCCATCACACTCCTTACTTGTGCCTTGTAGATGGTGGAAAGGCTTTGGGAAGTCAGGAGGTGAGACACTCATCGCAGAGTACCCAGCCTCTGACCTGCTCTTGTCGCCACAGTACTTATGTGGCTGGTCCAGTTAAGTTTCTGGTCAAAGTGCTTTGGGACATCCTGAGGTTGAGAAAGGTGTTATATAAATGCAAGTCTTTCTTCTTCTTTCAATTAGCCTGCTGATACTTCCTATCATGGTAAAGGACTGGTGGTCTGGGGCACTCATGGACTCATTTCCCTGCACCAGTCAGCATCTTCAGGATGGTACTGCTCCACCTCTGGCAATAGGGCTTGCCATCAGAGTTAGAAGCGGCCATGTTTTTTTTTGACCAATGAGGGGAGTAGTCAAAGTGCTATGCCACTTTTGGCCTGTAGGAACATTGCCCCAGCCCCAGGGCGATGGGTCTTTGGTGGTGACGCATCCGAGCAATCTTTAAATGTAGGCCGTAGGAACCGCCTTGCAACGGAAACGAGATGGTTCCTACACCAGTCGGAGAGGCCGGCAACTACTTTACGCGTCCCTTCTCCATTTACCCACAAAACTATCTGAGGGAGGAGGGGAAGAAACCAGCTTCACTGCCCAGCTTCGCCCACGGGCAGATCTTGTCTTTTTATTCATTCTCAGGATTGCGGGCATCGCTGGCAAGCCGGCGTTTATTGCCCATTCCTAGTTTAGCTGATCTGAGGGGCTTTGCTAGGCCACTTCAGAGGACAATTAAGAGTTAACCACGTTGGTGTGGGACTGGCGTCACATATAGGCCAAACCAAGTTAGGTTTCTGTCCAAAACAAAATTGAGGCTGATACTCCCAGTGCAGTACTGAGGGAGGGCTGCACTGTCGGAGGTGCCGTCTTTCGGATGAGACATTAAACCTGTCTGCCCTATCAGGTGGAAGTTAAAGATCCCATGGCACTATTTCAAAGAAGAGCAGGGGAGTTCTCCCAGGTGTCCTGGCCAATATTTATTCTTTAACCAACATCAGTAAAACAGATTTTTGGATCATGTATCTTACTGCTGTTAGTGGGACCTTGCTATGTGCAAATTGGCTGCCGCGTTTCCTACATTACAACAGTGACTACACTTAAAAAGTACTTCATTGTCTGTAAAGCACTTTGGGACGTCCCAAGGTCATGAAAGGCATTATATAAATGCAGGTCTTTCTTAAAGGACATTAGCGAACCAGTTGTTTTCTTTTAACAATAATCTTATAGCTTCACGGTCACTTTTACTGATACCAGCTTTTTATTTCCAGATTTAAACTGAATTCAAATTCTCAAACTACAACAATGGGATTTGAACTCATATTCTCTGGATTACTATCTCTATCTCTGCTTTGTGAAGACTCGCTTCCATCATGTGCCATTTCCCAGAACGTAACAGCCCAAGTTTCAACTTACTGCCAATGGGTTTCATTGCTCGAGCACTTGGGGTGGTAAGTGTGAAGCTTAGCGACCACTCCCTACCTCAAAACTCACTAACGCCCACAAGCGAAGAGACGTCCAAGGCAGTGTTTTCCACATAAGGGAGGGAGAGGAGCTATAGATAATGCATCTTCTATTAGAGTTTGTGATCCATCAATGAGAGGGCTACTGTAGTCCATTCTTTTATGTTGTTATTATTAGCACAGCGTCCTTGGGTCTATGACTGCTGGAGGCCTCTTGGGCTGAAAATAACCATGCCGAACAGTTTCTTGGCTACAAGGAATGTACTGCACACAAAGAAACTGGCAGAGCCATTGAGGACATGTTTCTCAACTAAAAGCAACTCACACAACAACAGCAACTTGCATTTATATAGTACCTTTTACATAGTAAAACATTCCAATACGCTTCACAGAAGTGTAATCGGACAAAATTGAACACCGAGCTATACAAGGAGATATTAGGAAAGATGACCAAAAGCTTGGACAAAGAGGTAAGTTATAAGTAGCATCTTATAAGAGTAAACAGGTCTGCAGAGCACAGAGCGGGATTAAAACGGAGTGTACTTAAACAGTGTTTTATTTGGGAATTTGGAAAGAGCGGGAATTCAGAGAAGAGGGGGAAGGAGTTGCTGCTTTTTGCCTACACTACTTGTAGTGCTTTGTGTTACAAGTAGATATTTACTTTCAGTACCCATAACTTAATCTAGATCAAGTAAGTAGTCAAGAAATTACACTGTAAACTAAGTTACCTAATTACAAATTTAATTAAATTTAATTAAATAAAACAAGGTTATATAGGGATGGCAGTGCAGGTGGTGTGCCACAACTGCAGCATGTGGGAGTTTGTGGAGAACATTGTGATCCTGGACAACTACGTTTGCAGTAAGTGCCTGCATCTTGAGGAACTTCAGCTCAGAGTTTTTGACATGGAGTCTGAGGTGCAGACATTGCGGGGTATCAGGGATGGGAAGAGTTACCTGGATACTTTGATCTAGGAGGCAGTCACACCCCTTAGGTTAGGTAGTGGTACAGGCCTGGTTAGTGGTCAGGGACAGGAGGGTATGACTGCAACTCAGGCAGGTAAGGGAACCCCAGGTGCAATGCTGGAGGAGCCTCAGCCTTTGCCCTTGACCAACAGGTATAAGGTTCTTGCTACCTGTGTGGATAAGGGAAAAGCCTGCAGGATGGATGAGCAAGCTGACCATGGCACCATGGTGCAGGAGGCCATTCAAGTGGGGGGAGTGAAAAGGAATGTAGTTGTGGTAGTGGACAGTGTAGTCAGGGGGATAGATACTGTTCTCTGCAGCCGCGACCGAGAGTTCCGAAGGTTGTGTTGCCTGCCCGGTGCCAGGGTTAAAGACATCTCCTCGTGGCTGGAGGAGAACTTGGAGTGGGAGGGTGAGGATCCAGTTGTCGTGGTCCATGTAGGAACCAACGACATAGGTAGAACTAGGAATGAGGTTCTGCTGAGGGGGTTTGAGGAGCTAGGATCCAAATTAAAAAGCAGAACCTCAAAGGTAATAATCTCTGGACTGTTACCTGAGCCACGTGCAAATTGGCATAGGTGCAAATTGGCATAGGGACAAACAGATTAGAGGTTTAAATGCATGGCTCAAAGAGTGGTGTGGGATGAAGGGGTATCAGTTCATGGGGCACTGGCACCAGTACTGGGGAAAGAGGGAGCTGTTCCGATGGGACGGGCTGGGACCAGTGTCCTGGCGAACTGAATAACTAGGGAAGTAGACAGGGCTTTAAACTAATGAAGGTGGGGGGGGGGGGGGGGGGGTGGGAGGATTCAGGAAAGAGTAAATTTAAAAGCAGCGAGAAATGTCAAGGCTCTAGAGCAGAGTAGAGTTTTGTGTAAAAATAAGCAGAGTGGGTCAGGAAGGGACAGAGACAGTAAACAAAGGTAATAAGGCATCAGTGACTAAGGTGACATCAGGGAAAAATAGAAATAAGTCAAAGCTAAAGGCACTATATCTGACTGCGCGAAGCATTCACAACAAAATAGATGAATTAATAGCGCAGATAGAAATTAATAGGTTTAATCTAATAGCCATTACGGAGTAGTGGTTGCAATGTGGCCAAGGTTGGGAACTAAATATTCCAGCATACTTAACTTTTAGAAGAGATAGGCAAAATGGAGAAGGAGGAGGGGTAGTCCTGATAATAAAGGATGGGATAAAGACAGTAGAGAGAAAGGGGGAAAAATGTGGTCACGCCCCCTTTGGGGCACTAACTTCGCCAGGGCGCTACTTTTAGCGCCCCGAAAAAATTAACACCCCTGCGCCGTAAATTGAGTGGTAGAGCCCCAAGCAGGATGCGGGGCACTACTGGAAGCGCCCCCACTCCTTCCTAGGGCGCTACCATTCAAAATCGCAGCACTATGTGCAACAGCACCACGCGTGTCGGCACATAACACCGCGATATTACAGGCCTCCCACACCGGGGCCCTGCTGGACCACCGGGGAGCGGGGTGCTGGGAAAACAGCCTGGCACTCAAGAGGAGTGCCCGGCTGACCGATCGCGGTTGTCACCCCGCATCAAGAAGCGGAAGGGGGCAGGTGCTGGCAGGCATCCCAAAAAAAATGGCCGCCCAGCACTTGCCCTTTAATTTTCGCCGCCACGGCCGCAAAAGCACCACCCTAGCCCTATTGGACTTATCGTCTGGCAGTAGGTCAGGGCACGCGACCGAAGTTTGTGGCCGGGGTGCGAGCAGGGCGCTGCGCATGGCGATGGCATCATTGATGGAGTCACAGCGCCGCTGGGCGCTACCAGCTGCCACTAACCTCCCGCTGAATTTCGCGGGAGGCGTTAGCGGCACCGCGCCTAGGCGCTAGGGCTTTGCGCCCCATTAGCGCCCCCCAGGAAGGCTAACGGGAGGCGCAAAGCAAACCAATTTTTCCCCCAAAGGATCTTAGCACTGAAAATCAAGAAGTAGAATCAGTTTGGGTGGAGCTAAGAAACAGCAAGGGGCAGAAAACATTGGTGGGAGTTGTTTATAGGCCCCCCAAACAGTAGTTGTAATGTAGGGCAGAGTATAAATCAGGAAATTAGAGGCACATGTAACAAGGGTAATACAGTAATCATGAGGGATTTTAATCTACATATAGACTGGGCAAACCAAATTTGCAGTAATAGTGTGAAGGACGAATACGAATGTATGCAAGATAGTTTTCTGGATTAGTATGTTGAGGAACCAACTAGGGAACAGGCTATTTTAGATCTAGTATTGTGCAACGAGAAAGGGTTAATTAATAACCTTGTGGTAAAGGGGCCTTTAGGGAAGATTGACCATAATATGATAGAATTTTATATTGAGTTTAAAAGTGATTTACTAAAATCCGAAACTAGGGTCTTAAATCTAAACAAAGCAAACTATGTAAGTATGAGGGGCGAGTTGGCTAAGGTAGATTGGGAAACTACATTAAAAGGTATGACAGTAGAGAAGCAATGGCTAGCATTTAAAGAATGAATACATAATTTACAACATATTCCTTTAAGGCACAAAAACCCCACAGGAAAAGTGGTCCAACCGTGGCTAACAAGAGAAGTTAAAGATAGTATTAGATCAAAGGAAGAGGCTTATAATGTTGCCAAAAAGAGTAGTAAGCCTGAGGATTGGGAGGATTTTAGAATTCAGCAGAGGACCAAGAAATTGATAAAGAAAGGGAAAATAGAATATGAGAGTAAACTAGCAAGAGACATAAAAACAGATTGTAAAAGCATCTATAGGTATGTAAAAAGGAAAAGATTAGCGAAAGTAAATGTGGGTCCCTTACAGGCTGAGACGAGAGAAAATATAATGGAGAATAAGGAAATGGCAGAGAAATTAAACAAATACTTTGTGTCTGTCTTCATGGAAGAAGACGCAAAAAACTTCCCGGAAATAGTGGAGAACTAAGGGTCTAGCGAGAATGAGGAACTGAAAGAAATTAGTATTAGTAAAAAAAATAGTGCTGGAGAAATTAATGGGACTGAAAGCTGATAAATCCCCTGACCTGATGGCCTACATCCTAGGGTTTTGAAAGAGGTGGCAATAGAGATGGTGGATGCATTGGTTGTCATTTTCCAAAATTCCATACATTCTAGAACGGTTCCCGTGGATTGGAAGGTAGCAAATGTAACCCCATTATTTAAGAAAGGAGGGAGAGAGAAAACGGGGAACTACAGACCAATTAGCCTGACATCAGTAGTAGGGAAAATGCTAGAATCTATTATTAAGGACGTGGTAACAGGGCACTTAGAAAATAATAATAGGATTGGGCAGAGTTAACACGGATTTATAAAAGGGAAATCATGTTTGACAAATCTGTTAGAGTTTTTTGAGGTTGTAACGAGCAGAATAGATAAGGGGGAACCAGTGAATGTGGTGTATTTGGATTTTCAGAAGGCATTCGATAAGGTGCCACACAGGAGGTTATTAAACAAAATTAGGGCTCATGGGATTTGGGGTAATATACTAGCACAGATTGAGGATTGGTTAATGGACAGAAAGCAGAGAGTAGGAATAAACGGGTCATTTTCAGGTTGGCAGGCTGTAACTAGTGGGGTACCACAAGGATCAGTGCTTGGGCCTCCGCTATTCACAATCAATATCAATGATTTGGATGAGGGGACCAAATGTAATATATCCAAGTTTGCTGATGATACAAAGCTGGGTGGGAATGTAAGTTGTGAGGAGGATGCAAAGAGGCTTCAAGGTGATATAGACAACCTAAGTGAGTGGGCAACAACATGGCAAATGGTGAGAGATTGGGAAATGTTGGGTGTTCAGTGGGACCTGGGTGTCCTTGTACATGAATCACTGAAAGTTAACATGCAGGTACAGCAAGCAATTAGGGAAGCAAATGGTATGTTGGCCTTTATTACAAGAGGATTTGAGTACAAGAGTAAAGACGTCTTACTGCAATTATATAGGGCCCTGGTGAGACCACACCTGGAGTATTGTGTACAGTTTTGGACTCCTTACCCAAGGAAGGATATACTTGCCATAGAGGGAGTGCAACGAAGGTTCACCAGACTGATTCCTGGGATGGGGGGATTGTCCTATGAGGAGAGATTGAGTAGACTAGGAATATATACTCTCGAGTTTAGAAGAATGAGAGGTGATTTCATTGAAACATACAAAATTCTTACAGGGCATGACAGGGTAGATGTAGGGAGGATGTTTCCCCTGTCTGGGGAGTCTAGAACCAGGGTCACAGTCTCAGAATAAGGGGTTAGCCATTTAGGACTGAGATGAGGAGAAATTTCTTCACTCAGAGGGTGGTGAATCTTTGGAATTCTCTACCCCAGAGGGCTGTGGAGGCTCAGTCATTGAGTATATTCAAGACAGAGATCGATAGATTTTTGGATATTAAGGGAATCAAGGGATATGGGGATAGTGCAGGAAAGTGGAGTTGAGGTAGAAGATCAGCCATGATCTTACTGAATGGCGGAGCAGGCTCAAGGGGCCAAATGGCCTACTCCTGCTCCTATTTCTTATGTTCTTACGTTAAAGGAGGAGAGGTTTAGGAAAGGGATTCCAGAGCTTAGGGCTTAGACAGCTGAAGGCAGGGCCGCCAATGGTGGGGTGAAGAAAGTGGAGGATGGACAAGAGGTCAGAGTTAGTGGAATGCAGAGATCCCGGTGGGTTGTAGGGCTGCAGGAGGTTACATAGGGAGTGGGCGAGGCCATGGAGAGATTTGAACACAAGGCTTTGAATTTTAAATCTGAGGCACTGCTGGACTGGGAGCCAATCTAGATCAGCGAGCACTGGGGTGATGCATGAATGGGACTTGGTGTGAGTGCAAAGCAAGCAATACATTTTCAGAAACACATTTGGATGAGATATTGGAAGGTGGTTGGCCACGTGTGGAATTGTACCCCAGCATAAGTCCTCCCCTTCAGAACAGTAGGAAAGAACATTCAGGGGAGCGGGGACATTTTTTTACAAAATGCAGTGAAGCCCAGATTGGATGAACCTGAAGGCTTTCTTACCTTAATTTAGTACCATCGATGGCAGACAGTACTTCTCCCACCGTCCAAGACACTGTCCACTATAAAGGACACCACAGACTCATATTTTCTGATGAAGGGTCATCGACCTGAAACATTGGGCTGGATTTTCTCAGCCCCGAGGAGGCGGGTATGGAGGCGGGACTGCCAGTAAAGTTGCAGAAAGTGGGGGCGGATGGCAAACCCGCCCCCATCCCGCCTCCGTGCCCTTTTGCCAGGAGGTGGGAAGATGTGCTGCTTCGGGTCCCATCTCCTGGAGGCGGGAAAGGGATAAAATCCTTTTAACTGCCTGTTAACAGGTAGTTAACAGGCAGAAAATAGGCTTCCCGACCTCGGAGAACCCCGCCGGGTTGGAGGAGTCGAGTAGGAGGTCTGCGAGGTCGGAGGGGCCTGAAAATAAGGTGTAGAGGTGAGTGATGGTTGCAAGTGTGGAGTGGTAAGTATGTAAGGTGAGTGTTAAGTGTTAAAAAATGTTCACTTACCTTGGTTTCTGCCTACAGCCTTCATCCGCTCTGGATCGGGAGTCCCGACATCTTCCTTGTAGATTTCACAGACTGGCTGTTGGATCCTCCGAACCGACAGTCATCTGAAATCTACAAAGTTGAAAGGTTTGATGAGTCCTGAACACAAGGGCTCATCAAACGACACAGAATGTCAGTGTTTGACAGCTTCACAGAGCTGTCAAACGCTGACATTTCTTCTTTCAAGAAGTCTTGACAGATGGCACGTCAGACGTTGACGTGCTCTGTCAATGACTTCCCCCTACTTGGCCGGCTGAGCCCGCAGGGCGGGCTTAACAAGGTCAATCAGGGGAAAATCCCTCTGGTTGGCCAGAACACGATGGAGGCAGGACATCGACCCGACAAGCAGCAGTCCCGCCTCCAGCACGTCTCCATTCACAAAATCCAGCCCATTAACTCTGTTTCTCTCTCCACAGATGCTGCCTGGCCTGCTGAGTATTTCCAGCATTTTCTGTTTTTATATCAGATTTCCAGCGTCCAGAATATTTTGCTTTTCTCATATTTTCAATGATCTTTGAGATTAAAGAAATAACTTAGGGCATTTATATAGCGCCTTTCACAACCTCAGGCTGTCCCAGAGCACTTTACAGCCAAGGAAGTATTTTTGAAGTGTAGTCACTGTTGTAATGTAGGAAACGCAGCAGCCAATTTGCGCACAGCAAGGTCCCACAAAAAGCAATGAAATAAATTGCCAGATAATCTGTTTTAGTGCTGTTGGTTGAGGGATAAATATTGGCCAGTTCACTAGTCTTACTGGAGAAGGCAAAAAATGGTTTGGATACAAATTGAGCCATATTGGAAATGGCTGTGCAGATCATGCCCATAATCTGCACTTTGTGAAATGCCTCATTCCTCTTGCAATACACAATCTCAAAGCACTCTGATGGAAGATGTCCATCCTTTGGGATGGAACCTGATGTCATCTGTGTATTTGTTGCCATTTGAAAGATGAGCACTTTAAGACAATTCCTCAGCTTTTAAACACTTTGTTGGAATCCCATTAAGAAACAGATGAGGTAATCTGACCACAGGCTCCTGCAGGTGTCCTGCAGTGAATTTCAATGGCAGGAATGTCTCTGGCATGAATGAAGAAGTGTAGTGGAGAGGTGCAAATGGAATTACCTAGTCCCCGAGGAATCCTTCGCTCAAGCCATATTGCTCTCATATGGTGACCTCATGCTAAAGGCATCAATGATTGGGACCCAGTACTGACTAATGTTAGGAAACAGCAGGGGAGTGGGAAAGACAGGGTTAGTGGGTAATCAGATGAGTAAACGTGAAGGTGACATCACTGTCAGTCTGCATTGAACAAGGCGAGAGAATCATTAGAGAAACGCCATAGGGGACAATTGATAACAAGGGGGTATAGGAGCAAAGTGAATGGAAGAGACTCGCTGATTCAACACGATAGTGATTGATGGAAATATTGAACTCCTACTGACAGGGCTCCAGACCCAGGACTGGCTCATGTTGATGAGATAAGCTAGTTTTACATTACAGCTGAACGGACACCTGATCGTAAAAGTTACATTTGAAACTGATTGTCTGTAGGGTACTGTTACGTCGGTTTGGCGCGACACGGTGCCACTGGTTCCTGACGCAAATTTTCGGGCTGCCGATGGCAACATCAAGGTAAACTCGCTGGATTCACCAAGAACAGTGGGATAGAAGATCCAGCAAAAAAGAACCGGGACCGGGACCAATATCCTCGCGGGGGAGATTGCTAGTGCTGTTGGGGAGGGTTTAAACTAGCTTGGCAGGGGGATGGGAACCTGAGAGTAGATTCAGAAGGGAGAGAAGCAAAGCTAGAAATGGAAGGCAGATAATTAGCAAGCCAGTTTGGAAGGCAGAGGAAGCAAAGGCTAGAACATAGACAACAAGGGAGTTTGGCAGTGCTAAATGGTATATACTTCACGCAAGGAGTTTAGGGAATAAAGCAGATGAGCTGAGGGCACAGATAGACACGTGGGAGTATGATATTATAGCTATTACTGAGACATGGCTGAAAGAAGGGCAGGAATGGCAGCTCAATATTCCTGGTTACAGGGTTTTCAAACGAGATAGAGAGGGGGATAAAAAAGGAGGGGGGGGGTCGCAATATTGATTAAAGAAACCATTACAGCTGTGAGGAGGGATGATATCTTAGAAGGATCATCCAACGAGGCCATATGGGTTGAACTGAAAAGCAAAAAAGGGGCAATCACACTGCTGGGAGTGTACTATAGACCCCCAAACAGTCAGAGGGGGATAGAAGAGCAAATATGGAGGCATATTTCTGAGACGTGCAAAAATAGGGCAGTAATAGTGGGGGATTTCAACTTCCCTAATATTAACTGGGATAAAATTAGTGTGAAAGGTTTAGAGGGAGCAGAATTCTTAAAATGCATTCAGGAGAACTTTTTTAGCCAGTACGTAGCAAGGCCAACAAGAGAGGGGGCGGTTCTGGACCTAGTTTTAGGGAATGAAGCTGGGCAGGTGGAAAGGGTATCAGTGGGAGAGCATATTGGTGGTAGTGATCATAATTCAGTTAGATTTAGGGTAGTTCTGGAAAAGGACAAGGATAGACCAGGAATAAAAGTTCTCAATTGGGGAAAAGCAAATTTTACTAAGCTGAGATGTGATTTAGCCAAAGTGGACTGGAGACAGAAACTTTAAGGTGAATCAGTGTCACAGCAGTGGGAGGCATTCAAGGAGGAGATAGTGAGGGTTTAGAGCAAGTATGTTCCCTTAAAGAAAAAGGGAGGGACTAACAAATCTAGATCTCCCTGGATGTCAAAGGGCATACAGGGAAGGATAAAGAAAAAAAGGGAAGCTTATGACAGATACCGAGGGCTCAATACTGCAGAAACCCTAGAGGGGTCTAGAAAGTGCAGGGGTGAAATTAAAAAGGAAATTAGGAAAGCAAAGAGAGGGCATGAAAAAATATTGTCAAGTAAAATCAAGGAAATCCCAAAGATGTTTTATAAATACATTAAGAGCAAGAGGATAACTAAAGTAAGAGTAGGGCCTATTGGGGACCATAAAGGTAACCTGTGTGTGGAGGCGGAAGACATGGGTATGGTTTGCGTCTGTTTTCACAAAAGAGAGGGCTGATGCAGAAATTGCAATCAGGGAGGAGGACTGTGAAATATTAGATGAGATAAGCATAGTGAAAGAGGAAGTATTAAGGGGTTTAGCATCTTTGAAAGTGGATAAATCCCCAGGCCCGGATGAAATGTATCCCAGACTGTTAAGAGAAGTAAGAGAGGAAATAGCAGAGGCTCTGACCATCATTTTCCAATCCTCTCTGGCTACAGGTGTGGTGCCGGCGGACTGGAGGACTGCTAATGTGGTACCGTTGTTTAAAAAGGGAGAAAGGGATAGACCGAGTAATTACAGGGCAGTCAGCCTAACCTCGGTGGTGGGAAAATTATTGGAAAAAATTCTGAGGGACAGGATAAGTCTTCATTTAGAAAGACACGGATTAATCAGGAACAGTCAGCATGGATTTTTTAAGGGAAGGTCGTGTCTGACTAACTTGATTGAATTTTTTGAGGAGGTAATAAGGAGGGTCGATGAGGGTAGTGCATTTGATGTAGTCTATATGGATTTTAGCAAGGCGTTTGATAAGGTCCCGCATGGCAGACTGGTCACGAAAGTAAAAGCCCATGGGATCCAAGGCAAAGTGGCAAGTTGGATCAGAAATTGGCTCAGAGGCAGGAGACAAACTGTAATGGTCGAAGGGTGTTTTTGTGACTAGAAGGCTGTTTCCAGTGGGGTTCCACAGGGCTCAGTACTGGGTCATTTGCTTTTTGTGGTACATATCAATGATTTGGACTTGAATGTAGGAAGTATGATTAGGAAGTTTTCAGATGATACAAAAATTGGCCATGTAGTTGATAATGAAGAAGAAAGCTGTAGACTGCAGGAAGATATCAATGGACTGGTCAGGTGGGCAGAACAGTGGCAAATGGAATTCAATCTGGAGAAGTGTGAGGTAATGCATTTGGGGAGGACTAACAAGGCAAGGGAATACACAATAAATGGTAGGATACTGAGAAGTGCAGAGGAACCTTGGAGTGCATGTCCACAGATCCCTGAAGGTAGCAGGACAGATAGATAAGGTAGTTAAGAAGACATACGAGATACTTGCCTTTATTAGCCGAGGCATAGAATATAAGAGCAGGGAGGTTATGCTTGAACTGTATAAAACACTAGTTAGGCCGCAGCTAGAATACTGTGTGCAGTTCTGGTCACCATGTTACAGGAAGGATGTGATTGCACTAGAGAGGGTGCAGAGGAGATTTACGAGGATGTTGCCTGGGCTGGGGAATTTTAGCTATGAGGAAAGATTGCATAGGTTGGGGTTGTTTTCTTTGGAACAGAGGAGGCTGAGGGGAGACCTAATTGAGGTGCATAAAATTATGAGGGGCCTAGATCGAGTAGATAGGAAGGACCTATTTCCCTTAGCAGAGGCGTCGATAACCAGGGGGCACAGATTTAAAGTAATTGGTCAGAGGTTTAGAGGGGATTTGAGGAGAATTTTTTTCACCCAGAAGAAGGTGGTGGGGGTCTGGAACTCACTGCCTGAAAGGGTGGTAGAGGCAGAAACCCTCATCACATTTAAAAAGTACTTGGATATGCACTTGAAGTGCTGTAACCTACTAGGATACGGACCAAGTGCTGGAAAGTGGGATCAGGCTGGATAGCTCTTTGTCAGCCGGCACGGCCTTCTTCTGTGCTGTAAATTTCTATGATTCTATGATTGTGCATTTATATAGTGACATCCACAACATCAGGACATCCCAAAGCGCTTTACAGCCAATGAAGTACTTTTTGAAGTGTAGTCACTGCACACGCGGCAGCCAATTTGCGTACATCAAGATCCTACGAACAGCAATATCATAATCAGATAAATATTGACCAGGACACTGGGAGAACCATCCCTCTGCTCTTCTTCAAATAGTTCCCTGGGATCTTTTACATCCACCTGAGAGAGCAGATGGGGTCTCGGTTTAACGTCTCATCCAAAAGACGGCACTTCTGACAGTGCAGCACTCCCTCAGTGTCAGCCTGGATTATGCAGTCAAGTCTCCAGAGTGGGAGAAGCAAGAGTGCTACCCACTGAGCCACAGCTGACACCCATCCTCCCCGGCCCCGTCCCATTACCAGTCTTAGCGAACCTGGAAAGTTCACTTCGCCATTGCCATGGCTGCCGAATTTCATGCTGGTAGTTGGTGGCACCACAAAGGTACTAAACCAACATAAAAGCAACTACAGTTTTAGACTTTCCTGATTCAGTTCTATTCTGGGGTCGCACTAAAAAACTAAACCGCCTGCCAAGGCTTCAAGATAGCGTGTTATACATTGTGTTTCATCTTAATAATTTCTACTTTACTGAAGGCCTCACGATAAATTAAGTTATTTCTTCAGTTCCATTCACAACATTGGTTCATGGGCCCCATTTTCCAAAACAACATTTTCTAACAGCACAGAACACTGCGCTGTCGGGGTAGTCTGTACCCTTGGTGTCAACTTGGGTCATTCTTTTGACAGGTTCCTGGCTGCTAGAAACTGCTCCAGTTCGCCATTTTCTGATGTGTCCCTTTCTACCTGCTTATCCCCTACCTCTTTCAGCTATTCACACCTTCTCTATGTTTCATGTAGATCTTTTATTTCTTTGACTTCTCTCATTATGCCTCCGATTGTTTCCTGCAATGTTCCCTCTTTTTTTTTGTGTGCACGGCCCCTTTAAGGGGCTGCGCAGCCCATTCACAGTTTCACACATGCGCGAAAATTTACATTGAAAAAGCCGGTCCTGGGCTGCGCGGGACCGGCAGAGAGCTGAGCGGCCGCACGGCCAACAGCTTGTAGGGAACGTTGGTCTCCTGCTAACATCACTTCTGCCATTTAACCATCTCCTGTTTTCCATTTAAGCACTTTACAGGTCATTCTGTGCGTGTGCGCGTAGGGGCATGTGCGTGAGTGCGTGTTTATGTGTGTGTGTTTGCATGTGTAATTTATGGTTAAGATCGCCGTGCTTCCTCACAACCCCGGACTCCCCGGGTTGCCGCTTGCTTCGGGGCTCGTGAGCACTGTTCCCCCACTTTTAAAATCGGGCCAATATCTCACCTAAATATCAAAGACTGCAAGAATTTGTGGGGGGTAAATTGGATAACCACCGAAAATGGGCGCAGGACACGTGATGCACGATTAACCCGCGCCCGTTCATTGCGATGCAGGCAGGACGTCAAATTCGTGCAGTCTGCTGTTTTAAATGATTGCTGCGTGCAACCAGTGCTCCCTGCGCTGTTCATTAGCAGCACACATTAGCAGGGGGCCTGATATCGCGAGTGCCTAACACTACTTAAAGCCAGTCTGCACCTCTTAAAGGTTAGGTGCATTGTGCCTGGAATAGGTGCTGGGAGTATTTTCAAAAGTTGCTGTGGAGGATTCAACAATGGCTGACCATGGTAGAGAGCGTGCACTAAGGTTTTCAGACACTGCACTCGAGGTTTTGGCAGAAGATGTGGAACGGAGGAGAGATGTCCTGTATCCTCAGGGGCGCAAGAGGCCCTTCAGATAGCGGTGGAAGTCAATGCCAATGGTATAGCTGCAAGAACCTGGATGCAGTGCAGGAAGAAGTTCAATGATCTCACACGAGTTGTCAAGGTCAGTGAGTTTATCTTCAAATGCCATATCCTACCAACTGCACCACTAGCCTCATTCACTGCTCAATTCACTACAAACCAATCACCAATCTACCAACAATCTCCATCAATCAGGACTCAATCCAGCTATTCATATGCTTTACCTCACCCTCACACACTTATCACTGTTGCAAGCCTCACACCCAAATCGCACAGCTTGCACACTCTGGCAGCTATTCAATTATGACAGCCACATCATCCAAACATATTGTACAACACTCATTAGCACACTTCCCTCTTTCTTGCAGAAGGTGGTGCATAACAGGAGGCAGCAGGAATTAACGGGAGGGGGAGAGGCACGCCTGCATGTTTTAACCCTCATGGAGGATTCAGTGCTGGCCATCATGGGAAGGGGCATCGCGGAGGCCATGGCCACCGGCAGGGCTGAAGCGATTGATGATGAGAGTATCCACATACCTAATCCTCCTTCTCTCATCCCACTTCTCCCTCATCCCTCAATCTCTTCTGACTGAGAAGCTGCAGAGGGTGTAGACGTGCACATCTTACTTTCTCCTCTCCCCTCACCACAACCCGACCCTTATTTCTTTTTCATTTCAGGTACTCAAGAATTGGAACCTGCCCAGTCAGTGGAGGAAGAGGAAGATGAAAGTGAAGATTAAGGGAGACCGTCACTCGATCACACAGTCACAGCCACCAGCTCAGATACTGGCTCTGCACATATTTTAGAGGATAGGATAGAGGAGGAATCTGCACAAATAATGGGCGCTACAGAGCTCAATTTCTCCCCTTGTATGTTTTATAGGTTTCATTTAGAGAACTGGGGTCCAGGCCTCTGCTGTATGGGGTTTCTGGTCGGGTTAGTTGGCGCTTGGTGGAGGCTCGAAGATGCTGCTGGGTTCGAAGCCGTGTGTGTAAGCCAGGAGCAGGTAGCATGACACAGCAATTGAAATTACGGGCTACGCTAAGCACGAACCATGTGTACAAAGTACGTTTCTCCCGGCTTGCCAGCAACAACAACAACATAAGTCATTGGGATTGATTTTGAGTGCCCTCGCATAGTATTAATAGGGTGGTAACAGCCTCACAATGGTGTCGGTAGCCTTACCACCCTGTTAACACCAGCGATGCGGTTGGGCTCCACTTTGAAATTGGCCTACTGCTGAGTGACCAAAGCACCCGCCTGTTTCAGGCGATAGGCCCCTTTCAATATGGAAATCGGGGTTCTAGGACGTAAATAGGCCCCGATTGCCATTTTAGGTAGGAACTGGTCGATGGAAGAGATAGAGGCCCTATAATGCTCATCACCCTCGGAACCCATGGCACTTGAGAAACGTTTTGTACAGTGTCAAGCTGCTGCCTCCTTTCCATGAGGAAAGTGATGAACTTGCTGCCCTTTGCAAACAAACGCTCTGTCACTTGCTTGGTGCATCTATGGATAGCCGATCGACCAATCCGCCATAGAAGAATCCGGTGGTATAACAACCATCCAAAATATGTCGTAGATTTGCGGCAACCTCCTTCGTGAACTGGAGGCACCAAAGGCAGATCTATTCTGATATGTCCTGAAGGATGGTGTGGGTCAGTTAATACAGGTTATGGGGTATGGATGGATGTCTTACGTAATGCCAGAAGTACTGTCGCAACTGCCTTCATCGTTCCCTTGAGAACCGCTCTTCTTCCTCCAAATCTCCCGCCACTGACTGCTGTAAATTGCTGAAATAATGAAAATGCAGCAAACTCTGACAGAGCTGACTGAGATATAAGCACCAATGCTGGGTATACCCTTCGGCGAAAAAATTGGGTTGCTTTGCGCCTCCCGTTAGCGCCCTAAGAGGTCGCTAACGGGACGCAAAGCAACTAGCGCCAGGGCACGGCGCCACCCCCACCTCCCGTGAAATTCAGCGGGAGGTTAGCGGCGGCGCTAACCGGTAGCGCCCCGAGGCGCTGCACCGCCGGCAATGACGTCATCGCCGTGCGCAGCGCCCCGGCCGCGATCTTCGGGAGCGCCCCCTGACTTACCGCCAGACGCTATGTCTGACGGGGTCAGGGGGGCCTACCTGCGGCCGGGCAGGCACAATTTAAAGGTGAGGTGCGGGGCGGCCATTTTTGTTGCTGGCCGCCTGCCAGCACCTGCCTGCGCTCCCGTCCCCGGCCTCCTGAATGCCCCCCCCCACCGCGGAGTGCCGGCTGCGCTCCAAGAGCCCGGCACTTCTCTTGAGTGCCAGGCTCTTTTGCCAGCACTCCCAATCCCCTGGGCCCCCGAGTCGCGCTGTGCAAGGCCCCTCCCCCTTAAGAAGGGGAGGAAGACCTGCAATACCACGGCGTGACCTGCCGCAGCGTCATGATACTGACTCGCAGTGCCCCAAGAGGGATGTGGGGCGTCCCACTTCCCTCTTGGGGCGCAACCACTCAATTTCCAGCGCGGGGGTGCTAATTTTTCCGGGGCGCTAAAAGTAGCACCCCAGCAAAGTTACTCAATTTTTAGCCCTTCATCTTTTGAGAAGGCTTCTAGCAAGTTAGGAAGCTACTGTTACATGGCTGTGGACGTTAATGGCTGATTGATGGCACTCTGTAAAGGTGTGAGGTTATCTAATCCCTTGTTTACGTGGACTCCACTTGGCAAAGTTTAGCGCTTAAACTCAGGATTCAATCGTAGATTCCAATTTGGAGTGGACTTGTTCACGTTGCGAGATCTCACCTTGCAACAGGAAGGACAGGGCTCCACTGAGGCTTCTGTCCTACCTATTCTGTTCTTTGATCCGTTTGCTCTTGCCTATTTACATTTGCAATGATTCTGAATCAGATGCAGCAAAATCTGATCGTCGGGGCACCTTTGACTTGAAGGGATGAAGATGGGGGCCATACCAGGGGTTGGATTAGCATGGGAGAAACCACCTGGGGACAGAGGCATCAAAGGTGGAAATGAAGGAGTGGTTGAGCAGATTGACGGCTGCAGAAGTATTTTGGCGAATGAAGGGTCAAAGGCTAGAGTGTTAGGATTTAGAAAGTGCAGTTGTAATGACTTGGGGGAGTGTTTTTTTCCAGCGACACACTCCCATCACGGCAGTTTGGGCAGGGCCAGTGGTGGAAAGTATCGGCAGGTAGGGAGGCTTCAGTATGGGGAAAGGAGTCGCCATCTGTGAGCCAACTAATATAATTACTTACAATTAAATGAAAATATGTAGCTCGAAAGAGTTGAGTGAACATCATTGAGCATAATATCAAACATAAATATAAGCAAAGTCCAGAATGGATTAATTACCCTATTCGAGAGCTGTCCTTGGACATTAACAAAGTGTCTGGATTGACAAATTCCACCTGTCCTCGATCTCTCGTACCACTTTCACCATCACCGTCTGTTGAAATTGAAATATGATATAGAGAACGCAAACCTCAATTTACAGTCTGAACAAATCTCAGAGCTCCAAGTGGACTGCTCAACTCAAGCAACCTGCAGTTTGTAACCTGTTAGGATATTGGAGCCGTCCATTCCAGGAAATCCCAAACATTTCCTTTCTTGGAAATAATGACGCTTGCTGTCTGATTTCTTGAATATAAAAAAAAGAAAGAACGTGCACTAATACAAGGCCTTTCACATCCCAAAGTGCTGGTTCACAGAATCACCACAATGCAGATAGAGGCCATTTCGGCCCATCGAGCCTGCACCGACACATATCCCACCCTATCCCCGTAACCCCACATATTTAATCCCCCTAACACTAAGGGTCAATTTATCATAGCCAAATCAACCTAACCCGCACATCTTTGGACTGTGGGAGGAAACCGGAGCACCCGGAGGAAACCCACGCAGACACGGGGAGAATGTGCAAACTCCACACAGACAGTCACCCGAGGCCGGATTCGAACCCGGGTCCCTGGCGCTGTGAGGCAACAGTGCTAACCACTATGCCACCGTGTTGAGGGATGAATGTTCGCCAAGACACTAGAAGAGTTATTTCCTCTTGTTCAAATAGTGTCATGGGGTCTTTTACATCCACCTGAACATGTAAATTGGGCCTCGTTTAATGTTTCATCCAAAAGACAATGGGGTAAAAATTCACTTGGTTGCGCCTCCCGTTAGCGCCTTAAGAGGGCGCTAATGGGGCGTTAAGCCGCTAACACCCGGGCGCAGCGATGTTTGCGCCGCTCGAGAACTTAACTTGAGATTGTGCGGCGGCGCTAAAACTTACCGCTGCGACCACCTGCGCGCGCAGATTATGACGTCATTCCATGGTGCAACGCCCTTGGGCGCCCCGGAGCGGAAATTGAGTGGCGCCCCCTGCCTTACCGCCTGGCGCTTCCAACGACCGGAAGACTGGAACGCTATCAATCGGTGTGGGGCTGGGGGGGGCACTATTTAAAGGGGGCCTCTTCCTGTCTTTTTCTGTGGTCGACATTTATGCACCACTCGTTCTGAGAGAGAGAGAGAGAGATTCGGAGAGAGAGAGAGAGAGACTTCTACATTGACTCAACGCTTTGTGAGGTAGTTTTGCCTATTCATCCTAACTTTGTTGCTACTTTAGTTGCTGTACCTCATTACTTTTCTGGCAAAGAGAATATGGGGGCTGCAATGATTGGGGGCGTCGTCCTGCTCCAGCTGAATCGGAGGATACCAAGACGCAGACAGAGAGTGGCAATGATGGCCAGACGGAGGAGGGCCATCAGGCGCATGTACAGGAGAGCTTACCCTCCCAGGGTATATCGTGAACAGCTCTCCTACATCCATATGTCCGAGGAGCTGTGTTTGCGAAGGCTGCGATTCAGCAAGGAGGTGGTCACTGAGCTCTGCCACCTGCTGCAGCCAGATCTACAGCCTCAGCTGAGGTCCAGGACGTCTCTGTCGGTGGCAGTGAAGGTCACAGTGGCTTTGAACTTCTACGCCACTGGCTCATTCCAAGCTGCTGTTGGGGACCTCGCCAATATCTCCCAGTTTGCGGTGCATCGCTGCATCCGGCAGGTCACCAATGCCCTCTTCAGAAGGAGACGAGACTTCATCTCTTTCCCTATGACCCCAGACAAGCAGCGTGACCGTGCTCTGGGCTTTGCAAGGGTAGCAGGCTTCCCCATGGTGCAGGGCGCCATTGACTGCACGCATGTGGCTTTGCGTGCTCCGCGAGAGAATGCAGAGGAATTCAGGAACAGAAAGGGGTTCCATTCCTTGAATGTGCAGTTGGTCTGTGACCACAGACAGGTGATACTCGCTGTCAATGCCCACTATCCGGGCAGCTGCCACGATGCTTTCATCCTGCGCCAGACTACTGTGGCAGAAGTTTTCGAGGCACCGCATCAGCCAGTTGGTTGGCTTCTGGGGGACAAGGGGTACGCATTGAGCACCTGGCTGATGACACCGCTCCGTACGCCAAACACCCCTGCTGAGCTGCGGTACAATGAAAGCCATCAAGCAACCAGGAACATTATTGAGCGCACAATCGGCGTGCTGAAACAACGGTTCCGCTGTCTGGACCATTCCGGAGGAGCCCTGCAGTACTCGCCTGAGCAAGTTTCGAACTTCGTAGTCGTGTGCTGCATGTTGCACAACATGGCAATCCTCAGGACCCAGCCAATGCCACCAGGCCTTGTAGCACCACCAGAGGAGGAGGAGGAAGAGGAGGAAGAGGACGAGGACGATGATCATCAGCAGCACCAAGGCAGGAGGGCGGCCCACAATGGTCAAACTGCAAGTGCCGTCCGTCAACGACTAATAGCAAGCCGCTTCTAGGGCCCCTGCCATTGCTACAAACACTAATCAACCCAGCACGCAACCCCTAAGCCGGCCAAGGCACCAATAATTCCAACCACCAGCCATGTATATTTTGAATACAGAAACTTATTTATTTTACAAACTCTGTGTGTGTCAATTCCTCATGACAAACTCATAGAAATAAACACAAAAAAACAGTCAATAACATAACTGGTTCTCACAACCTGGAGATAATGTCCAAAACACTAAACAAAAGTTGGACCATGAACCTCGGCCTTTAATAACAAAATGACCAGCATTTTGTCACACCTCCTACTTTTTGCCCTTCGAGGGTGATCTCCTTCCCTTGCGCACTTCCCCCCTTCTAACCCTACTGCTCCTCCGTAATGGGACCTCAGTGGCTGCAGCAAGGCTGGTGGAAGGCTGCTGCTCGTCAGACCCTGACACTGCAGATGCCCCTGAAGGACGGCCTCGACCACTTCTGGGCCTGGAGGGCCCGGCTGCAGACTGCACCAACTCTGCATGGGCGGCAGCAGTCTGTCCTACAGGCGGTGGCAAGTGCAGTGGAGAAGTGACAGTGTTGGCAGCAGGAATGCTGTCATCGTGAGAGAGGCCAGCAACTCCCTGCTCACCCGACACACTGGCACTCCCACGGGGCAGCACTTCAGCATCCGGAGCAATCTGCCGGAGAACAGATTGCTGGCCTGCTGCGGCGCGGTGACAGCCCCGGGGACATGTGCACGAACCATCGAGGTTGGCAGCAGTCTGTGCTCGCGTGGCCTCCATCTGAGTCTGTATGAGAGCAGTCAGAGGTGGGATCACGGCAGCCAGTGACTGAATTGCAGCACTAAGCGTTAGTGTGGCATCCGCCTGTGCTACAGCGAAGTGCTCCACACTCCTTGCCAGTGACTCAATGCATTCGGGCACCCTTCCCACTGCACCCATGAGCTCAGTGTGCATGCCCACCGCCTGGGTGTTCATTTCTGCAATCAGCCGCTCCTCCTCTGCGTCCATTGCAGTAGGAGTGTCTGGCATACTCTCCCTCTGGGGAGAAGGCCCCCGTTCTTCCCTACCCCCCACATGGCGTTGCTGCAGCCCGCTGGGTCCTGGAGCTTCACCATCATCAGCCCCTTCCCCCCTGCTCCCCTCCGGGGAAGGCGTGTTCCCAGTGTGGGCATGGGCTTCCTCGGGAGAGGGTGGCACTGATGCTCTGGCTTCCTCTTCCTCCTCAGCTGCAGCATCACTCCCAGTGGCAGCTTCAGGGCCCGTCTCCTCAGCTGGTGAATCACCATCTGAAAGCAGGGAGGTACAAGAGTGGCTTTAGCGTGAGGACAGGGTGGCAGTAAGGGAGGAATAAGTGCAGCGAGTTAGCAAGTTGGATTGAAAGTGTCAAAGGCTGGTGTTGTGAGGGACAAGTGGAAGGACAGAGGACAAAAAGGTGATGACCTTACCATTGCTGTCCACAACGGGGTCGGCGTCTCCAGTGGCGACGGGACCGATCACCCGGCTTGCCACAATCCTGTGGATGCGCTCCTCCAGATCGCTGAGGGGTTGCAGCTGAAGCCGCCCTCCACCTGTCCGTTGCTGCTGTCTCCTATTATGAGCCAGCTTAGCCTGCAAGAAAAAGGACAGCATCTGAGTAAATATACAGCCATGGTCTTGCCTGATGTGCCTCCCATAGGTGAATAGCCCTTACAATATACAGCCATGGTCTTGCCTGATGTGCCTCCCATAGGTGAATAGCCCTTACTGTATGCAAAGTGTGGAATGTGTGTGTGTGTTTGATGAAAGGGCCATAGGTGTTGGATGAGTGTTGTGCATTGGGGTTTTAAGACCCTCTGGCCATAGAGTGAGGTTGAGATGGAGGGATGGAGAGGTATTGAGAAAAAGCCACTCACCCTGACGACCCGAGTGAGGTCGTTGAACTTTTTGCGGCATTGAGTATGGGTCCTGGGCACCATGCTCCTGGAGGAGACGCTCTGAGCCACCTCCCTCCACACTCTTCTGAACTCGCGTGGCAAAGGCCTCCTGCCACTCTCAGGGAACAGCATACATCGTCTGCGCTCCACTGCGTCAACCAGAGCATCCAAGGCCCGCTCGGTGAAGCGATGAGCGCATTCTCTCACCCTCTCCATGCTTGGCAGCAAAATGGATTACAGGTCTCTCCAGGCTGAGATTCAAGGCTGCAATGAGCAGGGTGTGGCTGGGGAGCAAGTGGGCCCCCCCGCTTTAAGAAGTGTCCGGCGCCAGTGTGTCTGTGTTCCCTCGCTAACTGGCAGCAGCTGCGCTGCGCTCGCGCGCTGAGTTAGCGCCTCACTCCTTGGCCTTTGCGCCTTAAGACAGGTGTGCAGCGCCTGCTTTAGCGCTCCACTCACCTCCCGGGGCGGTAAAAGTGAAGTTTCCTGTCAGTGCCGATAATTAGCGCCAGGCGCTAATATTTGCGTCCGGACGATATTTGCGCCCCAAATGGGGCGCGACCTAATTTCTACCCCAATACGTCTGGCAATGCAGTACTCCCTCAGTGCTGCACCGCAAAAGTGGCTTGCTGTACTTAAGTCTTGGACTGGGGCTTAAATCCATAACCTTCTGACTCAGAAAGAAAGAAAGAAAGAAAGAGTTTGTATTTATATAGCACCTTTCACAACCTCAAACCATCCCAAAGTACTTTACAGCCAATTAAGTACGTTTTTTGCTGTAGTCACTGTTGTAATGTAGGAAACATAGCAGCCAATTTGTGCACAGTAAGGTCCCACAAACAGCAATGTGATAATGACCAGATAATCTGTTTTAGTGATATTGGTTGGGGGATAAATATTGGCCAGGACACCAGGGAGAACTCCGCTGCTCTTCTTCGAATAGTGCTGTGGAATCCTTTATGTCCACCTGAGAGGGCAGACGGGGCCTCGGTTTAACATCCCATCCAAAAGACTGCACCTCCAACAGTACAGCACTCCCTCAATACTGTACTGCAGTGTCAGCCTGGATTATGTGTTCAAGTCTTTGGAGGGGGACTTGAACCCACGAACTTCTGACTGAGCAAAGCTAATATTAAGTAATGTACTAACAAGCTAGCAGGGCCAGTAGAATCAGAGAAGGCAGCTCAGAAATTGCACAATGAGTTTGACACAATACCTGAGTGCGCAGAAAAATGGCGAATGCAATTTAATGCAAACAAATATAAAGTATTGCACGTAAGAAGGAAAAATGGGTGACCCACATACTTCATTAATGGTGTTGAAATAACGGAGGATGAAATGAATGAGACCTAGGAATCTTAGTAGATGCAACACTCAGTATGTCCAACCAATGCAGAGCAGCAATCAACAAAGCCAACAGAATGTTGATCTACGTAGGTACAACAGTACAATATGCTACAGAGGAAGTCATAATCAAATTGTACAGTGCTCCTGTCAGACTGCACCTTTATTAACTGTATCCAGTTCTGGTCACCGAGATTCATGGGAGACCTTCAAGCCTTAAGTGCAGAGAAGAGCTATAAGGCTGATCCTTCGTGTCCAACATCTGAGTTACGAGGAAAGATTAGAGAAATTTAGGCTTTCCAGCCTAGAAAGAAGGAACCTGGAAAGTGATCTCATAGAGGATAGAAGATAGTTAAGGGAGTGGAAAAGGTCAAATTTTAGAGAGTAGGAAAAGGGGGCACAGGTTCAAACTGGTAAAAGGTCATTTGAGAACTAATACCAGAAGATTCTTCTTCACACAAAGAGTGATCAGTGTGTGGAATAAACTTTCAGCTAGAGACACGGAAGCAAAAACCCTACAACCATTTAAGAAACAGTTGGCTGGTGCAATATGGGGACTGTCGGATCTTTCAGGATGGATGAATTAAGATGGGCCAAATGGCCTTCCACCTCTGTAATTATCTTGTGATCTGTTCAATACTTCACAAAAGCCACAATCAACAATCCATATATTAAAAATGTTATGCTTGCACGCACTTCCTGTCAACATTTTCCATTATAAATTCCAATGACTACATTTATAATGGAGCTGCCCATGTAAACTTTGTCACGCTTTACTTACAGCCTCCTGTACAACCTCTTAGTTTCTCATAAAGCTGATGCAACTTTTGAAAGCAATTCAGTCTCTCCTGCTGCCTGTGAGTTTATTAGCTGAATCTTACAGGTCAGGAAGGTCCCAGGCTTGTGTTCCAGTCTGCGCTGAGTTAACTGATTTTAACTAAGGCCACAGTCGGGTGCTACAACTGGTCTTATGACCCCTGGCAACAGGAAAGGGAAAACTGATTCCCAATCAGCTCCTATCCAGCAACCCCCACTTTGAATGAAAGTTGAACGAGGGCAGGATCAGGCTCAGCAGCAATGCCCTCTACGTAGAACAGCCTGCAGACACTGATCATCAATGATCACACATGAGTAATGGTTGCTTGAACAAGGGACTGAGAGTCGTCTATGGAAACAAACTCCAGCAAGGAGACAATAAGAGACAACTAAAATTAAGGGGCTACACTCAATGCTATGACTGGAAAATCTAGGGTTATGCCTTGATGAGAGGAGAAAATAGGAGAAAATTGGTGGAAAAGAAACACAGGTACTTTAAAGAACTGTGTTTTAATCCCGTAAAAGGGGGTGTTCCAGTTTTAGCACATCTTGTGCTACAATCTTGTGCTATAAATCACTGGTTAGACCTCAACTGGAGTATTGTGTCCACTTCTGGGTATTACACTGAAGGAAGGAAAAATTTGCATGGCTGTTGTGAGTCAGGGGTGTGGGACTAATTTAATAGCTCTTTCAAAGAGTCAGCACAGGCACAATGGGCCGAATGGCCTCCTTCTGTGCTGTATGATTCTATAATACGTTTACTGGAACTGCACATCTCTAGCTGTTATTTCAAGTCAGCTTCTTAGCAAAAACCTGGAAGTCTTTATCTGTGGAGTTGAAAGTGGCGACAGAAGGAGCATCATTTGACGTGTGCATGATTAATTGGTGTGGATTACCATCGGGACGCAGCAGTGAGTGTGTCATTGTTTTTGAGCACTCATGCATACTCTATAATCCCTGACCCTGGGAAACACGTTGTGAACAAAATGAGCAATTAACTAAACAAATGTACAGCACCAACCGTGGCCTGGTAATGGGCTGCGAACACTGATAACATCAGTAGCACGGTGTCATGTGACCTGGCAAGGCCATGAACGCTCAGTGTCTGATGTCACTCAATTAAGCTCTGCCACCGAGTGCTAACGTGGGAGTCACTGTCATGGTGTCACTGAACACAGGACTGTCAGCCGTGGCATAACAGATAGCACTCTCGGCCTCTGAGTCCCCCTACCAGAGATTTAAGCACCTTCCCAGTACAGTACTGAGGGAGTGCTGCACTGTCAGAGGTGCTGTCTTTCGGATCAGATGTTAAACCAAGGACCCGTCTGCCCTCTCAGGTAGACATAAAAGATCCCACAGCACTATTTCATGGAAGATTAGGGCAGTTCTCCCTGATGTCCTGGCCAATATTTATCCCTTAACCATCGTCACTAAAGCAGATTATCAGATCATTATCACATTGCTGTTTGTGGGAGCTTGCTGTGTGCAAATTGACTGCTGCATTTCCTACATTACAACAGTGACTACCTTTCTAAAGTAATTCATTGGCTGTAAAGCACTTTGGGATATCCTGAGGTTGTGAAAGGTGCAACAGGAATGCAAGATCTTTCTTCTTTCTTTCTTGGTCAGCACATTTCAATAAATTCTTCATGCAGGTTCGAACAGGTACAGGAAATCTCACTGACAGAGGAGCAGGAGATGAACTGGGAAAATTGAGAGGGGTGAAGCCACTCAACTTATTTTTTTATTCATTCACAGGATGTGGGTGTCACTGGCAAGGCCAGCATTTATTGCCCATCCCTAATTGCCCTTGAGAAGGTGGTGAGCTGCCTTCTTGAACCGCTGCTGTCCGTGTGGTGAAGGTACTCCCACAGTGCTGTTCGGGAGGGAGCTCCAGGATTTTGACCCAGCGACGATGAAGGAACGGTGATATATTACCAAGTCAGGATGTTGCGTAACTTGGAGGGGCACTTGCAGGTGATGGTCTTCCCATGCGCCTGCTGCCCTTGTCCTTCCAGGTGGTAGAGGTCGTGGCTTTCGGAGGTGCTGTCGAAGAAGACTTGGCGAGTTGCTGCAGTGCATCTTGTAGATGGTACACACTGCAGCCACGGTGCGCCGGTGGTGGAGGGAGTGGATGTTTAAGGTGGTGGATGGGGTGCTAATCAAGCGGGCTGCTTTCTCCTGGATGGTGTCAAGCTTCTTGACAGTTGTTGGAGCTGCACTCATCCAGGCAAGTGGAGAGTATTCCATCACACTCCTTACTTGTGCCTTGTAAGTGGTGGAAAGGCTTTGGGGAGTCAGGAGGTGAGACACTCGCCACAGAATACCCAGCCTCTGACCTGCTCTTGTAGCCACGGCATTTATGTGGCTGGTCCAGTTAAGTTTCTGGTCAATGGTGACTCCCAGGATATTGATGGTGGGGGATTCGATGATGTTAATGCTGTTGAATGTTAAGGGAAGATGTTTAGACTCTCTGGGGGAGAAATTCGGTATCACCCCGTTTGGGGCGCAATTATTGACCGGGCGCAAAGATTAGCGCCTGGCGCTAATTATCGCCTCCGACTGCAAACGTGGCTTCTATCGCTCCTGGAGGTGATTGGAGCGCTAAATCAGGCGCTACACACCTCTCTTAAGGCGCTAACGCCGAGGAGCGAGGCGCTACCTCAGAGCGCTGGCGAAGCTCATGTGATGTCAGTCAGCAATGGAACACAGACAGACTGGCACCGACAGTTTTTAAAGGGGAGGGTTGATCTTGCTCTCCATCCACACCCTGCTCATTGCAACCTTGAATCTCGGCCTGGAGAGACCTGTACATCAAATCTGCTGGAAAGAACAATGGAGAGGCCCAGGGAAAGAGTTCAGAGAGCAGCCCCCATAGTCTCTTCTAAATCAATGCAAGGAAGATCAAATCAAAATGAACCTGCAACGTGCTGCTCAGTACCCAAAACTCCTCAACACAGCGTTGAATATCTCCAGAAGTCTCTCTCTCACTCAGAATGCGTGGTGCAAAAATGTCGCCGACAAAATAAGGCAGGAAGCGGTCGCCTTTAAATAGCGCTCCCCCAGTCCCTTCCTGACTGCAAAACGCTCCCCTCAACCTGTCGATGCTAGCGGCAGGCAGTAAGGCAGGGGGCGCCACTCAATATCCGGTCCGGGGCGCTACCGGGGCATTGCACGCTCGACTGACGTCACGATCTGCGGGCGCAGGAGATCGTGGTGGTAGTGTTTAGCACCGCCGCAAAATGTCTGGTCAATTTCGCGAGCGGTGCAAACATCGCCGCGCCCGGGTGCTAGTTGCTTTGCGCCCCGTTAGCGCCCTCTTAAGGCGGCAATGGGAGGCGCAAACCAACCGAATTTTTCCCCCCTCTCTCTCGTTGGAGATGGTCATTGCCTGGCACTCGTGTGGCACAAATGTTACTTGCACTTATTAGCCCAGTTGCTGCATATATGGGGTAAAAGTTATCAAGCCTTTCAAAAGGCTGAAAAAAATATATATACCGTGTTCATCAAACTAAAGGATGTTAGTGATGTGAATGGAAAACTTTCCATTTCAGGCACCCAGAATCAAGTGCTCCAATATCACATACGGCACAGGTAGATACAGAGCAAGGTCAATTTATAGAATCATACAGCACAGAAGGAGCCCATTCAGCCCATCGTGCCTGTGCCAGCTCTTTAAAAGGGTTATCCAATTAGTCCCAGTCCCCTGCTCTTACCCCATAGCCCTGCAATTTTTTTCTTTATCTGCATCTCTACTCTGCTCCATCAAATGTCCCTCAAATGGGCACCTCTTACTGTACTAATGTGACATTTTTTTCCATTTCCTACACAAACCATCCTTAGGCTGGCCTGAGTGGCATTGCCAATCAGTGCTGAATTAGGATAGACTTGTGCTGTGGGCCTATGCTCACTCGGAAATGGATTCAGACTGCCCAAACTCACTATAGCAAGAAGATTGAGGAAACTTTCATACTATCAGTCCAGACTGGATTCACAGAAAGAAGGAAGAAAGAACTTGCATTTCTATTGTACTTTTCACACTCTCAGGATGTCCCAAAGCGCTTTACAGCCAATGAAGCACTTTTGAAGTGTAGTCACTGTGGTAATGTAGGAAACGCAGCAACCAATTTGCACACAGCAAGCTCCCACAAACAGTAATGGAATAAATGACCAATTAAAGTGCCTTAGTGCTGTTGGTTGAGGGTAAGTGTTGCCCAGGACACCCAAATAAGTCTCAGTAATCACAAACCCTGGTCTAACTTGGAGGAGATCATCCTGAACATCTCAGTACCTGTGTTTTTTTACTATCAGGAAAGATTGAACATGCTGAGACTCTTTTCTATGGAAAAGAAAAGACTCGGAGGTGACCTGATAGAGGTTTTTAAAATTTTGAAGGGGTTTGATAGGGTAGACGTAGAGAAGCTGTTGCCACTTGTGGGGGAATCCAGAACTAGGGGCCATAAATATAAGATAGTCACTAATAAATCCAATAAGGAATTCAGGAGAGACTTCTTTACTCAGAGAGTGGTTAGAATGTGAAACTCGCTACCACATAGAGTGGTTGAGGTGAATAGCACAGATGCATTGCCTAGGCCCGAAGCTCTGGAATTCCCTGCCTAAACCTCTCCGCCTCGCTACCTCTCTTTCCTCCTTTAAGACACTCCTTAAAACCTACCTCTTTGACCAAGGTTTTGGTCACCTGCCCTAATTTATCCTTGTGTGGCTCAGTGTCAATTTTTTTTGTCTTACAATACTCCTGTGCAGCGCCTTGGGACGTTTTACTATGTTAAAGGCGCTATATAAATACAAGTTGTTGTTGTTGTTGCATTTAAGGAGAAGATAGATAAGGACATGAGGGAGAAAGGAATAGAAGGACATGCTGATAGGGGTAGATGAAATAAATAGAGTGGGAGGAGGCTCATGTGGAGCATGAACACCGGGATATAGCACCATACATGTACTTTCTCTGGAATGCATTGCCTGGAATGCACTGCCTGAAAGGGTGGCGGAAGAAGATTCAATAGTAACTTTCAAAAGGGAAGTAGATAAATACTTGAAGGGAAAAAAATACAGGGTTACGGGGACAGAGCTGGGGAGTGAGACTAATTGGATAGCTCTTTCAAAGAGCTAGCACAGGCACCATGGGCCAAATGGCTCCTGGTCAGAAGGACCCTGTAAGAAATAGCTGGCTGTCTTTCTTTTAAGATTGTTTTGCATCTGTGATGCTCAAGAGTGTGACGCCTGGAGTGCGCTCTCAAAACCTTTGTATAAATATAGATTACATTCGAAGCCCACTCACAGGCTTCTCTTTCAAGTCCCAACCTTAACCATCATTCAACTCAACTCTCCCCAATGGAGAGACTCAGAGTCCCAGCCATCCAAAAATGGACACAGTGACTATTCCAGCCCATCCTACAAAATGGTCCCAGGAGTCAGCAAATACAGGTGGGATTTTTTAAAAACCTCTCTTTTCCCTCCAACTTTCTTTCCTCTTTCCCTACAGGTGTTGACATGCACTGGGTTACCTGGGCTACAGTGTGGGTTATTCATTCATGGACTTATGTAGTCTTTGCTGGCGGGCTATATGACTATGGAGGGAGCATCACAGCCGGCCCTGATCTTGCCTTTTCTTTCCAGCAAGGGGTCACTGGATAGTGACTAGGAACAGGAATACTGGGAGGCCGGGAATACTGTGGTGAATTCCCACCAAAAACAATTATAAATAACCTGAGCAAAAAAACATTGAGGAATGACTTTTAATGGAGTGACCAGGCCAAAGACTAAGCAAATAAATCAGGCCTCCGTGAATCTAAGTGTGCAGATCTTACTCACAATTCCAAGCCTCGGCTTGGTCTGCCCCGTCTTCCAATGTGACTGGCCGGCGATAAATTTGTTTTTCATCAGAGTTTAAATAAAGCCTTGTTTCGCCGCTTAGCCTCAGGGAGCCCTTGAGAAACTTGACAGGAATTGTCTGGCCTTGGGAAAATGAATCTGTTAAAAAATTAATGTAGGAAACATGACCTTCTCTCAAAGAAAAGGTTGACGCTTCTGCTTAATGTCAACCCTGTGTTGTAAATGTGATAGGGGCTGGGGAGGGAGGGGGATAGCCGAGATACATTGTGGCAGAAAGTGCTGAGGTAATGGCCTTGCGGAGAGGGTGGGCAAGGGCTTGCAAGACCCCTCTTGTCAGGGTCTATAGCTTCTGACTTGCATACAAGGCAATCGGCTGGTGCTAGCAGAGAAACTTGATGCCGACCATGGGGGGTGGGGGTGGTTTGTCTTGTAGGTGTAGCGAAGAGACTGCCAGCTGAGCCGGTCTGAGCCTCCTGACACAGGATCTGACCGCTGAGCAACGCCATGTAATTAGCTGCTCCCGGCCTGCTCCTTGTGCCCATGGGGGGGGTGGGGGGGGGGTGCCTTGGCTCGATCTGAATGGACACTGCAAGGCGATACCTATGTTTGTGCCCCTGTCAGGCTGTCCATCAATCAGTGCTCGATGTCAGCCAGACCATCGTTGCAGCCTTGTTTACTGTCACCAGAAGACAGAACTCAAGCCACCCCCCACACATACACTTGTCGCCCTCCCCACCCCCGCCTACAATCCCTCCAGGGTTATTGACTCTGTTGTCAAAGATAAAGAGTTGAATGTCAGGATACTGGATATATCAACCTGACCCCAGTTAGCAAGGACATGACTGCACTGTTCATATCCTTGTTTTGTACTCTTTTATGCCGGGAAAAAATATGCCTTTGGAGTCTGTTGCTGTGGAAACAGAAGACAAACATTTCCTAAAGTGTTTTTAGTGGCTAACTTCCTAAAATAATTTAGTGTTAACGAATCTCCCTTGGCGTTGGTCAAAGTGAGAGAAGTTGTAGCCCCGGTCGTAACCCTGCCCGCCCGACACCAACGAGTGGTTAAAACTGTGGTAGAGTACTTACCACTCCAATGCCGATGCGCTCCTGTCGGCCACCAATTTAACCATGCTAAGGCAGCTGAGATATCCGCCAAAAGCACGCCAGGGGCCTCATGATTATATTTAAATCGGGGTCCTATGATACAATTAGGTCTCAGTGGTAGCACTCTCACCTCTGTGTCAGAGGGTTGTGGGTTCAAGCCCCACTTCAGAGACTTGAGCACATAATCCAGGCTGTCACTCCAGTGCAGTACTGCGGGAGTGCTGCACTGTCAGAGGGGCCATTGTTCGGATGAGACGTTAAATCGTTGCCCTCTTAGATAGATGTAAAAGATTCCACTACACTACTTCGAAGAAGAGCAGTGGAGCTCTTCCTGGTGTCCTGGCCAATATTTATCCCTCAATCATCACTAAAAAAAATACAGATTATCTGGTCATTTATTTCATTGATGATTATGGGATCTTGCTATGTACAGATTGGCTGCAACGTTTCCTACATTACAATAGTGACTACTCTTCAAAAGTACGTCATTGGCTGTGAAGCGCTTTGGGACGTCCTGAGGTTGTGAGAGGCGCTACATAAATGCAAATCTTTCTCTTCCCTCTCCAACTCTCCCAGTTCACAAAGGCTTATTATGATGTTACTACATATTGTGACCAAAGACATTCTTCCCTCACAAAGAACAGCTACATAGCCTGTGGAATTATATCCCAGCAATACTTAGTAGGGGTGAAATATGTCTAAGGGATATGAAATCAAGGCGGGTAAATAGGAAAGACCTATTTCCCCTAGCAGAGAGGTTAATAACCAGGGGGCATAGATTTAAAGTAACTGGTAGAAGGGTTAGAGAGGAATCGAGGAGAACTTTTTTCACCCAGAGGGTGGTTGGGGTCTGGAACTCACTGCCTGAAAGGGTGGTAGAGGCAGAAACCCTCATCACATTTAAAAAGTACTTGGATATGCACCTGAAGTGCCGCAACCTACAGGGCTGTGGACCAAGAGCTGGAAAGTGGGATTAGGCTGGATAGCTCTTTTTCGACCTCCATGCACAGACATGATGGGTGGAATGGCCTCCTACTGTGCTGTAAATTTCTATGATTCTATGAAATGGAGTTGAGATACATATCAGCTATGATCTGATTTAAATGCGGCTCGAGGAGCTGAATGGCCTACTCCAGTTCTTATCACATAGACGAGGCTTGGAAATTGAGGACAATTAAAGACTGCAATGAGATCCTCCAGGCATCAGTACTTGGACACTAAATGAAGTGGGGAACTAGTCAAGTAGCAAATTAAATACCTCTCTGTTTCTTAGATGTTTCATCGGCCAACTCTCAATGTCAAATTACTTACATTTATTCTGTTTTTATAGGATCAAACTCCCCCAGTCACAATTTTAAGATCCATGTTGCCTGTGCTTTCTGATACTAAACTAAAACACTACTGTATAAAAGGAAGTAGTTTCAGTGGAAAGAGATCTCCCCAGTGTAAAAACATGGAACACACATTCCCCCTGAACTAAAGAAAAATATGAAAATGACGGACAGGAAAAGACCAGCTGGTCCAGCAAGCCTGCCCCACCATGACTCGAGAGGCAAAAAACCCCAGAGAAAAACCCAGGGTCAATAGGGTAAAAAATATTCTGTAAAAATCCTCTCCGACTCCTTCAGGTGATCGAAACCAGTCCAGGAGATCACATAGACCATGCAATCTTAAAATTGTGACTGGGGGAGGGGAGAGGCTTGTTTGGGGGTTTGATCCAAGCTGCACATGGTGTAAGCATGCACCTCTTGCTTTCCCCCCTCCCCTCACCACAACCCTACCCTTGTGCATTCCTCATTTCAGACACCCAAGAAATCCAGCCTGCCCAGCCAGTGGTTGACCAAGAATAGGGAGAGGAGAGTGAAGAAGAAGAAGAAGAAACACCGTCAATCGATTTCACACTCCCAGCCACCAGGTCGTCCTGCAAGTCAGCAGCCTTCCACCAACCATGCTACAGCCACTGGGGCAGCACAGCATAACAGCACTAGGATAGGCGAAGGCACACACAAGACAGGGAATGCACAAAGGTGATTAGTTGATTTTTTAATGTAATATTGGATGCATATATGGATAAAGTTTGATTGAAAAGTTCGCTTTTATTTCAGCATTGTGGCCAAGAGGACGCTGTGATGTTCAGTAACAGAGGGAAGGTAAGGTGTAGGACAAATATTGAAAGGGGAATTGGCATTGTGTTCACTGGTACCGCAGGCGGATGATTCGATCCCAGATATCCTAGCCAGAAAGGGGCTGTCTGGGTTGCCTCCTTCCTTCTGCTTCCTCCTTCTGCTTCCTCCTCTTCTGGTTCCCCCTCGAGCAGCTTGTCCCCTTTGCTGTCTCTGCTGCATTTTCATGTAATGCTGTGGCCCAAGGGGGACTGCAACTAGAGCCCCCAGGACTGGGAGCAAGTGATGTTCTCAGAGGCCTTCCTTTTAGGGCCAACGCCTTGCAAGCGTCCAGAAGCGCTCCCTGCGCTCCCTGCGCTCGCTGCGCTCGCTGCGCTCCCCGCGCTCCCTGCGCTCCCTGCGCTCCCCGCGCTCCCCGCGCTCCCCGCGCTCCCGGCGCTCTCCGCGCTCCCGGCGCTCCCCGCGCTCCCCGCGCTCCCCGCGCTCCCTGCGCTCTCTGCGCTCTCTGCGCTCCCTGCGCTCTCTGCGCTCCCTGCGCTCCCTGCGCTCCCTGCGCTCTCTGCGCTCCCTGCGCTCCCTGCGCTCCCTGCGCTCTCTGCGCTCCCTGCGCTCCCTGCGCTCCCTGCGCTCCCTGCGCTCTCTGCGCTCCCTGCGCTCCCTGCGCTCCCTGCGCTCCCTGCGCTCTCTGCGCTCTCTGCGCTCTCTGCGCTCCCTGCGCTCCCTGCGCTCCCTGCGCTCTCTGCGCTCCCTGCGCTCCCTGCGCTCCCTGCGCTCCCTGCGCTCCCTGCGCTCCCTGCGCTCTCTGCGCTCTCTGCGCTCCCTGCGCTCTCTGCGCTCCCTGCGCTCCCTGCGCTCCCTGCGCTCCCTGCGCTCCCTGCGCTCCCTGCGCTCCCTGCGCTCCCTGCACTCCCTGCGCTCTCTGCGCTCCCTGCGCTCCCTGCACTCTCTGCGCTCTCTGCGCTCTCTGCGCTCCCTGCGCTCCCTGCACTCTCTGCACTCTCTGCACTCTCTGCGCTCCCTGCGCTCCCTGCACTCTCTGCACTCTCTGCGCTCTCTGCGCTCCCTGCGCTCCCTGCACTCTCTGCACTCTCTGCGCTCTCTGCGCTCCCTGCGCTCCCTGCACTCTCTGCGCTCTCTGCGCTCTCTGCACTCTCTGCGCTCTCTGCGCTCCCTGCGCTCCCCGCGCTCCCCGCGCTCCCCGCGCTCCCCGCGCTCTCTGCGCTCTCTGCGCTCCCTGCGCTCTCTGCGCTCCCTGCGCTCCCTGCGCTCTCTGCGCTCTCTGCGCTCTCTGCGCTCCCTGCGCTCCCTGCACTCTCTGCGCTCTCTGCGCTCCCTGCGCTCCCTGCGCTCCCTGCGCTCTCTGCGCTCTCTGCGCTCCCTGCACTCTCTGCGCTCCCTGCGCTCCCTGCACTCTCTGCACTCTCTGCGCTCCCTGCTCTTCAACAACTTTTTAAATGTATTGCACCAAGCCACTACTCCAAAAAAATGTAAAGAAACCAGTCCAAAAGCAAAAATCTAAAACTTACCTGAAAGTTGTGTTTGTCCCTTTAGGAAGTGCTGGCAGCGGCTCCGTTGTACTGCTACACACACGTTCTTCTGTGCATTGTTTGGAGAGGGCGTTATTAAGAGCAGCAATGTCCAAAATCCCAGATTATGTGTCAATTCAGGTATTGCACGCCGATTGATGTCACAATCTGGATCATTTAAATATGGGAAGCGAGTGCAGGCAACAGCAGCTCTGCCGACCTGCCCAAAATGGCGTGTCACGCCGGAAGTGGGCGGAAGAGTGGCGCCGGCCATTTTTTCTTCCAAACTGGCCTTAATGGCCGGCGCTAACAGCTCAGATTTCCCAGCCCTTAACTTCAAAGCATATTTGTCAATCACAAAAAAATTAATGGAACCAAAAATGCACGTGTTATAACCAATTTAATTCTATATCCCACTCTGACCTCGGCCTCCTACACTGTTCCAATGAAGCTCAACGTAAGCTCAAGGAACAGCAGCTCATCTTTCTACTAAGCACTTTACAACATTCCAGCCTTAACATTGAGTTTAACAACTGTAGATTTTAACCAATCTCACATTCTCAAACATTCTGTAACCATCATTTGTTTATTTACTTGTCTCATTATCACCTCCTTTTGCCTTGCACCATGATCCCTTTAATCACTCCTGCCCTCCACCCTATCACAGACCTTCCCCTTTGTTCTTTCCGTGCCCCCCCTTTTCCCTGGCTCTGTATTTGCTTAAAAGCTGTTCATCTCTAGCATCTTCCCTTCTGATGAAAGGTTATCAACTTCTCCACAGATGCTGCTTGATCTGCTGAGTATTTCCAGTATTTTCTGTTTTTATTTCTCGTATTATACTTGTTCAGTAACAAAATCTGCGTGTGATAAATGTCTGTAGATCTCTATGTGAAGGGCATGATATATAAATGTAACTTGTTAGTGAAGTGCAGTGACTTCAGGGGAGGGTTTGTTTCATGCTTCATTGAATTGGCAGGAAGTGTATTTATACTGATAGCCAGACACTCATGATGGCCGAGTGGGTAACTGCACCTCCCAGTGTGATACTACAGGTTGAGCGTCCTGAATCCGGCAACCTCGGGACCGAGGCCGAGCCGGTTTTCATGTTTTTCCGGACTTCGGAACGTGTTTCTGATGTCCGAAGTCCGAAGTCCGGAAAAATCGCAACCTGGGCTCGGGCGTTTCCGGACTTCGGACATCAGAAACACGTTCCGAGTCCAGAAATGCCTGGGCCGCTCCACGTAGCGCTGACGCGTTTCTCCACCCCTCCCCTTCTGTTAAAGGGGAGGGATGCTGCGAGCTCTGCAGAGCATCCGATGGCCCACACTCGGCCACCTGGGCGGCATGGTGCCGTGGCCGCAGCCTGGCGGAAACACTTAGTGGAGCTGTGCAGATTAAGGAGGATAAAACACAACACTAAAGTTTTATTGCATCACTCGCATTTTTCATAGGATTTTTCAAAAAAAGACAACAAAAGTTAATGGCTTTTTGAAGTACAGGTTGAGCGTCCAAAATCCGGAGTTCCGGATTCCGGAACATTTTACGGATTCCGGACGACCCTGCCACCAATCGTCCCGGAGTCCGGATTCCGAAACATTACGGATTTTGGATGCTCAACCTGTATTCCACAGAGATTAGGCAAGCCCCACGTTTGATGCTTGGTTTGTGCTGAGCTAGATCTTCTCATGTCCTGTCTAATATAAGGCTGCTAAGGAACAGCATTTGGGGAATATAATTAGTCTGGAATTACATGGAAATTAAAGCACAGAAACCAGCGTCTATGCTCCACACGATCCTCCTCCCACCCGACTTCTTCTAACCCTTCTACTCCTTTCTCCCTCATCTGCTTATCTAGCTTCCCCTTAAATGCATCTATACTATTCGCCTCAACTACTCTATGTGGTAGCGAGTCCCACATTCTGGGTAAAGAAGTTTCTCCTGAATTCATTATTGGATTTATTAGTGATTATCTTATATTTATGACCCTAACTTTTGGATTCTCCACAAGCGGAAACATTTTCTGTGGCAAAATTATGAAATAGCTTATTCAGGAAAAATTACCAACCTTGCCCCTTTAACCTGTGGAACAGAAAGACTACAGAGAGTCCCAAACTACTAGTCTATCAATATAGTGAATTATAACCTTCAGATCTTCGAAAAATAAATTTGTGAGTTAGTCCAATGGATGAAGTTAGCCCTCTGTATCAGCTTCTGATAAACAAATACCTGATCCTAAAGTTCTACTGTGTCAAACCACATCCCAGTTACACCCAGAATTTCCAATCCAAAAATAACATTTAAATCATAAACTCGGATTCTAACATTAAAGTGTTCCTTAGTTATCAGATTTCTAGTACTCAGTACAGTTCATTGAAATATAATACTCTTTGTCAAGTAGTTGTTGGATTTATCAGGATGTGGCCATACAGGGATGTTTGAAATTTAGCTGGAACAGAGCCACAGACGCATCAGGGTTGACTTCAGCGGAAATAAAAATGAAGAGAGATGTAAAATGGGCTGCCGACTCGCTATCACCCATTTTACACTATTGCACAAAGTCAAGATCTGCACCATAGAGGGGCACACACATGCATAAAAGAAAACACACACATGCAAAACACAAAACACACAAAGTGAAGCAGCCTAGCCAACCATCCTTAAAGTGACCTGCTAGAGGCTGCTCGCAAAACACTCCCACTAAGTTCCTTTAAACAAAACTCCTCATGGCGCCAAGAAAATCATCTTAATAACATAGGAACAGGAGTAGGCCATTCAGCTCCTCGAGCCTGTTCCGCCATTCAATCAGATCATGGTTGATCTGTATCTTAACTCCATTTATCCGCCTTGGTTCCGTAAACCTTAATACCCTTGCCTAATAAAAATCTATCAATTTCAGTTTTGAAATATTCTATTGACCCCCAGCCTCAACAGCTTTTTGGGGGAGAGAATTCCAGATTTCCACTAACCTTTGTGTGAAGAAGTGCTTCCCGACATCACTCCTAAATGGCCTGGCTCTAATTTTAAGGTTATGCCCCCTTATTCTAGACTCATCTACCAGAGGAAATAGTTTCTCTCTATCTACTCTATCAACTCCTTTAATCATCTTAAACGTCTCAATTAGATCACCTTAATCGTCTATACTCGAGAGAATACAAGCCTAGTTTATGCAACCTGCCCTCATAATTTAACCCTTTTAGCCCCACTATCACTCTGGTGAATCTATGCTACACCCTCTCCAAGGCCAATATATCCTTCCTGAGGTGCAGTGCCCAGAACTGAATACAGTTCTCCAGATGAGGTCTGACCAGAGCTTTATGTAACTGAAACATAACTTCCACCCCTTTGTATTACAGCCCTCTTGAGATAAAGGCCACTTTATCCTACCCGCTGCTGAACCCTGCTCGCTCCCCCTCCGCAGTTTCCTGTCCCCCCCCCTTGAATCACTGTTGGAACCACTCCGTATGGCGCCAATATATTTCACGCACACCGCCCCCGCTCCCCCACACACAATCAGCGCTCAAAACGCTTCAGCAGCTCGCCAGTAATTGAGACCCAATCACCACAATCTTTTGGGACAAAGCTCACCCATGAATAAGCGCCCCTTAGAATGAACCATGCCCCAGTCAGGAAACTAGTGCCTTCAGAAGGGGAACATTGAAAAGGTAGAGGGAAAAAATTGTAAAAATCAGAAATTCTATTTCCACCGCATGCACTTCCCTACATTGAATTATTATTTTATTATTTGTCCATGCCTGTTTTATGGCTTTACACTCATTTATGATTGAAAACATCCATTTGAGGAACAGAACTGACAGTGCACAACACTCTGCAGCTGTGGTGAGTCTGTCTGTTTGACATTATTTGTTTTAATTCATTCTCGGGATGTGGGCGTCTCTGGCAAGGCCGGCATTTATTGCCCATCGCTGGTTGCCCTGAGAAGCTGGTGGTGAGCCGCCTTCTTGAACTGCTGGGTAGTGATTTGATTTGATTTAATACAACTGAGAGGCTTCCTAGGCCATTTCAGAAGGCAGTTAAGAGTCAACCACAATAGTTGTGGGACTGGAGCCACAAAAAAGCCCGGACCAAGTAAGGACGGCAGGTTTCCTTTCCAAAAGTATATTAATGAACCAGTTGGGTTTTTTACAAGAATCCGACAGCTTCATGGTCACTTTTACTGAGACCAGTAAATTTTAATTCCAGATTTAAACTGAAATTCTCAAACTGCCAGGGCGGGATTTGAAATCACGTTCTCTGGATTACTAGTCCAGTAACATAACTACTACACTACCGTACCCGTGCATAATATTATATAGCGCCTTTAACATAGCAAGATGTCCCAAGGCGCTTCACAGGAGCGTTATCAGACAAAAATATGACACCGAGCCACATAAGGAGATATTAGGACAGGTGCTTGGTCAAAGAAATAGGTTTAAGGAGCATCTTAAAGGAGGAAAGAGAGGTAGAGAGGTGAAGAGAGTTAGGTAGGGAATTCCAGAGCCTAGGGCCTAGACAGCTGAAGCCACGGCTGCCAATGGTGGAGAGATCATGGTGCCGGAACGTGAGCCAATGTAGGTCAGCAAGCATAAGGGTGATGGGTGAACAGGACTTGGTGCGAGTTAGTATACGGGCAGCGGAGTTTTGGATGAGCTCAGGTTTACGGAGGGTGGCAGATAGGAGGCCAGCCAGGAGAGCTTTGGAATAGTCAAGTATAGAGCTAAAAAAAAGCAATTTGCTACCAGATGTGTGGCAGGGCGGGACTTAAGGGTGCCCTGTGCCGAGGCAGCTGACACCGGCGGAAATTCCAGGGTCAGCTGATTTGAATAATGCTGGATGGGACATAGTCAGGAAGCAAAAACCCTCATGGAGGCCAACCAACAAGCATCTTCCATTGGCCCTGATCCTTCATATTAGCAGTCCATATATAGGAACCCTGGCAGCAGTACTTGGAATTACCAATCTGCTGCGCAATGCACTAAAGTTGTATGACGATTCTCCTCGGAAGCCGCTGTCTTGGGGGGGATAGATTGTAAAACGTACTTCTTTACTTCTCCTGTAGGTTTTACCCCATGATGAGGAGAGCAGAGGGCACGGGGTGGGGTCGAGCACCAAGCTCTCCGTGTCATTATGAGTCAATCATTCGAGCTGCCCCAAGTTCCAGTTCAGATCCCAGCACCCGGAGCCTTCAGTTGGTGATTTTGAAGAAGTGCTGGGTGAAGCACACAGCGTGGAGATGGCAGGAGAAGCAAATAGGATGGTATCGCATCACCCGCCTGTTATACGCCCTGCCCGATATTCAGTTGAAGTCTGATATGATACCACCAGTTTTGTGCTACCGCCCAAGACAAATTTCTACCCCCTTGTTTCCCTTTTCTTTCCTCAGTCTTTAAAAGGCCAACCTTGACCTCACCTAATCACCACACCTTCTCTTCTCCTTTAGTCTTCCTAGCCTTTGCGATGCAAAAAAACAGCTGAAAGATACAGGGCTGTAAATTACTGTTGCTGATGTTATCTATTAAGCACTTAGCAAATTCCTCTCTCTGCTATTTTAACTGGGGTAACAGCTCCATCAATACAGTGGAGTGAAGGAACTTGACATAAATTCGTGCAATAATGTCACTTACAGTAACTTCCATCTCATTTGCTGTTCGTGTCTGGAAAGTTGGCTTCCCTTCTTTATAAATTGAAATGGGTGTGAAAACCTGATCTACGACACACTATATTCCTACGACATCTGTTGCTGCTAATTTGTTATTTTATACCTTCAAATCTCAATAAAAAGGAATAAACATCTGCTCCAGAAGGAACTTGCTGTTGCAGCCAACATGACAGGCTGCACCATGCAGTTCCAGAGGAACGGGCCTGCTCCATAATTTCCCACCGTGACGACACTAACCCTCTCAAGGTCTGCAAAGACCTAAATCGAACATAAGACATACATAACGAAGCTCCGCTGGTGATGCGGGGCCACGGGTTAGTGCGGGTCAGGGTTTTGGACACCAGCCCAAGTTGCTAGGCAACATCATTTGCAGCAGACTAATATATACCTCCCAATTCTCTCCACTTATAGAAACATAGGAACATAGTAGGCCATTCAGCCCCTCGGGCCTGCTCGATCATGGTTGACCTGCACCTCAACTCCATTTACCCACCTTGGTTCTTTAACCCTGAATACTCTTACCTAACAAGAGAGAGTTCCAGATTTCTACTACCCTTTGTGTGGAAAAAGTGCTCCCTGATTTCACTCCTGAATGGCCTAGCTCTGATTTTAAGATTATATCCTCTCATTCTTGATTCCCCCACCAGAGGAAATAGTTCCTCTGTATCTACCCTATCAAATCCTTTTAACATTTTAAACACCTCGATCAGATCACCGCTTAATCTTCTAAAATCAAGAAATATGGAGCACCCACCATTGGCATGCTCATGCAAACAATGATCGCCCACTTTGCAATTCAAGGAAGAGTCATCATGCAGCAGGACCAAGAGGAGCCTCCTTTGATAGAGAAGGAGCTGGGTTCTCTTGAGTCGAGGCTAAACCCTGGCCCTGGTACTCAGCCACAGTTAACCACTCGTAACAACTGGTGGTCAATATTGCCAGGGCTCCAATTTGATGTAGAGTCCAAACATTCCATGTTCATATAGATATCTTATGCTTTCATATGACGAGCAAAAGATACTAACAGCAGAGATGAGTTGGTTGAGAGGAATACTGGGAGTATCCTGGATGCAAAGAATCAAGATTGATATAATAAGAACATGGCTTGGACAAGAAACAACGTTTGTGCAGAAGATCCAAGAGAGATGACTGTGATGGTTTGGGCACGTTTCAAAGATGGAAACAGAGAGTACCTTTCATGACCCTGCACACAGAGGTAAAAGAAAAGCAAGACTTGCATTTATATAGCGCCTTTCACAACCTCAAGATGTCCCAAAGCGCTTTACAGCCAATAAAGTACTTTTGAAGTGTAGTCACTGTTGTAATGTAGGGAACGCAGCAACCAATTTGCACACAGCAAGTTCCCACAAACAGCAATGTGATAATGACCAGATAATCTGCTTTTTAGTGATATAGGTTGAGGGATCAATATTGGCCAGGGCATGGAACAAGAAGCCAAGCAAGACCAAGGAAGCGGTGGATTGACAATGTCAGCAGGGACTTGTCACAGAAAGGGATATAGATGACTGAAGTGACCAGGCTAGTTCAGAACCGATAACAGGGGAGTGAATTAATTATGCCCCATTGTTGCTGCTGAGTTGACGGACAGGAGTGTAGTAGCAGTAGTAGTAACAACTGGTGAGAATTAGTTGACAGGGAGATCTACTGAATTTGAGCCCTCTAGATTTACACGGAGTTACTGAATGTGTGCGCCCCACCTCTGCTGCACCCTAACCCCCCCCATCACCACCCGCACCATTATTTGACCTGTTTTACATTCTCCAGATTTACACAGTAAACTAATAGGGTGTACTGGAACCTCTAACACTGCGGTCGGATCTGCTTTTGGAAAAACATACGAACAAATCAATCTGCTCTCAGCTGTGAGGCCTGAAACCTGACAGTGTGGAGCAATGTGACTGATAGAATTACACTGAATCACGGCCAATAGCACTTCAACTCCCGCTCCAACACTGGGAAACAATAGACCATTTGACAGCCAGCTGAGTGAGCAACATTTCAGCTGTGTAAACACAGCTCCAAGCCCGGGTTTGGGGCCGGGGGTGGGGGGGGGTCAGAGGGCGGGCTTCATATCCCCATGGGAATGGATGCCTCCTCACAGGATCTGGGAAGTGCAGCAACCAGATTAACCCCCAAAGGATCAGAAATTTATTCTTAGAGCTTGTGGCAGACCCAGTTTAATTGAGCTTTTTGCAACAGAGCGATTCCTCTACGGATCTACTGGTCTCACAATCGTTTGAACTGAAATTCTTCTTTATAGAGATTTTTTTTAACATCTTTTGGAGTTTGGTGAGGAAGTGAGGAATGCTCTCCACTTGCCTGGATGAGTGCAGCTCCAACAACACTCAAGAAGCTCGACACCATCCAGGACATAGCAGTCTGCTTAAATGGCACCCCATCCACCGGCTTAAACATCCACTCCCTCCACCACCAGCGTACCATGGCTGCAGTGTGTACTATCTGCAGGATGCACTGCAGCAAGTCACCAAGGCTTCTTCGACAGTACCTCCCAAACCCGTGACCTCCATCACCCAGAACGACAATGGCAGCAGGTGCAGGGGAACACCATCATCTCCAAGTTCCCCTCCAAGTTACACACCATCCCGACGTGGGCATGTATCGTCGTTCCTTCATCGTCGCTGGGTCAATATCCTGGAACTCCCTACCTATCAGCACTGTGGGAGTAACTTCACCACATGGATTGCAGCGGATCAAGAAGGCCCATCACCACCTTTTCAAGGGCATCTAGGATTGGGCAATAAATGCTGGCCTTACCAGCGACACCTACATTATGAGAATGAATGATAAAAAAAGCGCCTCTTTCCTTCACGCATCCAACAAAGGAGGACACCACTGATGAAAACAAACTGCCCTCCAAACTGACAATCCACACTAGCAAAATATTTTTAATTAGGAATTTTAGAATTTTTTTTATTAGAACGTGTAATTTTCCTGCGGTGCCCACCAGTCTACGGAGGCCACAGTAAACCGGCAGACTCTGCATGGTCACCTCACCACATACTAAAGATTGAAAAAAGGGTAAACTGTCTGTTAGACCCTTCCCTGTCATCTTGCATATCCCGGACCTTGCAGAGCGCATTTTTACCAGGCCCAGCAGACCCACCAGGAGAAGACCCACCAGGAACAGACCCACCAGGTGCAGTCCCAGCAGGATAAGTCCCAGCAGAAGCTGGCCCACCAGGAGCAAACCCACCAGGTGCAGTCCCAGCGGGAGCAGTCCCACCAGGAACAGTCCCACCAGGAGCAGTCCCACTAGGATATCCTCTGATCTGCTCGGCCTGTGTACCAGCTGACGAAAGATGAATGTGGTTGGGGTGAAGTTTAACTAAAAACTGAGAAGCGGCCCTTTTAGATGGTGAAGCAGGGTCTGCTACCTCTGTAAATATGAGATGTGACTTTCACAGTGAATTGGCTTGAGTCAATATTTGATGCCAGTGCACTATGCAGCATGCTCCCCCTCAGAGTCTGAGTGGTGCCAGGTAAGTTCCCCTAAGTACAGAGTCATCCCTTCGGGGCACTCGATCATACCAGTTGATAAAATGATCCACCAGGTGGTACCCCAACAGACAACAAAGGCCAGGCAGTAGAGAATGTGTAGCGGCAATGATTATAGGAAATCCCTCCTTGCAGAGTTGACTGGCATGGAGGTAATTTCCAAGAGACAGCTCAAGTTGTAAAGCAGAGGTACCCGAGGAGGTTCAGGACCTTATGGTGATGGGCAGCTCCATTCAATTCAGGGTGAGATTGGATGGAACTAATCAACAACAACTTGCATTTATATAGCGCCTTTATCGTAGTAAAACATCCCAAGGTGCTTCACAGGAGTGTTATCAAACAAAAATTGATATTGAGCCAAAGACAGAGACATTAGGATACTGGTCAAAGTCTAGGTAGGTTTTAAGGAGTGTCTTAAAGGAGGAGAGAGAGGTAGAGAGACAGAGAGGTTTAGGGAGGGAATTCCAGAGCTTGGGGCATAGGCAGCTGAAGGCACCATGGCCAATTGTGGAGCGATGAAAATTGGGGATGCACAAGAGGCCAGAATTGGAGGATTCTCGGAGGGTTGAGGTGAGTCAATAAAGGGAGGCCCGAGGCTCAGGTAGGCCTCAGACCAGCGTCGACAGCGGGGGAGGAGGAGCCTTTCTTTCTTTCTCTCTCCCACAGAGCGGTCGGCAGCGGGGAAGGAGGAGCGGACCTGGTTGGAGCGGCAGAGGCCTGAGGTGAGTCAATAAAGGGAGGCCCGAGGCTCAGGTAGGCCTCAGACCAGCGTCGACAGCGGGGGAGGAGGAGCCTTTCTTTCTTTCTCTCTCCCACAGAGCAGTCGGCAGCGGGGAAGGAGGAGCGGACCTGGTTGGAGCGGCAGAGGCCTGAGGTGAGTCAATAAAGGGAGGCCCGAGGCTCAGGTAGGCCTCAGACCAGCGTCGACAGCGGGGGAGGAGGAGCCTTTCTTTCTTTCTCTCTCCCACAGAGCGGTCGGCAGCGGGGAAGGAGGAGCGGACCTGGTTGGAGCGGCAGAGGCCTGAGGTGAGTCATTAAACTCACCTACGTGGTCTTTTTCCCCAGCGGGGAAAGAGCTTCGCGGGCTTTTTCAAAGGCAGGGGGCGGGGCCAAATCATTGGTACCCGTATATAGGTGGAGCGGTTGCTAAACCCGAGACACTACACTAGTAGTGACTCCCACCCTCCCACCTCCTCTAACCTTTAGGGGTAGAGGGAATTTAAAAGGTAGGTTCGATTTTATATTTTGTTTTCAGGGACTTAACTCTTGGACCTAAGTTAAATAAGTTTAAATTTTAGTAATAAAGTAACATAAGGGTTAAGTCATGACAGGAAGTCTCGGACCCGTTTCATGCTCCTCCTGTGCCATGTGGGAAACCAGGGACACTTCCACTGTCCCTGACAACTACGTGTGCGGGAAGTGTGTCCAGCTGCAGCTCCTGACAGCCCGCATGGCGGTGCTGGAGCTGCGGGTGGACTCACTCTGGAGCATGCACGATGCCGAGAACTCGGTGAATCGCTCATTTAGTGAGTTGTCCACACCGCAGGTAAAGGCTAGGACAGACAGTGAATGGGTGACCAAGAAGCAGGGCAATATCAGGAAGGTAGTGCAGGAGTCCCCTGTGGTCATCTCCCTCCAAAACAGGTATGCCGCTTTGGATACTGTTGGGGGAGATGGCCTACCAGGGGAAGGCACTAGCAGCCAGGTTCATGGCACCATGGCTGGCTCTGCTGCACAGCAGGGCGGGAAAAAGAGTGGCAGGGCTATAGTGATAGGGGACTCAATTGTAAGGGGAATAGACAGGAGTTTCTGTGGCCGCAACCGAGATTCCAGGATGGTATGTTGCCTCCCTGGTGCAAGGGTCAAGGATGTCTCGGAGCGGCTGCAGAACATTCTGAAGAGGGAGGGTGAACAGCCAGCTGTCGTGGTGCATGTAGGTACCAACGATATAGGTAAAAAGCGGGAAGAGGTCCTACAAGCAGAATTTAGGGAGCTAGGAGCTAAATTAAAAAGTAGGACCTCTAAGGTAGTAATCTCTGGATTGCTACCAGGGCCACGTGCTAATCAGAATAGAGAGAACAGGATAGTGAGATTGAATACGTGGCTTGAGCAGTGGTGCAGGAGGGAGGGATTCAAATTCCTGAGGCATTGAAACCAGTTCTGGGGGAAGTGGGACCTGTACAAAAGGGACGGTCTGCACTTGGGCAGGACTGGAACCGATGTCCTCGGGGTAATATTTGCTAAAGCAGTTCGGGAGGATTTAAACTAATATGGCAGGGGAATGGGAACCTATGTAGCGAAACAGGGGGAAGTAATATGCAGTCAGAAACAAATGTTAGAAGCGTGAGAAACAATAGGGGAAGGCCGAGTAAACAAAGGCAAGAAACACAAAGGGCCATACTAAATCATAAGTCTAAAAGGACAAAGGATGTTAATAAAACAAGCCTAAAGGCTCTGTGTCTTAATGCAAGGAGTATCCGTAATAAGGTGGATGAATTGACTGTGCAAATAGATGTTAACGGATACGATGTGATTGGGATTACAGAGACGTGGCTCCAGAACAATCAAGGCTGGGAACTGAACATCCAGGGGTATTCAACATTCAGAGAGGATAGAATAAAAGGAAAAGGGGGTGGGGTAGCATTGCTGGTTAAAGAGGAGATTAATGCAATAGCTAGGAAGGACATCAGCTTGGAGGATGTGGAATCAATATGGGTTGAGCTGCAGAACACCAAAGGGCAGAAAACGTTAGTGGGAGTTGTGTACAGACCTCCAAACAGCAGTAGTGAGGTGGGGGAGGGTATGAAACAGGAAATCAGAGGTGCGTGCAAAAAAGGCACGGCAGTTATCATGGGTGACTTTAATATGCATATAGATTGGGCTACTCAAACTGGAAGCAATACGGTGGAGGAGGATTTCCTGGAGTGTTTAAGGGATGGTTTCCTAAACCAATATGTTGAGGAACCAACTCGAGGGGAGGCCATCCTGGACTGGGTGTTGTGTAATGAGGAAGGACTAATCAGCAATCTTGTGGTACGAGGCCCCCTGGGGAAGAGTGACCATAGTATGGTGGAGTTCTACATTAGGATGGAGAAGGAAACAGTTAAGTCAGAGACCATGGTCCAGAACTTAAATAAGGGCAACTTTGAGGGTATGAGGCGTGAATTGGCGAGGTTAAATTGGCAAGCGATATTTAAGGGGCTATCAGTGGAAGGGCAATGGCAGACATTTAGAGATCGCATGGATGAACTACAACAATTGTACATCCCGGTCTGGCGTAAAAATAAAAAAGGGAAGGTGGCTCAACCATGGCTAACAAGGGAAATCAGGGATAGTATTAAAACCAAGGAAGTTGCATACAAATTGGCCAGAAGTAGCAGCAAACCCGGGGACTGGGAGAACTTCAAAACTCAGCAGAGGAGGACGAAGGGTTTGATTAGGGCAGGGAAAATAAAATATGAAAGGAAGCTTGCAGAGAACATTAAAATGGACAGCAAAAGCTTCTATAAATATGTAAAAAGAAAGAGGTTAGTAAAAACAAACGTAGGTCCCCTGCAGTCGGAAACAGGGGAAGTCGTAATGGGGAACAAGGAAATGGCAGATCAATTGAACAAGTACTTTGGTTCGGTGTTTACTGTGGAGGACACACACAACCTGCCGGAAATAAAAGGGGTCAGAGGATCTGGTAAGAGGGAGGAGCTGAGGGAAATCCTTATTAGTCGGGAAAAGGTATTGGGAAAATTGATGGGACTGAAGGCTGAAAAATCCCCGGGGCCTGATGGTCTGCATCCCAGAGTACTTAAGGAGGTGGCCTTGGAAATAGTGGATGCATTGACGATCATTTTCCAACATTCCTTAGACTCTGGATCAGTTCCGATGGAGTGGAGGGTGGCCAATGTAACCCCTCTTTTTAAAAAAGGAGGGAGGGAGAAAGCAGGGAATTATAGACCGGTCAGCCTGACATCGGTTGTGGGTAAAATAATGGAAGCAATTATTAAAGATGTCATAACAGACCATTTGGAAAGTGGCGACATGATAGGTCCAAGTCAGCATGGATTTGTGAAAGGGAAATCATGCTTGACAAATCTTCTGGAACTTTTTGAGGATGTTTCCAATAGGGTGGACAGGGGGGAACCAGTAGATGTGGTGTATTTGGACTTTCAGAAGGCCTTCGACAAGGTCCCACACAAGAGATTGGTGAGCAAAGTTAAAGCACATGGGATTGGGGGTAATGTGTTGACGTGGATTGAGAACTGGTTGGCACACAGGAAACAAAGAGTAGGAGTAAATGGGTACTTTTCAGAATGGCAGGCAGTGACCAGCGGGGTACCGCAGGGTTCGGTGCTGGGACCCCAGCTGTTTACATTATATATTAATGATTTGGACGAAGGGATTAAATGTAATATCTCCAAATTTGCGGATGACACTAAATTGGGAGGCAGTGTGAACAATGAGGAGGATGCTAGGAGGCTACAGAGTGACTTGGACAGGTTGGGTGAATGGGCAAATGTATGGCAGATGAAGTACAATGGGGATAAATGTGAGGTTATCCACTTTGGTGGTAAAAATAGAGAGGCGGACTATTACCTGAATGGTGGCAGATTAGGGAAAGGGGAGGTGCAACGAGACCTGGGCATCATGGTACATCAGTCATTGAAGGTGGGAATGCAAGTGCAGCAGGCAGTCAAGAAAGCAAACGGAATGATGGCCTTCATAGTAAGGGGATTTGAGTACAGGAGTAGGGAGGTGATGCTGCAGTTGTACAGGGCCTTGGTGAGGCCACACCTGGAGTATTGTGCGCAGTTTTGGTCTCCTAACTTAAGGAAGGACATTCTTGCTATTGAGGGAGTGCAGCGAAGGTTCACTAGATTGATTCCTGGGATGGCCGGACTGACATATCAAGAAAGATTGGGTCAACTGAACTTGTATCCTCTGGAGTTCAGAAGAATGAGGGGGGATCTTATAGAGACATTTAAAATTCTGACTGGTTTAGACAAATTAGATGCGGGCAGAATGTTCCCAATGGTAGGGAAAACTAGAACCAGGGGTCACAGTCTAAGGATTAAGGGGAAGCCATTTAGGACTGAGCTGAGGAGGAACTTCTTCACCCAGAGAGTGGTGAATCTATGGAATTCTCTTCCACAGAAGGTTGTTGAGGCCAGTTCGCTAAATATATTCAAAAGGGAGTTAGATATAACACTCACAACTAGGGGGATCAAGGGGTATGGCGAGAAAGCAGGAATGGGGTACTGAGGTAGCATGTTCAGCCATGAACGCATTGAATGGCGGTGCAGGCTCGAAGGACCGAATGGTCTACTCCTGTACCTATTTTCTATGTTTCTATGTTTCTATGTTATAGGGCTGGATTTCCTTATATCGTTCTCTACCCATATTCCCCTTCCCCCTCCCAACCCCACCTCTTTCTGTGTCCGCCCCTGGAAAACATTTTCCCTCAAGTCCCTTACCACTGCACTTTCAAATTCCCAACTATCTAGCCTTTGGCCTACAATTCATCATGACATTTCTGCAGCTAATGACTTGCTAAATCACACCCACTCCACCACCTTTGATGCCACTGTCCCCACTAAAACCATTGCACTCTTTCACCCTAGTTGTTCCCCCTTGTATACCCATCATCTCCGCTCCCTTAAGTCCAAGGGACGCAGACTTGAAAGTCTTTGGCGGACAACTGGTTTAACCAGCCATCACCAGATATGGCTGGATCACATAAAGCATTATCGGGTCCTGCTCTCCATCGCTAAAACAGCCCACTATTCTAAGGTCATCCAGGAAGGCAAAGATAACACCCGGCTTTTCTTCTCCACCACAAACCATATTCTCAAACCACCCTCCTCTGCCTACTCCTCCCTCACCTCCAACAATAAGTGAGAGGAGCTCATGGACTTTTTTGTTACAAAGAACATCCGTTCAGTTGCCTCTGCTACATCCCTCCCTTTCCCCAGCCCACCGGGAATTTGCATATTTCTCTAGTTTCCCTCTGCTCTCCCCTCATGCCCTTATCGATGAGAACGACCTACTGCTCTCTCGACCCTACTCCTATTGAACTGCTGACCTCCCAACTTCCCTTCCTGGTCCCATGTTAGCTGATATTGTTAACGGTTCACTCACCTCAGGTACTGTCCCCCTCTCCTTCAAATCTGCCGTCATCACCCCCTCCTCAAAAAAACAACCCTTAACTCCTCCGTCCTTGCAAACTACCGCCCCATCTCCAACCTCCCTTTCCTCTCCAAAGTCCTTGAACGTGTTGTCACCTCCCAAATCCATGCCCAGCTTTCCCGGAAATTCTTGTTTGAATCCCTCCAATCAGGTTTCGGCCCCTGCCAGAACCGAAACGGCTCTTATCAAAGTCACAAATGACATCTTAATTGACTGTGACAAGATAAATCTCCTTGTCCTTCTCGACCTGTCTGCAGCCTTTGATACGGTTGACCACACAATTCTGTTCCAATGCCTCTGCACCGCCGTCCAGCTGGATGGGGTTGCATTTGCCTGGTTCCATTCCTCCTTCTTCTTAGGCAGTCCCTCGGAACCGAGGATGACTTGCTTCCACATTAAAAATGAGTTCTCAGGTGGCTGATGAGTCCAATGCGGGACCTACAGTCTCTGTCACAGGTGGGGCAGACGGTGGTCGAAGGGGCGGGTGGGTGGGGTGCTTGGGTTGACGTGCGCTCCTTGCGCTTGGCTTCCGCTTGCTCCCGGCGAAGGGACTCGAGGTGTTCGGCGCCTTCCCGGATGCTTCTCCTCCACTTTGTGCGGTCTTGGGCCAGGGATTCCCAGGTGTCAGTGGGGATGTTGCACTTTTTCAAGGAGGCTTTGAGGGTGTCCTTGAAGCGTTTCCTCTGCCCACCTGGGGCTCTCTTGCCATGTCGGAGCTCCGAGTAGTGCGCTTGTTTTGGGAGACTCGTATCGGGCATGCGGATGATGTGACCCGTCCATCGGAGCTGATCGAGCGTGGTCAAAGCTTTGATGCTGGGGATGTTGGCCTGAGCGAGAACACTGACGTTGGTGCGCCTATCCTGCCAATGGATTTGCAGGATCTTGCGGAGGCAGCGTTGGTGGTGGCTCTCCAGTGCTTTGAAGTGCCTGCTATACATGGTCCATGTCTCTGAGGCATACAGGAGGGCGGGTATCACTACTGCTCTGTAGACCATGAGCTTGGTGCTGGGTTTGAGGTCCTGGTCTTCATACACTCTCTTCCTCAGGCGACCGAAGGCTGCACTAGCACACTGAAGGTGGTGTTGGACTTTGTCATCGACGTCTGCCCTTGTTGACAGTAGGCTCCCGAGGAATGGAAAGTGGTCCACGTTGTCCAAGGCCTTGTCGTGGATTTTGATTATCGGGGGGCAGTACTGTGTGGCAGGGGCAGGTTGGTAGAGGACCTTCGTCTTATGGATGTTTAGTGTAAGGCCCATGCTCTTGTACACTTCGGTGAAGGTGTTGACGATGGTTTGGAGTTTGACCTCTGAGTGTGCGCAGACGCAAGCGTCGTCTGCATACTGTAATTCGACGACAGAGAATGGGATGACCTTGGATCTAGACTGGAGGCGACGGAGGTTGAACAGTTTCCCGTTTGTTCTGTAAATTAGCTCTACTCCAGCAGGGAGCTTACTGAGGGTGAGATGGAGCATTGCAGCAAGGAAGATCGGGAAGAGCGTTGGTGCGATGGCACAGCCTTGCTTGACTCCGGTCCGTACATGAATTGGGTCTGTGGTGGAGCCGTTGGTCAGGATCACGGCTTGCATGTTGTTGTGAAGCAGGCGGAGGATGGTGACAAACCTTTGAGGGCAGCCGAATTTGAGGAGGACACTCCATAATCCCTCATGGTTGACAGTGTCGAAGGCCTTTGTGAGGTCAAAGAAGGCCATGTACAGCGGTTGGTGCTGTTCCCTGCATTTTTCTTGTAATTGATGCGCGGTGAAGATCATGTCCATTGTGCCCCTTAGTGGGCGGAATCCGCATTGCGACTCTGGGAGGAGCTCTTCAGCCACTGGGAGAAGGCGATTGAGGAGGATTCTTACGATGACTTTCCCTGTGGCAGACAGCAGGGAAACTCCTCTGTAATTACCACAATCGGACTTGTCACCTTTCTTGAAGATGGTCACAATTACGGCGTCTCTGAGATCCCTGGCATGCTGTCCTCCTTCCAGATAAGATTCCATTCCTATCTTTCTAGTCATAGCAACAGAATCACCTGCAATGGTTTCTCCACCCGCTCCTGCACCGTTACCTCTGGTGTCCCCCAAGGATCTATCCTTGGCCCCTTCCTATTTCTCATCTACATGCTGCCCCTCGGTGACATCATCTGATGACACAGCTTGAGTTTTCACATGTATGCTGATGATACCCAGCTCTAGCTCTCCTCCACCTCTCTCGACCCCTTCGCTGCTTCTAAACTGTCAGACTGCTTGTCCAACATCCAGCACTGGATGAGCAGAAATTTCATCCAATTAAATATTAAAGATTCAATATTGAAGCCATTGTCTTTGGTCCATGCCACAAACTCCGTTCCCATGCCACCGATTCCATCCCTCTCCCTGGCAACTGTCTGAGGCTGACCCAGTCTGTTCGCAACCTTGGTGTTATATTTGATCACGAGATGAGCTTCCTACCTCATATCCACGCTATCACTAAGACCGCCCATTTCCACCTCCGTAACATCGCCTGTCTCTGCCGTTGCCTCAGCTTATCTACTGCTGAAACCCTCATCCATGCCTTTGTTACCTCTAGACTTGACTATTCCAACGCACTCCTGGTTGGCCTCCCTAGTTCTACCCTCCATAAACTTGAGGTCATCCAAAACTCTGCTGCCCGTGTCCTAACTTGTACCAAGTCCCATTCACCCATCTCCCCTGTGCTCGCTGACCTACACTGGCTCCTGGTTAAGCAACGCCTCAATTTAAAAATTCTCAGCCTTGCTTTCAAATCCCTCCATGGCCTCGCCCCTCCCTATCTCTGTAATCTCCTCCAGCCCTGCAATCCCCCGAGATCTCTGTGCTCCACCAATTCTGGCCTCTTGAACATCCTCGATTTTAATCGCTCCACCATTGGCGACCGTGCCTTCAGCTGCCTAGGTCCTAAGCTCTGGAATTCCCTCCCTAAACCCTCTTCCTCTCTACCTCTTTCCTCCTTTAAGACGCTCCTTAAAACCTACCTGTTTGACCAAGCTTTTGGTTATCTGCCCTAGCATATCCTTTTATGACTCGGTGTCAAATTTTGTTTCGATAACGCTCCTGTGAAGTGCCTTGAGATGTTTTATTACGTTAAAGTCGCTTTATAAATGTAAGTTGTTGTTGTTGGAGGAGGAGGAAACAAAGATCGGGAGGGGCGAGGCCATGGAGGGATTTGAACACAAGGATGAGAATTTTAATCCACACCCATGAGCAATCCCAATACACTGAACAGAGTCAGGGCCAACATTCCCTCTAAGCTGCGCGGTTGCATGGCTGCGCAGCCCGGGACTAGCTTTCCAAATGTGAAATTTCACGCATGCTCGAAACTTTCAGTGGGCTGCGCAGCCCGTTAAAGGGACCACGCACCCAAAATAAATTAGGGGAAACATTGATGAGGGTAGAGTGCGGATTTTACTTCTTGGATAGCATTGGTGGCAGGAAGGAACAAGGAATATCAGAGATGGGAATGAAACACTTTTTGCACTTTTTTTGCATACCTCTCCAGTGTTGAGTAAGCACAGGCTAGATACAAAGTAAAGCTGCTATCCTGCCCCATCAAGTAGTCACAGGCCAGGTACAGTGTAAGTTAGATGCAGAGATAAGCTCCCTCTACACTGTGCGATCTATGGTCAGATACAGCACGGGTTAGTTCCCTCCACAATGTGCCATCAGTTCATGCACAGTACAAGTTAAGTAAAGGGTAGAACTTTGATCATCATTAAGCAGCCCTCACTCTACAGCTTCCCTGAGGGTAAAGGTATTGCTCTGTGTGAAAGTGAGCCATACAGACCCAGAAGGTCCCAAAGGTTCAATTCTCAATCTTTGCTGAGTTAACGGATCTCAGATGTGATGGCAATAGTGCTGCTTCAGCCTCCTGGGCCAAGGAAGGAACATTAAAAAAAAAGGATTCTCACTTGTTATCGGCTTCCACTAACCCCTGATAGAATGTGTCTGAATGTCAGATGAGGACAGGATCAAGCCCCACGAACAAAATGCTTGCTGACACTTATTTCCAGGTTCATGCAAGAAGAATGGGCATTTAAACCAGACACCATTGTATTGCAGACAACCATGGAATTGTACCCCAGTGTGAGTCACAGCCTTGAGGAGATTTTAAAAAAAGGGATAGAAGATTAAGGAGAACTGCTGGTCTCTGTGGGCCAGCTGGGAAAGTCCGACATCAAAGGCCAACCCTGCTGCTGCCTCATTCCATTGACAACAACCTCCTCAGGTCTGAGCCAAACAGCTGTGTGGATTCCTGACCTCAAAAGTGAAGGTAAAGGAATAGCTGCATCCTATCTGCTTAGAAGTGCACTCACCATCACAATTGGATGTTGGTTGCAGAGGCAAATATATTCGTGTCAGCCATGGTTCAGCGGCAGCACTCTCACCTCTTAGTTCGAAGGTTGTAGTTTCAAGTCCCACTTCAGAGACTTGAGTACATAATCCAGGCTGTCACTCCAGCGCAGTACTGCAGGAGTGCTGCACTGTCAGAGGTGCTGTCTTTTGGATGAGACATTGATGTCTGCCCTCTCAGGTGGAAGTAAAAGATCCCATGGCACTATTCATAGACGAGCAGGGAAGTTCTCCACGGTATCCGGGCCAATATATATACCTCATCTGGTCATTATCTCATTATTGTTTGTGGGACTTTGCTGCGAGTAAATTGGCTGCTGCATTTCCTACATTACAACAGTGACTACACTTCAAAAGTACTTCATTGGCTGTAAAGTGTGGAATAGTCTTCAGAGTAGGGTAGTAGAGCCGAGAACCCTGGAACCTACAAGGAGCTGTGGTAGGAACTGTGCTTTCTGATTGGATGAGCTAGGAACAGCAAACTAGCCTTCCCCATCTCTATCTCTCCTGTGGACCAACGTCTAGGAAGTGTCTGAAAGCTGGAAACAATAACATTCCTAAGGATTTTCTCAGCTGTGGTAGCACTCTTGCCTCTGAGTCAGAAGGTCATAGGTTCAAATCCAACAAAATCTTGGCTGACACTCCAGTACAGTACTGAGGAACTGCTGCATTGTCGGAGGTATCATAGTTCAGATGAGACGTTAAACCGGGGCCCTGTCTGCTCGCTCAGGTGGAACAAAAAGATCCCATGCCACTATTCAAATATGAGCCGGGGCATCCTGGCCAATGTTTCCTTTAAGCTGCGCGGCTCCCAAAAAAGAATAAGAAGGAACATTGGTCCTGGCCAATATTTATCCCTCAAGCAACATCACTAAAACAAATTATCTGATCATTATGACATTGTTGTTTGTGGGAGCTTGCTGTGTACAAATTGGCTGCCGTTTTTTTTATTCATTCCTGGGATGTGGGCGTCACTGGCAAGGCCAGCACTTATTGGCCATCCCTAATTGCCCTTGAGAAGGTGGTGGTGAGCCGCCTTCTTGAACCGCTGCAGAACTTCTGATGAAGGTACTCCCACAGTGCTGTTAGGGAGGGAGTTACAGGATTTTGACCCAGTGACAATAAAGGAACGGCGATATATTTCCAAGTCGGGATGGTGAGTAACTTGGAGGGGAACTTGCATGTGATGGTGTTCCCATGTGCCTGCTGCCCTTGTCCTTCTAGGTGGTAGAGGTTGCGAGTATGGGAGGTGCTGCCGAAGAAGCCTTGACAAGTTAACCAGTGCATTTTGTAGATGGTACACACTGCAGCCATGTTGCGCCGGTGGTGGAGGGAGTGAATGTTTAAGGTGGTGGATGGGGTGCAAATCAAGCAGGCTGCTTTGTCCTGGGTGGAGATAAGGAATAATAAGGGGAAAAAGTCACTAGTGGGCGTAGTCTATAGGCCTCCTAACAGTTGCAACTCAATTGGTCGGAGTATTAATCAGGAAATAGTTGGGGCTTGTAATAAGGGAACAGCTATAATCATGGGAGATTTTAACTTTCATATTGACTGGACAAATCAAATTGGGCAGGGCAGCCTTGAGGAAGAGTTCATAGAGTGCATTAGGGACGGGTTCCTTGAGCAGTATGTTACTGAACCAACCAGGGGGCAGGCAATCTTAGATCTGGTCCTGTGTAATGAGACAGGATTAATAAAAAATGTCCTAGTAAAGGATCCCCTTGGAATGAGTGACCATAACATGGTTGAATTCCAAATTCAGTTGGAGGGTGAGAGAGTTGGATCTCAAACCAGCGTACTAAGCCTAAATAAAGGAGACTATGAAGGTATGAGAGCAGAGTTGACTATAAAGTGGACTGGGAAAATAAATTAAGGTGTAAGACGGTACAGGAGCAGTGGTGTACATTCAAGGAGGTATTTCACAACTTTCAAGAAAAATATATTCCACTGAGGAAAAAGGGGCATAAAAGAAAAGACAGCCATCCGTGGCTAGTGTAAAGTAATAAAGGATAGTATCCGACTAAAAACAAGGGCATATAAAGTAGCCAAATCTAGTGGGAGGATAGAAGATTGGGAAGCATTTAAAAACCAGCAAAGAATAACTAAAAGATTAATTAAGAAAGGGAAGATAGATTATGAAAGTAAACTAGCAAAAAATATAAAAACAGATAGCAAGAGTTTCTACAGTTATATAAAAAGAAAAAGGGTGGCTAAAGTGAATGTTGGTCCCTTAGAGGACGAGACCGGGAAATTAGTAGTGGGGAACATGGAGATGGCAAATACGCTGAACAAATATTTTGTATCAGTCTTTACAGTAGAGGACACTAAAAATATCCCAACATTGGACAAACAAGGGGCTATAGCGGGGGAGGAGCTAAACACGATTAAAATCACTAAGGAGATGGTACTCGGTAAGATAATGGGACTTAAGGCGGATAAATCCCCTGGACCTGATGGCTTACATCCTGGGGTCTTGAGAGAAGTTGCGGTAGGGATTGCGGATGCATTGGTGGTAATTTTCCAAAACTCCCTGGATTCAGGAAAGGTCCCAGCAGATTGGAAAACTGCTAATGTAACACCCTTATTTAAAACGGGAGGTAGACAAAAGGCTGGAAACTATAGACCAGTTAGCCTAACATCTGTGGTTGGTAAAATGTTGGAGTCCATTATTAAGGAAGCAGTAACAGGACATTTGGATAAGCATAACTTAATCGGACAGAGTCAGCATGGTTTTATGAAGGGGAAATCATGCTTGACAAATTTGCTCGAATTCTTTGAGGACGTAACAAACAAGGTGGATAAAGGGGAATCAGTGGATGTGGTGTATTTGGACTTCCAAAAGGCATTTGACAAGGTACCACACAAAAGATTACTGCACAAGATAAAAAATCACGAGATTGGGGGTAATATACTGGCATGAGTGGAAGATTGGCTATCTAACAGAAAACAGAGAGTTGGGATAAATGGTTCATTCTCGGGTTGGCAATCAGTAACTAGTGGTGTTCCGCAGGGGTCAGTGCTGGGACCCCAACTCTTTACAATCTATATTAACGATTTGGAGGAGGGGACCAAGTGCAACGTATCCAAGTTTGCAGACGATACAAAGATGGGAGGGAAAGCAGTGAGTGAGGAGGACATAAAAAACCTGCAAAAGGACATAGACAGGCTAAGTGAGTGGGCAGAAATTTGGCAGATGGAATATAATGTTGGAAAGTGTGAGGTTATGCACTTTGGCAGAAAAAATCAAAGAGCAAGTTATTATCTAAATGGAAAGAAACTGCAAAGTGCTACAGTACAAAGGGATCTGGGGGTCCTGGTGCATGAAACACAGAAGGTTAGTATGCAGGTACAGCAGGTGATCAGGAAGGCCAATGGAATCTTGGCTTTTATTGCAAGGGGGATGGAGTATAAAAGCAGGGAAGTCTTGCTTCAGCTATACAGGGTACTGGTGAGGCCACACCTGGAATACTGCGTACAGTTTTGGTTTCCATATTTAAGAAAAGATATACTTGCTCTAGAAGCAGTTCAGAGAAGGTTCACTCGGTTGATTCCGGAGATGAGGGGGTTGACTTATGAGGAAAGGTTGAGTAGGTTGGGCCTCTACTCATTGGAATACAGAAGAATGAGAGGCGATCTTATCGAAACATATAAGATTGAAAGAGGGCTTGATCGGGTGGATGCGGGGAGGATGTTTCCACTGATGGGTGAGACTAGAACTAGGGGGCATAATCTTAGAATAAGGGGCTGCCGTTTCAAAACTGAGATGAGGAGAAACTTCTTCACTCAGAGGGTAGTAAATCTATGGAATTTGCTACCTCAGAGAGCTGTGGAAGCTGCGACATTAAATAAATTTAAAACGGAGTTAGACCGTTTCCTAGCTGATAAGGGAATTAAGGGTTATGGGGAGCGGGCAGGGAAGTGGACGTGAGTCTAGGTTCGGATCAGCCATGATCCTATTGAATGGCGGAGCAGGCCCGAAGGGTCGTATGGCCTACTCCTGCTTCTTATGTCTTATGTTATGTGTTGAGCCTCTTGAGTATTGTTGGAGCTGCATTCATCCAGGCAAGTGGAGAGTATTCCATCACACTCCTGACTTGTGCCTTGTACATGGTGGAAAGGCTTTGGGGAGTCAGGAGGTAAGACACTCGCTACAGAATACCCAGCCTCTGACCCGCTCTTGTTGCCGCAGTAGTTATGTCACAGAGTCAGAGAGTTATAACGGCACAGAAGGAGGCCATTCAGCCCATCGAGTCCGTGCCGGCTCTCTGTAGAGCAATCCAGTCAGTCCCATTCCCCCGCTCTATCCCCATAGCCCTGCAAGTTTCTTTCCCTCAAGTGCCTATCCAGTCTCCCCTTGAAAACATTGAGTGTCTCCGCTTCCACCACTTCCGTCGGCAGCGAATTCCAGGTCATCACCACTCGCTGTGTAAAAAAGTTTTTCCTCACATCCCCACTGTATCTCTTGTCCAAAACCTTAAATCTGTGTCCCCTAGTCCTTGTACCATCAATTAGTGGGAACAGCCTTTCCCCGTCTAGCCTATCCAAACCCGTCATAATCTTGTACACCTCTATCAAATCGCCCCTCAACCTCCTTTGCTCTAATGAAAACAAATCCAGCTTCTCCAAACTGTCCTTGTAGCTAAGATCCCCCATCCCCAGAACCATTCTGGTAAATCTCCTCTGCACCCTCTCAAGGGCCTTCACATCCTTCCTAAAGTGTGGTGACCAGAACTGGACGCAATACTCCAGTTGTGGCCTAACCAGCGCTTTATAAAGGTTCAGCATAACTTTTCAACTTTTGTACTCAATACTGTACCTCTATTTATGAAGCCCAAGATCCCATATGCTTTGTTAACCACTCTCTCAATATGTCCTGCCACCTTCAGGGACCTATGCACATTAACTCCCATGGTTAGTCCAGTTAAGTTTCTGGTCAATGGTAACCCCCAGGATGTTGATGGTGGGGGATTCGGCGATGGTAATGCCGTTGAATGTCAAGGGGCGGTGGTTAGACTCTCACTTCTTGGGGATAGTCATTGCCTGGCACTTGTGTGGCGCGAATGCTCTTCTGCACTCCTCAGTGAACCATGGTTGGTCCCCTGTCCTGACGGTGGTCCGTCCGGTTTTATTCTTATTATTGTTTCTCGTAGTGGTTTGTTACAACTGAGTGAGGGATATGCCGGGCCATGAGGTTACAGATTGTGGTAGAATACAATTCTACTGCTGCTGATGGCCCACAGCGCCTCATGGATGCCCAGTTTTAAGCTGCTAGATCTATTCTGAATCAAACCCATTTAGCACGGTGATAGTGCCACACAACACAATAGAGGGTGTCCTCAGTGAAGACGGGACTGTGCGGTGGTCACTGCTACCAATACTGTCATGGACAGATGCATCTGCGACAGGTAGATTGGTGAGGACGAGGTCAAGTAGGTTTTTCCCTCTTATTGCTTCTCTCACTACCTGCTGCAGGCCCAGTCTGGCAGCTATGTCCTTCAGGACTCGGTCAGTAGTGGTGCTACCAAGCCACTCTTGCTGATGGACATTGAAGTCCTCCACCCAGAGTACATTCTGTGCCCTTGCTACCCTCAGTGCTTCTTCCAAGTGGTGTTCAACATGGAGGAGTACTGATTCATCAGCTGAGAGAGGGCGGTAGGTGGTAATCAGCAGGAGATTTCTTTGCCCATGCTTGACCTGAAGCCATGAGACTTCATGGGGTCCGGAGTCAATGTTGAGGACTCCCAGGGCCACTCGTCCCAACTGTATACCACTGTGCCGACACCTCTGGTGGATCTATCCTGCCGGTGGAACAGGACATACCCAGGGATTGTGATGGAGGAGTCTGGGACATTGGCTGAAAGGTATGATTCTGTGAGTATGACTATGTCAGGCTGTTGCTTGACTAGTGTGTGGGACAGCTCTCCCAATTTTGGTACAAGTCCCCAGATGTTAGTGAGGAGGACTTTGCAGGTTTGACTGGGCTGGGTGTGCCGTTGTTGTGTCCGAAGCCGGTGCCTAGGTTGATGCTGGGTTGTCTGTCCGGTTTTATTCTTATTATTGTTTCTCGTAGTGGTTTGTTACAACTGAGTGGCTTGCTAGGCCATTTCACAGGGCAGTTAAGAGTCAACCACATTGCTGTGGGTCTGGAGTCACATATAGGCCAGACCAGGTAAGGGCGGCAGATTTCCTTCCCTCAAGGACATTAGTAAACCAGATGGGTTTTTACGACAATCCTGTAATTTCATGGTCACCATTACTGATACTAGGGGGGTAAAATTCGGTATCGACCATTTTGGAGCACTAACATCGCCCGGGCGCAAGCTTTAGCGCCCGGCGCTAATCAGCGCCGGCGACCGCAAAATTCAATTTTAGCGCCCCCTAAAGGGAAGTGGAGCGCTAAATCAAGCGCTACAGATTTCTCTTAGGGTGCTAACATTGGGGTGCAGAGCACTACCTCAGAGCACTACTCAAGTTCAGACGTTGTCAATTACAAGTACTCAGACAGACTGGCGCCTTCCAGTTCTTAAAGGGGAGGTTCAATCATGCTGCACAGCCTCACTCTGATCATTGCTGCTTGTGACCTGGGCCTGCAAAGAGCTGCAATCCATCAACCACAAATCTCATGGCTGATCAAAGGCCCAGGGAGAGAGTTCGCTGGTTCAGCGACCAGGCATTGGAGGCTCTGGTTGCGGCTGTGGAACGCCGACGGGCAGTGCTGTTCCCAGACACTGGCAGGAGGCCATTGCCGCAGGAGTTCAGAAGGATGTGGAGGGAGATGGCCCAGTACGTCTCGGCCAGAAGTGTGGTCCAAAGGACTCACACCCAGTGGCGCAAGAAGTTCAACCACCTCATTCGGGTGGTCAGGGTGAGTACATGTTTCAAAAACCTCTACATCCCACCATCTCAGCCTCACTCTGTGCAGAGACAGTATAAACCGCCAAATCCCCAACACTCACCCACCAACTATGCCCATCTACTAAAAGTCACATCCACATCTCACGCCTTGCATACATTAACAGCTATTCAACTATGATAGGCACATCTGCCAAACACATGGCTGCACACTCACTCACACGCTGTCCTTTTTCTTGCAGGCCAAGCTTGCTCATAACAGGAGGGAGCAGCAATGCACGGGAGGAGGTCAGGCGGAGCTGCACCCCCTTACACAGCTGGAGGAGTGAGTGCACAGCATCAGCGCGGCCCAGGTCTTGGGCATTGTGGCAGTCGGAGAGGTCGACCCTCTTGGGGACAACAACGGTATGTTCATCACCTCTCCCTCTTCTCTCATACCACTTCCCCCTCACAACACAAGCCTTTCCCATTTTCCATCTAAGTATACTGTCTCCATTCCTTGCTTCCTTCCTGCCCCCTTCCCCTGACCTTAACCCCACTCTTGTGCCTTCATGCTTTCAGATAATCAGCCACCACATGACCAGCCTGTCCCTCAGCCTCCCAGTGTCAGCGACATGGGAGAGGAGGAGGAATACCAAGCCAGAGCCTCACTGCCTGTGTCTCCCGAGGGCGAGACATCCGATAATGGGGCCACGCGGTCGCTGGAGGGGAGCTCTGATGTGGATGAAGTCTGGGACCCAGCAGGCTGCAGCAACGCCATGGGGAAAGGGAAGCTCGGGGGCCATCTCCCCGGAGGATGAGTGCGCTCACGAGTTCTGCTGCACAGGACTCAGATGAGGACCTCGATGTCGAGGCGATGACCACACAGGCGATGAGCATGCATACTGAGCTCATGGGTGCAATGGTAAGGGTGCCCGAGAGCATGGATGCACTGGCTAGGAGCGTGGAGGAGTCTGCCTCCAGCATTGCTCTCATCTCTGCGCAAACCTTGAGCCCATCCTTGGCACTTTGCAGAGGATGGTTGACTCAGAGAGACCGTGGGGACCCAGACCTCATGCCGCGTGTCATGGGTGAGGTGGCAGCAGCTATTGCAGCACAGGCTGAGACAACGCAATGCCTTAGTGCTATAATGGAGTCAGTGGTTGGTGCCATCCAATCTCAGACTGCTCTCATACAGTCTCAGATTGATGCCACGCAAGCGCTGACTGCTGCCATCGTCGCTGGGTCGCCCAATGTCCACGGTGCCGCAGCAGGCCAGCAAGCTGTGCCCGAGCAGATTGCTCTGGATGCTGAGGTTCTGCCCCAGGGGAGTGGCAGTGTGTTGGTCGAGCAGGAAGGTGCTGTCCTCTCTCAGGATGACAGCATTCCTGCTCCCACCACTGCCACTCCACCATTGCACTTGTCGCAGCCTGTAACCCAGCCATCCCAGACTGCTACCGCCCATGCTGAGTTGGTGCAGTCTGCAGCCGGGCCTTCCAGGCCAGATCTGGTCGAGGGCGTCCTGCAAGGCCATCTGCAGTCTCTGGCTCCCAGACTCAGCAGCCTTCCGCCAGCCTTGCTGCAGCCACTGGGGCCACATTACAGAGGAGCAGTAGGGTTGGGACGGGGGAATTGCAAAGGGGAGGGAAATCATTGAGGAAGGCCCAGTAAATAAAATGTTAATAGCAAATGGGGGGAGTGTGTGAACAAAAGTTGATGGGTTTGTAAATATATTGTTGTTCAGTTTGGTAAGAAATAGTTCCGTTTGCTAAGAAACAGTTGTGTTTGTTCATAAATTGTTGTGTTTGTTTATTATTGGTTGTGTTTGATAAGAGAGAGTTATGCAGAATAATAAATGTTTATTTCGACGTAGCAAATTTTGTGATGTTTCTCATTTGAGCTTTGCCCGGTGGTAGGGGCTGCGAGCTGGCTGGAATGATGTGGTTGTTCTGCGCAAATGCCATGTGCTCTCCCATTTATTGGAAGCGCTGTGTAATGAGGCATTCACGAACGGCCCTGCAGAAGCAACATTGAGTGGCTCCCTTCTACATTAGTGCTGCTCCTCCTCTTCATCCTCCTCCTCCGCCTCCTCCTGTCCCTCTTCCTCCTCCTCCTGAGGTGGACCTGCAATTCCTGGTGGCAATGGCTGGGCCCTCAGAATGGCCAGGTTGTGCAGCGTGCAGCATGCAGCACACAACAATGAAAAGGGAGACTCGATCAGGGGTCCTCCAGAGCGGTCAAGACGCCGGAACCGTTGCTTTAGCACCCCGATAGTCTGTTCGATCAGGTGGCGAGTGGATAACCCTTGTCTCCGAGCAGCCAGCCGCGAGCTTCATGTGGTGAGTGGAACAGTGCTGGTACACCAGTCTGTCGCAGGATGAATGCATTGTGGCTGCTGCCAGGATAGCGGGCATTGATGGCGAGGATGCGCTGTCTGTGGTCGCACACCAACTGAACGTTCAGAGAGTGATAACCTTTGCGGTTGCGGAACACCTCTGCATTGTGATGAGGTGCCCGCAATGCCACGTGGGTGCAGTCAATGGCGCCCTGAACCATGGGGAAGCCCGCTATCCTTGCAAAGCCACATGAGCATTCATGCTGTTTGTCTCTGGTCATGGGGAATGAGATGTACTCCCTTCTCCTTCTGTACAGAGCATCTGTGACCTCCCGGATGCAGCAATGAACAGCGAACTGTGAAATGTTTGCAATTTCCCCTGTTGAAGCTTGGAAAGAGCCGCTGGCGTAGAAATTGAGAGCGACTGTGACCTTCACTGCCACTGAGAGAGACGTCCTGGTCCTGATCTGAGGCTGGAGCTCTGGCTGCAGGAGGTGGCAGAGCTCTGTGACCACCTCCTTGCTGAAGCGGAGCCTTCTAAGGAGCTGCTCCTCTGAGAGATGAATGTAGGAGAACAGCTCCCGGAATACCCTGGGAGGGTAAGGCCTCCTGTGGAGATCCCTGTTGGCCCTCCACCCTCTGGCCACGTTTTCCAATCTTTCTCTCTGCCTCCGCTGCCTCCGACGGTGATGCTGGAGGGCGAGGTCCTGGGCCAGTACAGCCCCCATTAAGTGTTGGAAATGTTGCAGTATCAAAAGAAAGACGAGTGAACTGGATAAATTTTTGTCAGGAGTAGAACTCCTTCAAGCAGGAAAACCTCAAATGGGTCAAAACGCCTGTCTGCTTGTCAAAGTGACAAAGCAGCATTGTTTGCCGACAAAAAATCCAGGAAGTGCACGCCTTTAAATAGCGCTCTAGAGCTCCCGGCCGACTACCTGTCGTTCCTAACGGCAGGCGCTGAGGCAGGGGGCGAAAATGAATTTCCGGTCCGGGGCGCTATGCGGCTGGATGACGTCACGAACTCCGGGTGCAGGAAATCGTGGCAGTAGTGTTTAGCGCCACCGCAAACCACAGGTGAATTTCTCCGGCAGCGCTAACATCACTGCGTCCAGGCGGTAAGTCGTTTGTGCCTGCCCGCCGAATTTCTCCCCCCACTTTTTATTCAATTGCATTTAAATTCCCCAGCTGCTGTGGTGGGATTTGAACTACAATCTCTGGATCATTAGTCCAGGTCTCTGGATTACTAGTCCAGTAACATAACCACTATGCTACCGTGTCCATGTTTACTACATTACAGCAGTGACTACACTTCAAAAGTATTTCACTGGCTGTAAAGCGCTTTGGTATGTCCTGTGGTCGTGAAAGGCGCTATATAAATGCATATCCTTGGGATTCCTGCTAGAAAGTGCGCATGTATGGATGACAGGCAAGGAGTACTGGATGAGCCTAGCTTTGAATCCCCCCCCCCACCCCATCCCCTATAATGGAACACCCCGTCGACATTCACATAACTATTGGCCATTGGCCGAAGCACCGGAGAGCAATCGGCAGCTGCAGAACCAAATCCCTGCTGGGGAGGGGTCAAAGCCTTCAACAACAACAACAACTTGCATTCATATAGCATCTTTAAAGTAGCAAAGCGTCCTAAGGTGCTTCACAGGAGCATTATTAAACAACATTTGACACCAAGCCACAGAAGGAAATACTTGGATAGGTGACCAAAAGCTTGGCCAAAGGGGCATCTTAAAAGGAGGAGAGAGTGGTAGAGAGGCGGTGTGGTTATGGGGGGTGGGGGCGAATTCCAGAGCTTGGGTCCAGACAGCTAAAGACACGGCCACCAATGGTGGAGCGATTAAAATCGGGGATGCACAAGAGGGTAGAATTGGAGGAGCGCAGAGATCTCGGAGGGTTGTAGGGCTTGAGGATTTACAGAGATCGGGAGATACAAGGTACTGGAGGGATTTGAAAACAAGAATGAGAATTTTAAAACTGAGGCATTGCCAGACCGGAAGCCGATATAGGTCAGCGAGCGCAGGGGTGATGGGTGAGCGGGACTTGGTGCGAGTTAGGACACGGGCAGCAGAGTTTTGGATGAGCTCACGTTTACAAAGGGTGCAAGGTGGGAGGCTGGCCAGGAGGGAGGGGAGAAAAACGAGCAAAATGTTAATATGTGACGGAGCAGAAATACTTTGATGGAACTGATGGGGTTAACCGCGTTTGTCGGAATAAACTGAAAATTCTGCTGATGTTATTTTTAGCGACAGAGGGTCCCTAATGATTAATGAAGGAATGAAGTACAAGGCCTGCATTGTTTTCTCTGTCTGTCTACACGTGTCCTGCCCCTGGGCCTGAAACCTAATCCCCAGCTGCAGCCTGACCTTTGTATGAGCTGAGGTCAGCAGAATATCGAGATATGCCCAGATTCACCAACTTGACTTTAACCCTTCAGGTGCTCTGGTTCCTATCGGAGCTCTCAAGAGCAGCCAAACAGCTCCGGGTAATGATGTAACAATATCTATCGACTGGTCACGTTTTTAAAAATTATTTATTCTTGGGATGTGGGCAACGCTGGCAATGCCAGCATTTATTGCCCATCCCTAATTGTCCTGAGGGTATTGAGTCAACCACTTAGTGTGAAAGAAAGACCTGCATTTATATAGCACGTTTCACAGCCTCAGGACATCCCAAAGTGCTTTACAACCAATGAAGTATTTTTGAAGTGCAGTCACTGTTGTAATGTAGGAAACGCGGCAGCCAATTTGCACACAGCAAGGTCCCACAAACAGCAATGTGATAACGGCCAGGTAATCTATTTTAGTGATAGTGATAGAGAGATAAATATTGGCCAGAACACCAGGGAAAACTCCCCTGCTTTTCTTCGAAATAGTGCCGTGGGAATTTTTTTTTTACATCCACCCGAGAGGGCAGACGCAGCCTCAGTTTAACATCTCATCCGAAAGACGGCACCTCCGACAGTGCAGCACTCTCTCAGCACTACACTGGGAGTGTCAGCCTAGATTTTGTACTTCAAGTCTCTGGAGTGGGACTTGAACCCACAACCTTCTGATTCAGAGGCAAGAGTGCTACCCATTGAGCCACAGCTGACATTGTGGGCCCGCAGCCACGTGTAGGCCAGATCGAGTAGGGGTGGCAGGTCTTTGTTTGTCCAGTATTTTAAGAATGCTGATCACATAGTCTGTTATTTGACTCCTCCTCTCACCAGAAGGTACAGACACACAGTGCGGCTGTTCATCCATTGGTACCTCACCCAAGTGAGTCTAGAAACGGAGCTGTCGGGTGAGAACAGGAGTGGATTTGTCTGTTATGCACCCCCATGATTGAATCACCTGCCGCTACTTGTTTTGTGTGGTGACAGCAATGGAGCCATATTCCAGCAACAGTCAGCACCTCCAGGAGAGAAGGGGTTAAAAAAAATCTTGGGGCAAAACAATAGCAACCAGCCCTATAAATGACCAAGAATTAACAGTGTATCTCTAACAGCAGCTGTGTACTGGGTCCGTGAGAGAGTGCAGAATTGGCCCGTTGAGCTCTTGAGGTCTAAGCCTGCTGCACGGCAGTAACTGAAACGGTGCTATCAGGTTGCATAAATTCTGCATAAATTCTCTGACCAGACACAGAAGTTATTTTCCACCTCGCTTCCACTTTCCACTGGAGGAGCTACAGGTGGCAACCGTGTGCTGTGAATTCTCACGCTGGTCAACACTGCCCCCTGCTGGACCCTTGCCGCAAGTGCCTCCCAGTCAGCGTGTGTGCGAGCGTTGGATCCGAAGGCTGCAATTCCACTGCCACGCACTCGGGGAGCGGGCACCGAAGAGGTGGCAAACCGCATTCAGAGTTATGATTTGTGCCCCCCACCCCAAGCCCTTTCGATGGGCGTGCGCTGGGGACCTTTCTGGCGCAAACCTTATCGCACTGCCCGTTCAGGGGCAAGTCCTCCCTGTCCCGGGAATTCCAACACGTCTTGCTGTCCGTCTCTAACAGTTGCCGCAAGGCATGTGCCCACGGGCACACGGCGGCTGAAAGTAGCTTTAAAGCTGTCCAGGCTGACCTATCAATTAACTTAGTCGTCTTGTGCTGACCTTGGTTTAAAATTCTCATCCTTGTGTTCATATCCCTCCATGGCTTCGGCCTTCCCTATCTCTGTAACCTCCTCCAGCCCTATAACAAATGTTCCCATCTCGAGGTCCCGCGCAGCCCGATCACTGACTTTTCAATGGGACATTTCGCGCAAGCGCAACATTTTGAACGGGCTGCACAGTCCATTAAAGGGAAGGCGCAACAAAAATAAATTAGGGGGAACATTGCCTAAAGCCCTCTGAGATCGGTGTGTTCCTCCAGTCCTGGCCTCTTGTCCACTGCCTTGGCCCCACCAGTGGTGGCCATGCCTTTAGCTGCCTAGGCCCGAAGCTCTGGAATTCCCTCCCTAAATCTCTTTCCCTCTTTCTCTGCCTTTAAGACGCTCCTTCCTGTCAAAAGAAAGAATTTGCATTTATGACCTCAGGATGTCCCAAAGCGCTTTACAGCCAATTAAGTACTTTTGAATTGTAGTCACTGTTGTAATGTAGGAAACGCAGCAGCCAGTTTGCGCACAGCAAGATCCCACAAACAGCAACGTGATAATGACCAGATAAACTGTTTTAGTGATGTTGGTTGTACATAGTTACAAAGTACATAGATGTGCCCCAACCCTGTACTCGGGGGCTCAGGAGCTATAGCATATTTTGAACAGGGAGGGAGCTGTGCCATTTTTTGCATGGCTGGGGGACCTGTTCCAGCGGCGAGGCGATGTCGCTGCAGAACCTCGCACAAGTGCACCCGCTGTGCCCGTCAAGGACTGTGAAGAAGCTGTGAAATTTGTATTTGACATTCTCCCAATTTGCACTCATTTCCGCCAGGAAGTTAGATGAAGAAGGGTGGGCCAGGAGCCGAATGGCCTTTTTCTTTGCTGTAAATACTATGTAATTCTATGTAATACTATCAGATCTAGGCAAGAAAGAGAGTTCTGGTTCATGCAGGCGGCCACTGGAGTGGGCAGGGGCGGTGCAAATCAGGTAGAACCAGCGGGACTTCCCATGGGTGAGACGATCCACCTCTTTTGGTGACACCCTCACGGAAGAGCAATTTTAAGAGGCTCCAGAGGGGCGGGGCCACAGCAGAACCAGGCCCCTCCCCCCCAGATAACGTCACCGATACGCTCCCACAGAATTTCAGTGCCACCATCTTCCAAATGAGAAGTTAATCCAAGGTCTGTTTAGCTGGCGTTAAAGATCCCAATCCACTTTTGGGAAGAGAACAGGAAGTTCTCCCAGTGTCCTGGTCAACATTCCTCCTTCAATCAATACCAGCACTAAAAAATAAAAAAGAAAGTGACCAGCCAGTTCACTGCTGTTTGCAGGAGGTTGGAGGTGGAGAATGGCCGATGCACTTGTCTATACAACAAGTCACTTCACTCGGCACAAATCAACGTGAGTGAAGTGCTTTGAGATATATTGATGCGATGAGGCCCAATGTAAATGCGAGTACTGTTATTATAAGTTCCAGTCAATACTGCCCCCTGCTGAATAGTTCAGAAAGCTTCTGCTAAACAGTAAAGAAAGATAGATCTGTTATCGGGGGTCACAAACAATTATACAGCTTATGATGGAATTTGAATGGTGCACGGAATTTGTAAAACCTATTTAAAATCAGGAAATGTCTAGCGACTATTTTGAAACTTTGCAGAGAGCAATGGGAGCCCCAAAATATAGAGCTCTAACACCTGCATCCCATCCAATATTAAATCCCACTCACCTATCACCCCTTTCCTCATTAACCATCCATCTCCCCCCCCGCTCCATATTGATTTCAATATCCGCGCCCTTCTTTGCAAATTCCTCCATGCCTCAAACTGTTCTATCCCAATGAACCATCAGCGGTAGTAGGGTAAAGAAAGAAAAGTAAAACTTGCATTTATATAGCGCCTTCCTGACCTCAGGATGTCCCAAAGCACTTTACAGCCAAGAAAGACTTTTAAAGTGTAGTCACTGTTGTAATGTAGGAACTTGCTGCACAAGCATGTCTAAGGTGGAAACGGAGAGGAAACAAGAACATGTGCCATATCGTCAAAAAATATAGCGCCTTTGGAGTACTGGAGAATCCCACTTGCTTTACAAAGGGGGAGGAGGCGCAGAGTTTGGACACCGAGCAGGAATTGGGAGAAGAGTTAGGAGAGGTGATGAAAAGTGAGGAATATACCTCCTCTTCCCTGATGCTTCAGCTAGTTAAGACAACGTGCTGAGGCATACAAACCATAAGGTCCCAGGCTTACATAGAATTACATAGAATGTACAGCACAGAAACAGGCCATTCGGCCCAACAGGTCCATGCCGGTGTTTATGCTCCACACGAGCCTCCTCCCACCTTATTTCATCTCACCCTATCAGCATATCCTTCTATTCCTTTCTCCCTCATGTACTTATCTAGCTTCCCCTTAAAGGCATCTATGTTATTCGCCTCATCCATTGATCCCTGCAACAACGAAGCTTCTCTGATGTTCCCACAAATTATGGCTGTAGACTCCAGAGTCACACCTACCATTTGCTGCACTCCCGCAGAGACTGACCTCAGAGACTGTGCGTACACGTAATGTTCCTCCAATATCATCCTTTGCAGCTAGTGCCCCTGCGTTCTGGGTTCCCATTTCTCCGAAGACGTGGGTAGCCATCTCCTCGGGCCTCCGCTGGGAACGTGATGCATGCTCGCCCAATGTAGACTGGGCTTCTGAGAGCACTCCGACAGCTCCTGGGAGCAGTGAGCGCTGGAAATATGTTCACGGGGCTTTTTGAGCACTAAGATGATTAGGGGGGTGGAATCCTGGGCAGGGGGGGGGGTTCTAGTATCCGGCAGGATTAGGCTTGGGAGCACAGGGGGAGGCCAATGCTGGAGTTTGCTGGGATCTAGGCTGACACTCCCAGTGCAGTACTGAGGGAGCGCTGCACTATCGGAGGTATTGTCTTTCAGATAAGACATTAAACAGAGGTCCCGTCTGCCCTCTCAGGTGGAGGTAAAGATCCTGTGCAACTATTTCGCAGAAGAGCAGGGGAGTTCGCTCCAGTGTCCTGACCAATATTTATCATCAACAACAACAATTTGCATTTATATAGCGCCTTTACCATAGTAAAACGTCCCAAGGCACTTCACAGGAGCGTTATCAAACAAAATCCCTTAACCAACATCACTAAACACAGATGGTCTGGTCATTACCAAATTGCTGTTTGTGGGACCTTGCTGTGCGCAAACTGGTTGCTGTGTTTCCCTATATTGCAACAGTGACTAAACTTTAAAAGTAATTCATTGGCTGTAAAGTGCTTTGGGATGCACTTAGGTTATGAATATAAATGCAAGTCTTCCTTTCTTTCTTATGGCATTGGAAGGGCAAAGTCAAGTAGCTTTGCAGTGGGGCCAGGAATCCAGGAAAATGGGAATCAAACTCTTTTGGACTATCAAGAGGTGCCCTTCCACTATGATGTGCCTCACAGCCTCCTCTCCTGAGCTCGCCACAGCGCCTATGTTCCTTCCACCTCTGTAACATCGCCTGTCTCAGCATCTGCCTGAGCTCATCTGCCACTGAAACCCTCGTCCATGCCTTTGTTATTCTATACTCGACTATTCCAAAGCTCTCCCATCTTCCACCCTCCATAAACTTGAACTCATCCAAAACTCTGCTGCCCGTATCTGATCTCACACCAAGTCCCGTTCACCCATTACCCTGTGCTTGCTGACCGACATTAGCTCCCGTTTTGGCAATGCCTCAATTTTAAAATTCTCATCCTTATTTTCAAATCGCTCCACGTCTGTTACCTCCTCCAGTCCTACAACCCTCCGAGATCTCTGCACTCCACCAATTCTGGCATCTTGCGCATCCCCAATTTTCATCGTTCCACCATTGGTGGCCGTGCCTTCAGCTGTCTCAGCCTTAAGCTCTGGAATTACCTCCCTAATCTTCTCTGCCTCTCTACCTCTCTCTCCTCCTTTAAGATCCTCCTTAAAACCTACCTCTTTGAACAAGCTTTTGCTCACCTGTCCTAATGTCTCCTCATGGGGCTCAGTGTCAAATTTTGTTTGATAATCGCTCCTGTGAAGCGCCTTGGGATGTTTGAATATGTTAAAGGCGCTATATAAATGCTAGTTGTTGTTGTTCCTTCAAGAATTTACAGTAAGTTTGTTAATATTTAGTCTTTAATAAACATAAATAAACAAAAATTTCTTCATGAAACAATCAAAAGTTAATTGTTTATGTAGTTTATTAGTTTAACAAAAAATAGTTCAGAAGAGAAAGATTTTTAACTGACTTTTTAACCTTACGACCGAAAAAAATATATTCTCAAGAAACAATCTTTTTGCTTTTTTCTGTTAGCAATAAAGTACAGTTGCTACTAATCACAGCTGTATGCAATGACTAGTTTTGTTTGTCTGTGAATATAGAATGATACAGCACAGGAGGAGGCAATTCGGCCCATTGTGCCTGTGCCAGTTCTTTGAAAGAGCTGCCCAATTAGTCACTCTTTCCCCAAAGCCCTGCAAATTTTTCCTTTTCAAGTATTTATCCAATTCTCTTTTGAAAGTTATTATTGAATCTGCTTCCACCACCCTTCTTTCAGGGTCGTTCGGCCTGATTGCCTGCCTCTCTTCCGCGGCTATGTTCGCGCCCGGGTGGCCCTGGAGATGGAGCACGCGTTGTCTGCCGGCACACTTGAGGCCTTCCGAGACCCGGTGGGCGCCGCGGGGACTGGAGTGCATCGTCTCCCCGGCCAATATAATTTTGATTTGATTTGATGAGTTTTATTTAAAGTTATATTAATTTACAGATAATTGGTTCAACAAAAAGAGGACCACCCTTTCAGGAGCACTTGTTAATATTTCAAATGAGGGACTTGCCTGAAATAAAGCTTTGAGAATTCAATCAGCAGTTTGTCTCACCGTCTCTTGGGAAAGGCGACGAAATCGTCACGGGCTATTTTCCCCCACTGTTTGGTGGTGTTTTGGCTCACCTCAGGTGTGGGGTTGCAGTCAGGTGCAGTGATGGGAAGCCCCAGGAGCGGGAAGCGGCATCACTCAGGAATGGGTCAGCAGCAGGAGGCATCGTAGCTCTGGGACCTTTGGTCAAGGTAGACATGTTCTCTCTGTCTCTCTCTCTTAATGTTTTCTGCTGTCCTGCTGCAACCAATGAAAAGAAAGAACTTCCATTTATATAGCGCCTTTCACGACCTCAGGATGTCCCAAAGCGCTTTACAGCCACGAATTACTATTTAAGTGTAGTCACTGTTGTAAATTAGGGAAACGTGACAGCCAATTTGCGCACAGCAAGCTCCCAAAAACAGCAATGTGATAATGATCAGATTGTGGCGGATCGCCACCTAAACGGGCATAACCCACTTTTCCGTCTGTGGACAATATATCGGTGAACCTTCCCTTTAAGGCACCTTACCTTTAAGACAGGAGTGGGCGGGGCTTCAGGGTTTTTCCCGAGAATTCTGGGAGCAGCTTTCTCAGCCATTTTGTGTGCCATGCAGTGAATTAAAGTTTCTTGTTTTCCACATATGGATTCAGCCTCCATTCGTGTTTCGCGGCAGCCTCAACACTGGTGACCCCGACGCTCAGAACGTATTCCGAGCACTGCAATGGCGGACACGAACACAGTTTCCGTGAAACTGCCGGAGTTTTGGGAAAACCAGCCCGAAGCCTGGTTTCTCCAAGCTGAATCTCGCTTCCGGCTGCGAAATATCACCACAGATGGGACGAAGTACAACTATCTCGTCACATCACTCAGTAGCGCCGCAGTTTCGATGGTTTGGACAACGCTGCAGAACCCACCAGAGGAAGGCAAGTACGCACATCTCAGGACAGCGCTCCTTAAAAAATTTACGGCCTCGGCATATCAGCAAAACTGCCACCTCCTCGACCTTCCAGGCCTCGGTGATGCTTCACCATCAGACCTCCTCTCCCACATGCTCTCCCTCACCGACGAGAGCCCACCCGGATCCCTCTTCCGCACGCTGTTCATCCGCCAGCTCCCTCTCAGCATCCGCCCAGCGATCGTGGCGTCCGGCCTCACGAACCTGGAAGCCCTGGCCGATGAGGCCGACAAGCTGCTGTCCGCTCACTCCAGCCGCGACGTCACTCCGGACCTGGCAGCCAATGCCTGGGCGCGCCCCTCACCGGCCACCACGCGGCCACAAGGGCCTGCCACCAGGCCCACGGGGCCTTCACGCCCCACTAACCCGGGCCACTGTTACTACCACGCACGGTTCGGCGCCAGGGCACAACGGTGCACACCTCCCTGCTCTTTCAAGTCCGCCCCCGTACCAGCCCTCGCGATGGCTGTGGGCCACGCGGGCTCCCTGCTGTTCGTTACGGATGACAAAACCGGCCGCCGGTTCCTGTGCGACACTGGGGCTCAGCACAGCATCATCCCGGCCTCCTCCCTCGACATCCAAAAGGGCGAACGAGGACCGACGCTGGCTGCTGCTAACGGCTCGGAAATCCGGACGTATGGCACCCGGACAGTCACCCTCGACCTCGCTGGTCGCCGCTACCGATGGGAGTTCATCACTGCCAAGGTGCTCTCCCCTCTCATCGGCGCAGATTTCCTGTGCGCCCACGGCCTACTGGTAGACATCCCCCGTCACCGCCTCGTGGATATGAACACCATGTCCCCCATCCTGGGCGCCATGGCCCCCCGTCAACCCGCCGACATGGCGTCACAGTGCCACGCCCGGGCCACGGATGACTACTCGGCACTCCTGGCCGAATTCCCAGCCCTTACTAATCCGACCTTCTCCGCGGAGGCCGCCAAACACGGGGTGGAACACTTCATCCCCACCACAGGCCCCCCAGTGTATGCCCACGCCCGCAGGTTGGATCCGGCCAAACTGGAGATCGCGCGGACCGAGTTTGCCACCATGGAACAGCTCGGCATCATCCGCCGCTCGAACAGTCCCTGGGCCTCCCCACTCCACATCGCCCCCAAACCAGTTGGAGGTTGGCGCCCCTGCGGGGATTACCGCCACCTCAATGACGCCACCACCCCTGATCGGTACCCCGTGCCGCACATTCAGGACTTCTCGGCTAGACTGGCCGGCCGCTCAGTCTTTTCCAAGGTCGACCTGGTGCGCGGCTACCACCAAGTCCCCGTCCACCCCGCGGACGTCCCCAAGACGGCCATAATCACCCCCTTCGGCCTGTTCGAGTTCCTGCGGATGCCCTTCGGCCTCAAAAACGCGGCCCAGGCATTCCAACGGCTCATGGACTCGGTCCTTTGGGACCTGAAGTTCCTGTTCGTCTACCTGGACGACATCCTGGTAGCCAGTTCCTCCAAGCAGGAACACCTCGAACACCTTCGCATCCTGTTCGGGCGCCTCAGCAACCACGGGCTCATCCTCAGCCCAGCCAAATGCCAGTTTGGCCTGGACAAGATTGACTTCCTCGGCCACCACATCACCCATGCTGGGGCCATTCCCCTGCCCACCAAGGTGCAGGCTGTCCAACAATTTCCCCGCCCCACCACCATCAAAGGCCTCCAGGAGTTCCTCGGGATGGTGAACTTCTATAACCGCTTCATCCCCAAAGCGGCGTCCCTCATGAGGCCCCTGTATGAAACCCTCCGGGGCAGGAGCGGCAAGATGGCAGTCGAATGGACGGCAGACGCGTCCGCCGCCTTCGACTCCACCAAGACCGCGCTCGCCAACGCCACCCTGCTTGCGCACCCACGGCCCAATGCCAGGGTAGCGCTCACCACGGACACCTCCGACCACGCGGTCGGCGCCGTGTATGAGCAGTGGGTCGACAGCGCCTGGCAACCACTTGCCTTCTTCAGCCGCCAACTACGCCCCCCGGAGGTCAAGTACAGCACCTTCGACCGCAAGCTCCTCGCGCTGTTCCTGGCGGTCCGCCATTTCCGGTTTTTGCTTGAGGGCCACCCCTTCACGGCGTTTGTCGACCACAAGCCCCTGACATTCGCAATGGCAAAGACAACCGACCCCTGGTCCGCCAGGCAGCAGCGCCAGCTCGCGGCAGTGTCCGAGTTCACCACGGACATCCAACACGTCTCCGGCCGAGACAATGTGGTAGCCGACTGCCTCTCCCGCCCCGCCATCCACGCCGCACACCTGGCAGTCGACTACGCTCAACTCGCAGCAGACCAGATCACTGACCCTGATCTGCTCTTCGCAGCCACCAACCTACCAGGGCTACGCCTGGCCGACGTCGCCTGTGGCCCGACCGCAGTCACGGTCAAGTGCGACATATCCCTATGTCAACCTTGGCCCGTTGTAAGGGATTCTGACCCTGCGTGTCTCGCAGCCTGTGAGGTTCACGCGGCTCTGTGCAGCCTGTATGTCAGTGCGGGTCTAGGCCTTGTTGCCTGTTCTGGTCTCCAGCCAGTCTGGGAACACTAGACACACCTGTGAGTGGTTCGAATCACTCGCCCTTACGGTTCTAGACACTGGACTTAGATGCGAGAGCAGTAATGGAGATGAAACTCATGTAGACTCGGTTGAATGGTACGAAATGGAAAATCTTTATTGCATGATACTTAAGATTATGAAATACATGTCATAAGCACAGATTAATGACAGTACAATCTTACAAGCAGTTATATAGTCGATCTTAGGGAAACGAGGAACGAACGGCACACCGTAAATAGGGGCACACATTACAAATATCCTTAATCCTTAAACCTTCCCCTATCAATATCTATCCTAACTAGATTCGTAGGATTTCGAGACTCATGCTCACCACTCGTGATAACTCGGAGAAATTCCGAATAGCTGATCGGATGTTTTTCACCGCAGCACCCACGTGTCGGTCAGGAGATCTCCTGGTCCCACTTGTTTACTTGCTTCTGCTGCTCCGGCTAGCAGGCTGGACCGTCTGCTGTGATGAAGACCTGTGTTGGTTGGTTTAACAGGTACTCTTCCGAGCACAGTTCAGTTAATATCATCGATATGTTCTTTGCAAGTTCGAAGAAGTCTTCCTGGCAAGGAAAACTTGGCTGTTCGACCTACAGGCGCGGTCGGGATTTACTGACCGTGGCGATGAATATGGTCTTCCTCTCTTCTCATCTCATCTCATCTCATCTCGGGCCTTTGGTTCTGCTGCCAGTTACCAACATAGGTCTTCGTTACGCGACACGAGGTAGATCCGAACGGATCAGAAAGTTCAACAGTCCTTTTCAAAAAGTCAACAGGCAAGCAGGAGCCCGACTACGAGTACACAGGAGCAGCCACGAGGTTACGAGTCGATCGGATAAGAGAAAGATGGACGGTTTGGAGCCTGCAATTATAGTGCAAAATCTTCCGTTTCCCGCCCAACCTTAATGTCCATTCTTTTGTTTAGGGTCTGGCGCTCAAATGTCTTGTATGGGTGATCTCCGTTCTTAATGGGTTTCGGGGCTACTCGTAAATGTCTGAGTACCTGTTAATATTTCTCCCATTGTTAAATCGGTCGGTGTTCTCCCTGGAGGGGTTGTGGGGCTTCCAAGTGTTTTGTATAACTACCTGTTAACGGCTCTCTCATCGTAGAGTCGTTGGGATTTTACATATTAATGTCTTTTGGATGGGCCCTTGATTACTCGGTACAATGGCTTTCATTTGTACCTGGGAGACCGATTTCAGTATTTATGTGTATACTGCAAACCCATAATGTCTCGTGTATTATCTTCACTGTGCTGAATCTTAATCGATCTTGCACAAATGTTTATTGGAACGCCATCTTGTCTGCCTGTTGAAAAGTCTAGAATGTTCTGTCACGAGGTGCGGCGGCCATTTTACAGGCTGCTTGTGTCCACTTTAAACCTGGCAGCATTCTGCTGAAATAAAAGCTGTTTGAACGAAACTCTGTGTTTTCTCCTTATTAACAAAATCGCGATATATTGCGAATTCTACAGTCCCTCCTGTTGATGCGAATAACTCCGCTTATCGTATCAAAAATCATAGTGGTGAGCAATATTATCTCGATTTCTCTCCGAATCCAGCAAATTAATCCCATAACTTTAACCTAGCTAGGGTCTCTGTGTCGTCCTTATTTCCCAAGAAAATTATATTTTATATCACCGTAGGCATTATTTGCCCTTAAACTTACACCACTTGTTTTCCTTCCCGGCGTAACCAGGCCGATGCCTCTCGTATCACCTGTATATTCATCTTTTATTCAGGGAAAGGAAAAAACAAAACCCAAAACCAAACAATCAATTTTAACTGTAACACCATCACCAAAATAATCAAACACCAACTCTTAAAACATGTCGAGTTCCCAACGTATTTACAATCTCTGAAAATCATGATCGAGTACAAACTTCCGCGGCGCACGTGGCGAGCGGGAGTGACGCCATTTTCCGATCACACGGTGCTTTCATCGTGCACACGCACGTAACGTTCTCGCCACTCTCCCGTGTTTTCATGCTTGGTGAGGCGCTTGTCTCTTTTACAATGTACGACCAATAGGTACACTACAATGAAAACTTGGCATACGACTAAAATGTGGGAGGCTATTCTGATCCATGAAGGCACTTCAATATTGGTGAACAGATTCCACCACGGTGGAATCACTATATCCAAAATGTCTGTTCCTATTTCGACAGTTTTCTGCTCTAATGTGTAAAAATGTTTCTGTGACACCGCGACGGCTTTTAAAAGTTTGGTGAGGTGTTCAGGGAGAGGGGGAATGAGGTATCCAAAATGCGCGACGAATCGCTGCAAGTCGGTGAAATTCTCTTTTACTGTGAGATGAACAGTGGATGGTTCAGGGATTGGGATAATTCGCTGTTACATAGAAGATAGGATAGGAGCAGGAGTAGGCCAGCCGGCCCTTCGAGCCTGCTCCGCCATTTAATGAGATCATGGCTGATCCTCCAATTCAGTATCCCGTCCCCGCCTTCTCTCCGTAACCTTTAACCCCTTTTGCCTGTAGAAATATATCTAATTCCCTCTTAAATATATTTAATGATCTGGCGTACACTGCCCTCTGTGGCAATGAGTTCCACAGGTTCACCACCCTCTGAGTGAAGAAATTCCCCCTCATTTCTGTCCTAAATGGTTTAGCCCTTATCCTTAAATTATGTCCTCTAGTTCTGTTCTCACCCGCCAAGGGAAACATTCCTTCTGCATCTAGTCTGTCTAGACCTGTCAGAATTTTATACACTTCTATGAGGTCCCCTCTCAATCTTCTAAACTCCAGTGTGTACATCCCTAAACTACATAGTCTCTCCTCATAGGTCAATCCCGCCATTCCTGGTATCAGCCTGGTGAATCGCCGCTGCACCCCCTCCATGGCAAGAACATCTTTCCTCAGATGAGGCGACCAAAACTGTACACAGTACTCGAGGTGTGGTCTCACCAGTGCCCTGTACAGCTGCAGCAAGGTATCCCTGTTCCTGTATTCCAACCCTTTTGCTATGAAGGCCAGCATACCGTTTGCCTTCTTGATCGCCTGTTGCACCTGCATGCTCGCCTTCAGTGACTGGTGTACAAGAACACCCAGGTCTCTCTGTACTTCCCCCTCTCCCAATTTATTGCCATTTAAATAATAATTTGCCCTCCCGTTCCTGCACCCAAGGTGGATAACTTCGCACTTGTCCACATTATAGTGCATCTGCCATTTATCCGCCCAATCACCCAGTCTGTCCAAATCGCTCTGGAGCTTCCTGGTCTCCTCCTCTGAGCCCACCCCCCCTCCTAGTTTAGTGTCGTCTGCAAATTTGGAAATGCTGCATCCGACTCCCTGATCCAGGTCATTAATGTAAATTGTGAACAGCTGGGGACCCAGGACAGATCCCTGTGGTACCCCACTTGTTACTGCCTGCCATTCAGAAAATGAGCCGTTTATTCCAACTCTCTGTTTTCTATCTGACAGCCAGTTCTCTATCCACGTCAATACTTTCCCCTTTATCCCATGAGCTTCAATTTTCCCTGCTAATCTTTTATGTGGGACCTTATCGAAGGCCTTTTGGAAGTCCAGGTACACCACATCTACTGGCTCTCCCCCATCTATTCTACCAGTTACTCCCTCAAAAAATTCCAATAGATTAGTCAAGCACGATTTACCCTTTGTAAATCCATGTTGACTCTGTCCTATCCTGTCCCCATTTGCTAAGTGCTCCGCTATTTCATCCTTAATGATGGACTCCAGCATTTTGCCCACAACTGATGTAAGGCTTACCGGTCTGTAATTACCTGCTTTTTCCCTACCCCCCTTTTTGAATAGTGGGGTAACGTTAGCTACCCTCCAATCCATGGGCACTGTTCCCGAGTCTAATGAATTCTGAAAAATCATACTTAGTGCATCCGCTATCTCTAGGGCCACCTCCTTCAGCACCCTAGGATGCATGTTATCAGGCCCTGGGGATTTGTCCGCCTTCAATCCCTTTAGCTTCCTTAACACCATATCCTTAGAGATATTGACTTGCGTCATTTCCTCCTTTGCAAATGTCCCTATTTTTCCCGATATCCCAGGGAGGTTTTTTGTGTCTTCCTTCGTAAAGACTGACCCAAAGTATGCATTTAGTTGGTCTGCCATTTCTTTATTTCCCGTTATATATTCCCCCGTATCTGACTGCAATGGGCCAACTTTGGTTTTCACCAGTCTTTTCCTCTTGATATACTTATAAAAGCTTTTGGAGTTAGTTTTTATATTTTCCGCCAGCTTGCTTTCGTAAGCTATTTTGCCCCTCTTGATTAAGCCCTTTGTCCTCCTTTGCTCTATCTTAAACTGTTCCCAATCTTCCGCTCTGGCGCTTTTTTTGGCTATTTTATACGCCCTATCTTTGGATTTTATGCTGTCTCTAATTTCCCCTGTTATCCACGGTTGAGTCACCTTTTTAGATTTCCTTTTATGCCAGATTGGTATAAACAATTTTTGCAATTTTGTCATTCTATCTTTAAATGCTTGCCATTGTTTATCTACCTCCAGTCCTCCCAGGAACGTTGTCCAATCAGACCTACTCAGTTCCCGTCTAATGGCATCATAATTCCCCTTGTTTAAATTCAGGACCTTAGTATCTGAGTCAATTTCTTCGCTCTCCATTTCGAGTGAGAAATCGATCATGTTATGATCGCTCTGACCCAAGGGTCCCCGTACAACAAGATTACTAATTAGTCCCTTCTCATTGCACAGTACCCAGTCCAATATAGCCTGTTCCCGAGTTGGTTCCTCGACATATTGATCCAGATAACCATCCCTTAAACACTCAAGGAATTCCTCCTCCTCATTATTTTTACTGATTAGGCTATTCCAATCTATATGTAAGTTAAAGTCACCTATGATGACAGCTGTGCTCTTATTGCACGCTTCTCTAATTTCCCTCGTGATGCCCTCCCCAACCTCTATTTTACTATTTGGAGGCCTATATACCACTCCTATTAATGTTTTTCGCCCCTCGCTATTTCTTAGCTCCACCCATATAGATTCTGTATTAACTGAGTTAATATCCTTCCTTTCAATTGCATTTATCCCTTCTTTTACCAGCAATGCTACCCCTCCTCCCTTTCTTTTTTGTCGATCCTTCCTAAATACTGAATACCCCTGTATGTTAAGCTCCCAGCCCTGCTCACCCTGCAACCATGTTTCCGTAATCCCAATTAGATCATAATTATTAACCTCTATTTCCACAGCTAATTCATCTACCTTGTTCCTGATGCTTCTCGCATTAAGGTATAAAACCCTCAGGCTTTTTTTATGCTCACATTTTTTATGAATTGGTTTGGCCCTTTGTTTTTTGTTCCTCACCCTTTTACCATTTATTTCTGTCTGCCTTTCACTTTCCTCTATTTCACTACATAGGTTTCTAGCCCCCTGCCATACTAGTTTAAATGCTCCCGAACTGCTTTATCAAAAATTACCCCGAGAACATCAGTTCCATCTTTGCACAGGTGTAGACCGTCCCTTTTGTATAGGTCACACCTACCACAAAACTGGTTCCAATGCCTCAAAAATTTAAAACCCTCCCTCTTACACCACTGCTCAAGCCACGTATTTAGCCTAACTATCCTGTTCTCTGTACTCTTACTAGCACGTGGCACTGGTAGTAATCCAGAGATTACTACCTTCGAGGTCCTACTTTTTAGCTTGGCTCCTAACTCCCTAAATTCTACTTGTAGGACCTCTTCCCTTTTTTTAGCTACGTCGTTGGTACCAACATGTATCACGACAACTGGCTGTTCCCCCTCCCCCTCCAGAATGTTCTGCACCCGCGCCGAGACATCCTTGACCCTTGCACCAGGGAGGCAACATACCATCCTGGAGTCTCGGTCGCGACCACAGAAACCCCTATCTATTCCCCTTACAATCGAATCCCCTATTACTATAGCCCTGCCACTCTTTTTCCCTCCCTTCTTTGCAACAGAGCCAGTCATGGTGCCATGAGCCTGGCTGCTGGTGCCTTCCCCCGATGAGTCATCCCCCCCGACAACAGCACCTAAGGCGGTGAACCTGTTGCTAAGGGAGACAACCCCAGGGGATTTCTGCACTACCTTCCTGCCCTTGCTCTGCCTTTTGGTCACCCATGTACTATCTACGCTGGCCTTAACCTGCGGTGTGACCAACTCACTAAATGTGTTATCCACAACCCTCTCAGAATCGTGGATGCTCCAAAGTGAGTCCATCCGCAGCTCAAGGGCCGTCATGCGGTCCCACATGAGCTGCAGCTGGACACACTTCCCGCACACATGGTTGTCAGGGACACAGGAAGCGTCCCTGATTTCCCACATGTTACAGGAGGAGCATGACACAGGTCCGAGCTCTACTGCCATGACTTAACCCTTATATTACTTTTTAATTTTCTAGTTTTAGTTTATTTATTGACTTTTGTTTTCCCGAAGCTTACTTAGACCAATGTATACCGTACTCCTCTTATTCCTTTTTAAACTAACCAAATCCCACGAGTTTTAGTTTTACTTTCTAGGAAGGTTTGAGGAAAGTACTTACCAGTTAGTCTTACCTCCCTGGTCTTTCGCTGACTTCCCGGTCTTGTGTCCCCTTGGTCCTACGCCGACTTCCCGCTCCTCCCGGTTCCTGCTCTGCTGAAAAGAAACTGAGACCAAAAAATTTGTGACCTCTGTTTTTAGACTGCTAAAAGACTAGTAGGTTAGAGGAGGAGGGCGGGTGGGGGTTCCTACTCTGTAGGAACTCGGGTTTAAGCCACCACCCTCCTTAAATGCTGTTCACCTGGGTGCTTCCCACCTGGTCCGCTTCCGGTCTCGTCTCTCCCGACACTGGCCTCTGCAAAAAAAGCCCGCGAAAGTGAGTTTAAATACTCACGGTGCTGCTGCTCTCTCCGCTCCCGACACTGGCCTCTGCAAAAAAAGCCCGCGAAAGTGAGTTTAAATACTCACGGTGCTGCTGCTCTCTCCGCTCCCGACACTGGCCTCTGCAAAAAAAGCCCGCGAAAGTGAGTTTAAATACTCACGGTGCTGCTGCTCTCTCCGCTCCCGACACTGGCCTCTGCAAAAAAAGCCCGCGAAAGTGAGTTTAAATACTCACGGTGCTGCTGCTCTCTCCGCTCCCGACACTGGCCTCTGCAAAAAAAGCCCGCGAAAGTGAGTTTAAATACTCACGGTGCTGCTGCTCTCTCCGCTCCCGACACTGGCCTCTGCAAAAAAAGCCCGCGAAAGTGAGTTTAAATACTCACGGTGCTGCTGCTCTCTCCGCTCCCGACACTGGCCTCTGCAAAAAAAGCCCGCGAAAGTGAGTTTAAATACTCACGGTGCTGCTGCTCTCTCCGCTCCCGACACTGGCCTCTGCAAAAAAAGCCCGCGAAAGTGAGTTTAAATACTCACGGTGCTGCTGCTCTCTCCGCTCCCGACACTGGCCTCTGCAAAAAAAGCCCGCGAAAGTGAGTTTAAATACTCACGGTGCTGCTGCTCTCTCCGCTCCCGACACTGGCCTCTGCAAAAAAAGCCCGCGAAAGTGAGTTTAAATACTCACGGTGCTGCTGCTCTCTCCGCTACCGACACTGGCCTCTGCAAAAAAAGCCCTGTTGTGCTACTTGAACTTCCGCCCTGGGTTTAAAACAGAAACTGCTGTCACTCACCGGACACCGGCTACGGTTTCCATGCTGGTAGTGTTGCGCTGCAGTGGTAACACAATATGTTCCACCCCCGATGTATGCTACCTGCGGAGGCACATGATCTTGTGCCATTGCCTCCATGGTGCAATTCATGGACTTGGCGCCAGTCGTTCTGAACCCGCACTGTGGTGTTAAAAAGGCATTCAAGTGCTGGGGGCACAGTATTATGTGTGCTCCCCTGCCACGACAACCAGAGAGATCTGTACCTGTCATCGTTTGTTCCCAGCGGATGACGTAAGGTGGAACCGCTGCATAACGAATGTGGGCTCCCCCCTGAATGACACCAATGTTCTCTACCCGATATACCGGGGCGGGCTTTGCTGTGTCGCCCAAAACCGGCATGCGTAATACTATTCCCATAATAGTATGGTTTGAACGTCCGCAGTCCACGGGGACTGGGTAAGCTTCTGAAGCTAGCCTGAGCTGGCACGGACTTAATGCGTTCTGAAAAGGGTGGAGCGCCCGCAGGTGTTTGTTACTTATCCAGGACGGGACCAAACCTTGTTTTAAATCCTCCAAATTACTGCGGCCCTCGCCCAGTAACCACGCCCCGTAAAGCACGCACACCTCGTTCTGCGCAGCTTGATCGGATGCATTCCGATCTTCCCTAATCAGGGCATTTACCGTCTTTGCATGTTTCTCCAACTCTGCTATAATTTCCTTTAAATGGAGAGTCATGGCTTGGTCCTCGTGTAAACCTGACCCTACCACTTTATTCTCATCTGTTAGAATGTCTTTTAATTGTGTCTTTAAACCATTAATCTGGGTCTGCAGCTCCACACTGTCTAGAGCGTTGACCACAGATGTACCCGTGTTAAAAGCAGTGAACGCATCGTTCACCAAACCCCTTCTTTGCCTCCCTGCTTGATTCAAAACTTCCTGTGGTGCGGTGTACAAACTTGTTTTATCAATTTCCGCGAAATCGAATTCGTAAAATTGTCTGAACATCTTGGTCAACAGGACCTGATACAACTGTTCCGTCTTTTTGGGGCACCACTCTGGTAACCGCACCTCGGTGAGATTTAAAATCACCGAGGCCACCGCGTAATGTACCCCCTGAAATAGTATCTGGTCTGTGGGGACCAGTACCAAACCATTCCCAGGTCCCTTACTAGTTTTAGGGCACCCTTCTTCCTCAGCTAGAACCACCGGAATCGTGGGCGGGGCTTTGCGTGGGCGCGTAATGAGCTCAGTGGCATTTACTGGGATCGGGGAGAATGGGGCTCCGCACCCCCTGGTGCTCGCATCCCACCTCATCCCCTGTCCGTTATCCTGCCATTGATTAATGAAAAATATGGAGATGCCTTTGGGGCAAACGTACTTTGACCCCCACATACATACATAAATTCCCTCGTCCGGTTCCCACCATTTGTCCCAACAGACTTTCACTTGTCCGTTTGTCCCCGTAATTGTCCGATGGGTATTATTACCCAGTCGTTCCCACTCGACCGAAGAGTTCCTCATAGTTTTGCTCAGCTTTCGCAGCCACCACCATCGGCTCAATGGGACATTCCCACTACAAGTCAAACAAATCCGTTTGCCGACGGTGACGCTGATCCTGGGTGCGATGATCCTTACTTTGGGGCACAGTAAAGAAGTCTCTTTGTAGGCAAACCCCGATGTGCTAGAATACTCCGTTGAGTTCGTTCCCAGCCATCCTGGCCACCTTCCCTTGTGGAAATAGGTGCTGGTCTCCTCTGCCTCCCGTCTTCCGGTCCCATCCACCGCGATGGGGGCCGTGTCCCCGGAACATCCAAACACCACGACATCCTTGGTGCGGCCTCGATAGGCCAATCCACATCCGATTGCCGCGAGCAATACTAGAATTCGTTCCATCCTTCCTTGGTTCCTGTGATCAGATAGAATGAGGTAGCCAGCCTCGCAAGAGTCTCTGGCTTCTGTGAAGGGTGAGCGGGTCCCCTGACCTCGCCTCACGTAAACTTCAACGTTCGCTGAATAAACTTTTACTAAACCTATCTTTAAAGCTCCCATCATTTTATCGTTTTCTGTTAAAAACACTACAATCTTAACCTTATCAAAAAAACTATAAACTTAACCTTGAACTATAAACTTAAAACTTAAAACTTATAACTTTACAGTGCCGCCCGTTCTCAGGGCGGCCCCTTTAAATTCTGAGAAGGCTGCTGCGAGCTCTTCCCGACGGTGGGAGGGCGCTGACCCTTCCCTCTGATCTGCCGCAGCCTGTTGCTGCTGCGATGTGGCCGGCCTGTATCTGGGTTGCCTTAACCTTAAGTCTACGCCTTGGGGCAGTCTGGGGACATGACCACATCCTCCTGGGCTGGGGTTCTCTACTTGACCTACGGGGAGTTGCTATGGGCGGGGGTTCCGTGACTGACGGACCGGGTTCCAAGACTTCCATCGGGACGACCTGGGGTTCCACCACAGTCGCTGGCTCCGCCTCCGCTGACTCCGCCTCCCTAACCTCGGGGCTTGCAGTTTGTGGCCCCGCCCTGCTTGGCCCAACAGGCGGCCCTTCACTCGTGATCTCTGCCTCCCCCGAGGACGGGACGTTCAAAGCGGGCGGCCACATCTCTGGGAGCCACACCGGTACTCTCTGTGCTCCCATAGCGGCTGGCCCTGCCTCCCCTAGCTCCTCCCTCCTGTCTTCGGGACCTGCAGCTTGTGTGTCCACCCTGTGTGGATCTCTACCTGCAGCCCCCATTCCCTCCAGACCGTTCCTCAGAAACCACCCGTCGTCATCACTATTCTCATCTGCACTGTCCTCATCTGACCCGGGTACCCTGAATTCTTCCTCATCTAACCCCCAATTCCAGAAAAACGCTGCATGATCGTCCGGGATGTCCCTTCCCCTGATGCAAGCTGCTATGCCTGCCTGTGTGCCTTGTGGTCCTACCTGGGGCTGTGCTTTCCCACTGGCGGGATTTACCCCTGTAGTTTTCCCTTGCGCATCTGGCTGGTACAGTTTGCATTGGTTTATGTGGAACCACTTAGTGCGCCGAGGTACTTTTACGGCGTAAACCATGGGACTCGCCTTGTCTACAATGTTGTAGGGTCCCATATACAGTGGTTCCAGACTCCCTACTCTGGCGTAGTTTCTGACCATGACCTGGTCTCCTACTTCCCACTCCCGCGTTTTGCGGGGTTCCAGCAACAAGCGATTGCCCTGATGCTGCCTTCCCATGTTCCCAGCCGCCTGCTCATAAACCTGCTTCAGGCGCTCCAAGAGAGTCTGGGCGAACTTGTCCCTGCTTATCTCTTGGAGCTGACCCTCAGTGAGCACCGGCGCTAGCACATGGGTGGGGGTTCGCATGAGCCTCCCAGTCATTACCTCGTGCGGGGAGTACCCCGTACTTTTTGACTGACTGGCCCGGACCCCCATGAGGACTAAAGGCAGAACCTCCGCCCATTTTTGGGGCGAGTTCCTAGTCTCTTTCCTCAATTTCTCCTTCAGGGTCCGGTTCATACGTTCAACAATCCCGGATGACTGGGGATTGTGTGCTACGTGCCACTTCCCTTCAATGCCCAAAAGCATGAGGGTGTTCTGCATCACCTGGCCGGTGAAATGACTCCCTTGGTCTGACTCCACAAAACGGGGAAGTCCCCACCGCGAGAACACTTCCCGGACCAAGATTTTTGCTGTACCCAGTGCCGTAGCTGTTCGACAAGGGAAGGCTTCCACCCACTTGGAAAACACATCCACCAGGACGAGGCAGTACTTATAACCTCCCTGGGTGGTGGGCAGGGGTCCTATATAGTCGATCTGTATCGACTGCCATGGTCCCTCTACCCTTCTTACGTGTCCCATGGGCACCTTCCTTTTCTGGGGGTCTGGGTTGTTTGCAGCGCACACAAGACAGTTTGCACAGAACTCGCGGACTTGTTCCCTGAGCCCTGGCCACCATCCCACTTGCTCTACCCGTTGCCAGGTAACCTCGGGCCCGGGGTGCCCTGCCCCTGGTCCCTCGTGAGCCAACTGGAGGAATTCCCTCCTGTGCTGCTGCGGCACAACCCACTGCTCCTCGCGGAACAGCATGCCTTCCTTAACTGAGAGGGTTGCCGTACTGTACGGACCTTCTACCTGCCTCCCCTCAGCAATGGTTTTTAGGACTGCTTTTAGGGCGGGATCCTGGGCTTGGACGGTCTTAAGGTCTAGGGGCAATGCTACCCTGGTGTTCCCGGGATTCCCGTCCCTGCCTCGGACCGCTGCTATGGGTCCGGTCCCATAGGGGTTCCAGAAAATGCCGTTGCGGGCACCTTCCCTGGCTAGCGCATCCGCCTGCTGGTTGCCCTCCCCACGGGGCTCTGTGGAGGAGTGAGCTTTCACCTTATGGATGAAAATCTCTCCTTCCTCCCCTACTGCTGCTGCTAAGATCTTTTCCAGCAAGGGCTTCACCGTTAAAGGTCGCCCGTCCGCGGAGGTGTATCCACGGCGGGACCAAATGGCCAGGTATTCCGTACACGAATTGCAGGTGAACATACTGTCCGAGCAAATCGTGTATGGGGTTGGGAAAATGTCTGGGTGGGTCACAACGTACACCACGGCAGACAGCTCAGCTTGCTGCGCGCTCATGGTGCTAGGGAGCTTGATCGCCAGGGCAAGGTCTGCCGCAGGGTCATAAACTCCACACCCTGTGAGTCGCTCGCCAGCAGATACTGTGCTAGACCCATCAACATAAATCTCGCGCCCAGTGGGATGTATCCCGGCCCGTAAACCTATGTTGACGTCCCACACCCCTTCCACCGAACACCGGTGGGCTGTACCGGGGTATACCAAATTGGCCGCAAGCCTGGGCTCGCAAAGACCTTTTACTCTAAGATCCAACTGGGAGAGAAGAAGGGTCCAACGCGCAATGCGCGCGCTGCTTACGGTCCCGTCTTTAATCCTCCCATCCAGAAGCATCTTAGTTGGTGTGTGATGTGTGAGGAGAGTGATGGGAGAGAGCCCTGTGAAGATCGCTGATCTTTTCACAGCCCAATGCGTGGCTAAAAGGTGCCTTTCGCAATTGGAGAAACTTCTCTCCACATCCGTTAACACCCTGGATGAATAGACAACCGGCCTCAGCTTGCCGTGACGCTCTTGGAGCAGTACGGCGCTTAAGCTGTCTCCGCTGGCAGCTACCTCCAGGAAAAACTCCTTCCCCCCATCTATGGCCCCTAAGGCTGGCGCGGTCTGCAGATCCCTTTTTAACTTCTCGAAGGCTGCTTGGCAGCCCTCGTCCCAAAACCACTCCACCCCCTTATGGAGGAGTCGGAGGAGCGGCGCTGCTGTGGCCGCATAATCTTCGATAAAATCCCTGCAGTAACCGGTCAGTCCCAAGAAGGACCTCACACCCCTTACGTTGTTGGGAATCGGTAATTCTTGCACCGACTCCCTCCTTGCTTTATCTATGGCTCTTTCCCCAGCGCGTATGGTCAGTCCCAGGAATTTTACTTCCCGCTGACCGATACGTGCTTTCTTAGGGTTGATTTTAAAACCCTTTCTCGCTAACAGCTCCAATAACTCGTCCAGTAGTGGTCCATGCTCCTCCCTTGAGTCCGTAAATAGGAGCAAATCATCCACATACTGCACTATCTGATTGGGCTGACTAAACTCCTTTAAACTTCCTGCCATACACTGATGGAAAATACTGGGGCTATTGTGGAAACCCTGTGGCAGACAGTTCCATGTGTACTGTTGTCCTTTGAAAGTAAAGGCAAACTTGTACTGGTCCTCTCGCCGCAGCGGGATGGACCAAAAACCGTTCGAGATATCCAGCACCGTGAACGTGGTCGCGGACGCTGGGATGCTCCCTATTAGGTCAGCAACTGCTGCTACCGTGGGCGCGCAGGCGGGAATGTTACTGTTAAGGACTCTGTAGTCCACCGTGGCTCTCCACGAATTATCCGGCTTCCTAACCGGCCATAATGGGGAGTTCACGTGTGTGGCTATCGGCCTCAACACGCCCTGCTGCACCAAGGAAGACATTGCTGTCTCCATATCGGGTTCTGCTTCTTTGGGGAAGTTATACTGCTTTTGGGGTCGGGTCATGGGGTCCCCATCTACGCTGACCTCAAACCCGACAACCCTCCCACAATCGTGCTTGTGGGTTGCAAACGCGTGCATATTATCTGACACGTACGTTTGCATGTCCGTTGGGACATCTGCGACCATAAGCCTGAGGTCGTAGCCTCCGGATGGCTGTACGGTACACAGGACCCCTGTTTCTTCCTCCCCCGGAATCACTATCACCTCGCCTTTTTCACCCTTAGCCCCCCAGAGACAGTGATTTCTGAGGTCCACGAGGATCCCGTGTCCCGATAGGAGATCAGACCCGAGAATACCTCTTCCACCCCCCTCCTGCAATGCCATCAGTATACACTTCCACTTAAGGCGAAGTGTTCCTAAACGAATGGATAGCGGAAGGGAAAACGTGCCAGCCTGTTCTTTTCCTGTGAACCCCGCTAACGTGAATGGGACCTTGGTAGATAGCGGCGAGTCAAAAGGGTTATCTGTATGGATTATGGTGCAAGAAGCTCCCGTGTCCAACAAATAACTACCCCTCTGTTTCTCTACCTCCATCTCCACCAAAGGTCGCTTCCACGCATCATAGCTAAGCGGACACAGGTAGACGGGCTGCGCCGGTTCTAGTCATGGGGTACTATTAGACGGTCCTGCGGCACCTACGGGGCCGGTTGCGACCGCCACCTGTCCACGTGCACTCAAGATTAGATTGCGCATGGCTCCTAACACTACTTCGAGGTCGTCAGGAGGGGTGGGTGCCTTAGCTTCCTTAGCCGGGACAGGCGCCTGGGCTCGGACCGCGGGATTTTTATCCTTGGAATCCTTCCAAGGGTTCCTGCAATGCTTGCGCCAGTGCCCTGTCTTCCCACACCCGTAACAAGCATTACCTGCTTGTGGGGCGCGATTACCCTCCTGATGCCACTCTCTTTGATACGGGGCTGCGGGTCGTACCTCATGTACTCTTCCCTTAAGGGGACGTGTTGCCATACCCCTTATATTGCGATATCCTAACGTGAGTCGATTCAAGACCGACTCTTCCGTAATGTTGGGGTCATTGGGATCAAACCATGCTTTTGCCTGCTCTCTGACGGCTGGTAAACTGTTGGCTATTATGCACCTAAGCCAATGAGTTAAAGCGGTGCCTTCCACATCTTCGCGCTCAGGCGCACCTAGACAGCTGCGCTCATATACTGGCCACAGCCTGTCGGCAAAAACCTTCGGGGGTTCTCCCTCCATCTGCACTGTCTGTCCCACTCTAGCAAACGGACCTTCATCGTTCGCCCCCAACACTTCCAGGACCTCATCCCTCAATTCCTCATAAGTCTTGGTTCCCCTCTTGCTCTCGCCCGAGAGACACTGGAGAACCGAGCTGTCTAGTGAGAACAGCAGCATTTTTGCTGTCTCCCCATCATCGCAGCCGTTAATGGCTGCGGCTTGCTCAACTTCTCTGAAATGTACGGAAGGGTCGTCTGACTCGGTCAGCTTCCGTACGTGATTTATCATAGCTCTCAGCTGGTGTGAGCTGTGAGGCAACACAAGCTGTCCGAGGAGATCCCCTGGTTCTTCCCCACCGTTTCTGTTTGGGCCCCTTTTAATACCCATTACTGGATACAACGGTCCCTTTCCTACTTCTTTTTCAATGGGCTCTTTTGTTTCTTCCATTGCTTCCTCCCTTACCCAGGTTTCCGAATAGCTGGGTGGCGCGGAGGGCGCAGTGGCTACTACTTCTTCTGCTTTACTTGGTGGGGATTTCTTAAACTTCTCACCTACTAACGGCTGGTGTGCTGACGGACTGATCAGGCACACCATGCCGTTCGCTTTGTTTACGGCCTTCTTGAGGTGCTCTATCTCCCTTTGGCAGGCGCTATGGTTGGCTCCCTCAAACTTATCCTCAAGGGCCAACTTATATGCCGCCCTAACCCCCGTTAAGCTCTCTTCTTGAGTTCTTATCTGGGCAGCTTGGCGGTTACATCTTTCCTTTAACCTGCTCTCATTCAACTTTGCCTCAGTGACCTGGCACTCGAGATAATCTATCCTTGTTTTAAGGTGACTGGAGATTTCCTGGCTTTCTTGGTGCAACTCATTTAAATTCTTAATGAGCACTTCCCCTCCAGAAACCTTCTCATCCATTTCTCCCTCTAAATGACTGATTCGAGCTACTAGCGCTGTAATGGTCTGGTTTGAAATCTGAACCAGCCTTTTGTAACACATAAGCCAGACTGCTTTCTCAAGTGTCTTTCTATGTTCTTTACTATCTGTCCACCTTTCGGCTGCCTCTAGCGGGCTTTTATCCGCTAACAATTCACTTATCCATTTCTTAGTTAGATTAACCTTTCCAAACACATAATCTGCTATCTTTTCCTGCATAACATTTCGTACAGTCATTCCAAAGTCTAACACACTACCCTCTCGCTGCCAGTGTCCTGCCGCGGTCGCCATTTTCTGTAAGGGATTCTGACCCTGCGTGTCTCGCAGCCTGTGAGGTTCACGCGGCTCTGTGCAGCCTGTATGTCAGTGCGGGTCTAGGCCTTGTTGCCTGTTCTGGTCTCCAGCCAGTCTGGGAACACTAGACACACCTGTGAGTGGTTCGAATCACTCGCCCTTACGGTTCTAGACACTGGACTTAGATGCGAGAGCAGTAATGGAGATGAAACTCATGTAGACTCGGTTGAATGGTACGAAATGGAAAATCTTTATTGCATGATACTTAAGATTATGAAATACATGTCATAAGCACAGATTAATGACAGTACAATCTTACAAGCAGTTATATAGTCGATCTTAGGGAAACGAGGAACGAACGGCACACCGTAAATAGGGGCACACATTACAAATATCCTTAATCCTTAAACCTTCCCCTATCAATATCTATCCTAACTAGATTCGTAGGATTTCGAGACTCATGCTCACCACTCGTGATAACTCGGAGAAATTCCGAATAGCTGATCGGATGTTTTTCACCGCAGCACCCACGTGTCGGTCAGGAGATCTCCTGGTCCCACTTGTTTACTTGCTTCTGCTGCTCCGGCTAGCAGGCTGGACCGTCTGCTGTGATGAAGACCTGTGTTGGTTGGTTTAACAGGTACTCTTCCGAGCACAGTTCAGTTAATATCATCGATGTGATATGTTCTTTGCAAGTTCGAAGAAGTCTTCCTGGCAAGGAAAACTTGGCTGTTCGACCTACAGGCGCGGTCGGGATTTACTGACCGTGGCGATGAATATGGTCTTCCTCTCTTCTCATCTCATCTCATCTCATCTCGGGCCTTTGGTTCTGCTGCCAGTTACCAACATAGGTCTTCGTTACGCGACACGAGGTAGATCCGAACGGATCAGAAAGTTCAACAGTCCTTTTCAAAAAGTCAACAGGCAAGCAGGAGCCCGACTACGAGTACACAGGAGCAGCCACGAGGTTACGAGTCGATCGGATAAGAGAAAGATGGACGGTTTGGAGCCTGCAATTATAGTGCAAAATCTTCCGTTTCCCGCCCAACCTTAATGTCCATTCTTTTGTTTAGGGTCTGGCGCTCAAATGTCTTGTATGGGTGATCTCCGTTCTTAATGGGTTTCGGGGCTACTCGTAAATGTCTGAGTACCTGTTAATATTTCTCCCATTGTTAAATCGGTCGGTGTTCTCCCTGGAGGGGTTGTGGGGCTTCCAAGTGTTTTGTATAACTACCTGTTAACGGCTCTCTCATCGTAGAGTCGTTGGGATTTTACATATTAATGTCTTTTGGATGGGCCCTTGATTACTCGGTACAATGGCTTTCATTTGTACCTGGGAGACCGATTTCAGTATTTATGTGTATACTGCAAACCCATAATGTCTCGTGTATTATCTTCACTGTGCTGAATCTTAATCGATCTTGCACAAATGTTTATTGGAACGCCATCTTGTCTGCCTGTTGAAAAGTCTAGAATGTTCTGTCACGAGGTGCGGCGGCCATTTTACAGGCTGCTTGTGTCCACTTTAAACCTGGCAGCATTCTGCTGAAATAAAAGCTGTTTGAACGAAACTCTGTGTTTTCTCCTTATTAACAAAATCGCGATATATTGCGAATTCTGCACCGTCGTCCCAGCGTCCTGGCGCCGCCGGGTATTCGACATTCTCCACAACCTCTCCCACCCCGGCGCCCGCGCATCCATCAAATTGGTAGCCAACCGCTTCGTCTGGCGCGGCCTTCGCAAGGATGTGCGTACTTGGGCCAATTCCTGCCTAGCCTGCCAACGGGCCAAGGTACAGCAACACACGAAAGCACCCCTCGAGGAGTTTACCGTCCCCTCGCGGAGATTCGACCACATCCACGTGGACATCGTCGGGCCCCTGCCGCCGTCGCACGGCCACACGCAGTTGCTGACCATCGTTGACCGCACCACACGCTGGCCTGAGGCAATTCCACTGACCTCTACCACCACCGCCGACATCGCCAGAGCCTTCGTCAGCACCTGGGTCGCACGGTTCGGCGTCCCCTCCGACATGACGTCGGACAGAGGTCCGCAATTTACCTCTGAACTCTGGACCGCCGTCGCACGCAATCTCGGGGTGACCATTCACCGCACCACAGCATACCACCCCCAAGCCGACGGACTGTGTGAGCGGTTCCACAGATCCTTGAAGGCATCTCTTCGAGCCAGCCTCCAAGACGGCGCCTGGACTGACCGACTTCCGTGGGTCCTCCTCGGCCTGCGCACCGCGGTTAAAGAAGACCTCCACGCATCGGCAGCAGAGCTCGTGTACGGTCAGCCGCTGCGCGTACCCGGCGAGTTCCTGCCCACCGCCACGACACCCTGGTCAGCCGACCAGCAACGCCACGACTTCGCCTCACCGGCGCTGCAGTTCGCCCCGGTGCCCATTGCTCGACACGGCAAATCCACCTCACACGTCCCACTAAGCCTGCACCAGGCACGGTTTGTTTTCGTCCGGCACAACGCCCACCGCGGACCCCTTCAACCCCCGTACGACGGGCCCTACAAGGTGCTACAGGCTGGGGACAAATTTTTCACCCTGCAAGTGGGCGACAGGACCGAAAAAGTGTCGGTTGACCGACTCAAGCCAGCACACTCGGAGCCCGGTGAGCAGGTCCCTGTAGCTCGTCCATCTCCACGCGGCCGACCTGCCCTCAAGCCGGTTCACCCGGCTGCTCCACGCCCGGCCGTTCCACGTCCACCGGCGTCCAACAAGAGCCGCTCCGGCCGGCCCATCAGACCGCCGCACCGTCTCGTCCACACCTCCTAAACGGATTCTGGGGGGAGCTGTGTGGCGGATCGCCACCTAAATGAGCATAACCCACTTTTCCGTCTGTGGACAATATATCGGTGAACCTTCCCTTTAAGGCACCTTACCTTTAAGACAGGAGTGGGCGGGGCCTCAGGATTTTTCCAGAGAATTCTGGGAGCAGCTTTCTCAGCCATTTTGTGTGCCATGCAGTGCATTAAAGTTTCTTGTTTTCCACATATGGATTCAGCCTCCATTCGTGTTTCGCGGCAGCCTCAACAAGATAAACTTTTTAGTGATGTTGATTGAGGGATAAATATTGGCCTGGACACCGGGGAAAACTCCACTGCTCTTCTTCAAAATAGTGGCAGGTCTCTAGTCTAGGAAATAAGTATTTATAATGGAAACATTTGACAAGAAGTGTGTAGAGATGTCCGATTTCTAAATAATAAGAAGCAACTCCCCAATCACAGGACTCGCGGGCAAAATGGCCAGAAAAACTACATCGACCAGAGTGCCTTGCGCCAGCTGCCCGCCCCCTTGAGGATGGCGACCAATCAGATTTAAAGACAGAAGCAAAATACGGCGGGTGCTGGAAATCTGAAATTTAAAAAAAAATCGATTCATGTACAATTACAGTCGAGGCGGAATGTAATAAAAAAAATTCTAACCCAGTATTGGGAGTGGCGTGTCGCCTGTATAAAACAATTCCTCGCTGTTATCGATGAAGCTGTTTTGATTCGAGAAGCGCCTGGATCGGGAGCCAATGAGGAAACGGCCCGGGGAACTGGCGGTTTAAATTCAAATCGGCCGGCGCGAGAGGAGCAGCGCGAGCCCGGGTGGGTAAGTGAGTGAGGAGCGCCCAGCGCCGCCGGGAGTCCGGGGGGGGGGTAAATGTTTGCGGGTGTCGGTTGCCTTGCCCCCTTTGGTGGTGGTGGTGGCTGGCTCCCGGTGCGGGAGGCGAAGGCTGGGCTTTACGGGTCGCTCAGCATCTGTGCGAGAGGGGGGGGAATTCTACACGGCCGTTTGCAACTTGTCCACCCCAACCCTTTTACATTCCGAGCCGCTTCATTCATAACCGCACAATGGCACAGTGTTACCGTGCCATCAAGGGGTTTTGTGTGGTTGGGGGGGGGGGTCAGGGGTTAATGGTTAAGGTTAGAGGTTATTCGGGGTTGGGGATAGGCTTGGGGTTATTTGTGGTTGGGGTTAGTTAGACTTAGTGCTTTGGAATGTCCTACGGTTGTGACAGGTGCTATATAAGTGCAAGTTATTTCTTTTCACTTATCCTCTATTTAAAATAGTTATACAACTTTCCAAGCATTCCATGCTCTGTGTAAAGAAATTCCTGTTAATCTTCTCACACTTGGTAGTTCTAAATTGATAACCCCTGGTTGATGTCTCCCCAACCAAAAAAAATGCTATTTTCCTATTTGTTCTATTAATATTTTGCTATTGTGTTCTATTAATATTTTGTCATTTAAAAAATCTCCTCTGCTTCAATGTGCACAATACCAGTATCTCCTCATAACTATACTTTTTCATTCCTGGTGTTCTGTTTACTCCTTCTGTGACTGGTGTATCTTTCCTGTTCCTACTCTCTCTGTAAATTTCCTGCTTATTGTCCAATCTTTAGATCTGAAACTTCAATAACCTGCCCACTCTTTACAGCTGCTGCCTGACCTGAGTAATACCAGTGTTTCCTGTTTTTATTTTAGATTTCCAGCACTTGCAGTTTTTCCCTTAACTGGATTTATGTATTTTCCATTCATTTGCCTCCCCAACTGTGTATTAATTATTATTGATTCCTCACCCAGTTCCCTAACACATCAGTGGTGCAGCTCAGCATCTCTGAGCTAGGGAGGGGAAAAATCTGGCAGAGTTCCTGCTTCTGATCACTGTCCAGTGAGTCCTGCTGGAAAGTATGTATATGTGCATGTCAGATGGGACCTGGCTGTGATGACCATCATTGTTCAATAGCTTGTCTAGACTGGTGTGTATATAATGGTCACTTGGGGGAGCTACCTTGGCTTAATTGTCTTATTTCTCTCTCTCTCTCTCTCTCTCTCCCCCTTAGCATGGGGTTTGTGAAACCAGTTATAGTGCCTCATGTGCACCTAGTTCAGCTTGCCTAAAATGGCATGCACCAGGGACTGAGTTGGGCCACCTTGTTTGTGTGGCACAGTACTTTTACTCATCAAGCTGTCATTGAAGATTGAGTATTGATGTGACTTCTGAAAATGGACAATCCTGTCACTTTCTGTCGATCATGTCCATTACATTGTAAAACAGAATTCCATTTTGTTAATTAAGTCAGATTATCAAGGTAGCCATGTTTGCAGGCTGCTGCATAGAGAAACAAGATCTGCATTTTACACAACCCCTTATTACGTCTCTGAGCTTCACACAAGTTACTTTTGGAGTACACTCATTTGCGCATGCAGACATAGCATCCAATTTCTTCACAGCAAAATCCCACAAATAATGGGATGGATGGTCAGTTAATCTGTTGGATAATGACATGAATGTTGGACATTCTCTTTGAATAACTCCATGGAGTTTTAACCTCTGCCTGAACAGACAGATGGGATGTCAAGTTTGCGGTCTTATCCGAAGGATTGCAGTACTCTCTCTGTACTGCACGGAAGTGTCTGTATAGATGGTGCTCAAGTAGAACTTAATTCCACAAAGTTGTATCTCGGAAGCGAGAGTGCTGCCAACTGAGCCAAGCTGATAGTTGATACCTCAGGTTGGGAAAGGATGAAAGCATTTCACTCTGGGATCTGTATGCAACAACTTGTATTTCTAAAGCACCTTTTAACGTAGTAAAACATCCCAAGGCGCTTCACAAGAGTATTTTAAAACAAATTTGGCACCGAGCCACATAAGGATAAATTAGGGCAGGTGACCAAAAGCTTGGTCAAAGAGGTAGGTTTTAAGGAGCGTCTTAAAGGAGGAAAGAGAGGTAGCGAGGCGGAGAGGTTTAGGGAGGGAATTCCAGAGCTTAGGGCCTAGACAACAGAAGGCACGGCCACCAAAGGTTGAACGATTATAAATCGAGGCACTGCTTAACCGGGAGCCGATGTAGGTCAGCGAGCACAGGGGTGATGGGCGAACGGGACATGGGAATGTGGGAGGCCAGCCAGGAGTGTGTTGGAATAGTCAAGTCTAGCGGTAACAAAGGCATGGATGAGGGTTTCAGCAGCGGATGAGCTGAGGCAAGGGTGGGGACGGGCAATGTTACGGAGGTGGAAGTAGGCGGTCTTTGTTATGCAGCGGATATGTGGTCGGAAGCTCATTTCAGGGTCAAATATGACACCACGGTTGCGAACTGTGTGGTTCAGCCTCAGACAGATGTTAGGGAGAGGGATGGAGTGGCTAGGGAACGGCATTTGTGGCGGGGGCCGAAAACAATGGTTTTGGTCTTCCCAATATTTAATTGGTGAAAATTTTTGCTCATCCAGAACTGTATGTCGGACAAGCAGTCTGACGAGTCACTTGTACAATTGCTGAGGAGGCAGAGAAGAGAAAGTAGGAGGTCTATTCATGCCAATAGCGTTGCCACTTTTTGCTGTATCCAAAACTAAACATAGACTAGATAGGAGTGGGGTTAATGGAGGATGAAAGAAGTGGTTTCAGGAGAATGCAATTCTGGTCTACAGTGTAGCTGCTAGAATGTTTTATTCTGCATTGTAATACCACTTTGATTTAATTTTGGCCATAGTAGTATTAAATTATTGTAGAATCATACCAAACTTATTGGTGTACGTTGGTAGTTACGCTAAACCTTTTATAACTCTAGTTAGGCCTCAGCTGAAGTATTGCGTCCAATTCTGGACACCACACTTTAAGAAGGCTGTCAAGGCCTTCGAGAGGCTGCAGAAGAGATTTACTAGAATGGTACCAGGGATGAGGGACTTCATTATGTTGAGACTAGAGAAGCTGGGATCGTTCTCCTTTTGAGCAGAGAAGGTTAAGGGGAGATTTAATAGTGGTCAAAATTGAGGGGTTTTGATTTGAATGAACAAATGTTTACAGATAAATTGCACTATTAAGCCATTATAACAATTTTGAAGGGTCTGCATCTGACACCTTAACTTGTCTATCCTCTACATCTGTGCTTTTCCAGCATTTTCTGTTTTTGTGACTAGGTGTTGAGCTATATTTCAAATAGAAAGAAATGTTCTACTTGATCTCCACTTATGGTTCTTCACTGGTCACTTTTATATTTTATGCTACTGTAGCAGGCAGTCTAGCTGGAAAATGCATACAATGGCCCAGAAATTAAACACGGAGCGTTCCTGCGGGGGTAAGGCCTCCCCGCGATATCTCACTGTGCGCCAATTTTTTCACTATGGGCTCACACGAACTTTAGTTTCAAGGCTGCAGCTGTGCAGTGTGTGCGTATCCCAGAGATGGAGTTAGTTCGTGCGAGCTCTGGGATCACGTGATTCAGTTAGAGCCAATGGCAGCACACCATCTTTCATTCATAGTTTTGACAGCAAGGGCTGTCAAAGCTATGAATCTATACCCCCCCCCAAAAGAACAGCTAAACCTCAATTAAATTTTTTTTAAAAGCCATCACATTAATAAAATAAGTATAGTTAAATAAATTAACCACTTTAAACAAAAAATTAAATTTTTGAAAAAATTTAAAATCTTTTTAAAAGTTATAAAAATAAACTTCCCTTTCTTTAAAGTCTCTAAAAAAGATAAACCTGTTGAGAAAAATTTTAAATAATACTTAATTAACTACTTACCTTGTTAAAAGAGGGTCTTGCGCCTCCTTTCTTTATGTGCAAAATCTTCCATGCTTACCTGCGCGTTCAAAGCACTAAGCGCACTGCGTGCGCGCAGCCTGTAGCGCGCACGCGGTTCACTTAGGAACCGCCCCTTTTGAGTTCACGAAGTGCCGGTTTCCCGTGCATGCTGAAAACCGGCAATTGGAGACCTAAAACGCGAGAGTACACAGTGCGTACTCTCGCGTATTAGGTCTAATTTTCGGGCCATTATACGGCAAACCTTTCATGCTCACTGGGGAGGCCAAGCATTCTCATGTGCCTTTTTTTTATTCGTTCATGGGATCTGGGCGTCGCTGGCAAGGCCAGCATTTATTGCCCATCCCTAATTGCCCTTGAGAAGGTGGTGGTGAACCGCTGCAGTCCGTGTGGTGAAGGTACTCCCACAGTGCTGTTGGGGAGGGAGTTCCAGGATTTTGACCCAGCGACGATATACTTCCAAGTCAGGATGGTGTGTGACTTGGAGGGGGACTTGGAGGTGGTGGTGTTCCTAAGCTAAGGAGGCTATGCATTATTCTTGCATGAATGGTTTGCTTACCAATCAATTGGAAACTGCCATTCAACCAGAAGCCACAATGCAACTACGTACTTCATTCAGTGAATGGCCATTTTCACCAGGTGACAAGTGAATTTTTTTTAGCCCACTAGTTGCGTTTTGACATTCTGACTATGAAGAAGTGCTCTTGGAAAAATGTTTCCTTTATGGCTGTGTTCACGTGTAAAGTATCTGTTGATCAGTCTTTAGTTTCCTGAGATCTAGATAAAAGTGGGATTATTATTCAAATGGTGCTGAGGTTAATTGTAGCTTCCCTGGTGATCCTTTGATCCTTGCTGAGATAACCGATCTGAAACTGGAACCTTTTGATTTGAAAGACATTGGGGGAGAAATTCATTATAGCCCAGGAATGGGCGGTAACTTTTGAAAAGTTTGAGAATTAGCACCAGGTGCTAATGCTTCAGACTGCACACAAAATTCAGTCTCATTGCACAGAGGATTGGAGCACTAAATCAAGCTCTAAAGGTCTAGCTCAGTGGCGTTAAACTTGAAGTGCTGATCAATATCAGGTGCAGTCTAATCACAGTCATCATTGCCACTGGCTCGTTCCAGTTCTTTAAAGGGGAGGTTCATTGATGCTGCAGAACCTCATTCTCATTATTGCTGGCTGTGCAGCTGTCTCAGCCAGCAGCAGCAGGTCAAGGAGAAGGAGCCGGATGACTCAAGCAGCCGTAATGATAGCAGATCCACACCCCAGGGAGAGAGCCCACAGATTCTGTGACCATGTATTGGAGGCGTTGGTGTTTGCAGTGGAAAGACAGAGGGCAGTGCTCTACCCGGCAAATGGCAAGGAGGCCCTTGTTGCAAGTCTTCCACACCATGTGAAGGGAGGTAGCCCAGCATGTGTCGGACCCGCACACAGTGCAGAAAGCAATTTAACAACCTCACTTGGGTGCTCAGGGTGAGTCAATGCTTCAACAAATGCTACGTACCACCACCTGAACCTCAGTCTGCACACTGCTCAAAGCACCACACCCCCAGAACTCGCCACCAACAATCTCTACCTACCAACACTGTCACCCACATCTCGCACCTTGCACACAATGACAACTATTCAACTATGGCAGGCACATCACCCAAACACATTGCTCCACACTCTCTCACTTCCTTTCTCGCTCAACAGGAGGGAGCAGGAGTGCACAGGCGGGGGACAACCTGACACCCAGCCACTTTGAGCTGGAGGAAAGAGTGCTGCAAATCATTGGGCGCCAGGTGGTGGGTGCTGTGGCCACCGGCAATGTTGACCCTCTTTGGGACAACAATGGTATGTTCATCCCGACTCCTTCTCCCATCCCACTTCCCCCTCACCCCACAAGCCTTTCACACTTTCCAGCTAATCATGCTGTATGCATGCCTTTCTCCCTTCCTGCCCCCCCCTCCCCTCTCATTAACCTGACTTTTGTGCCTTTATGCTTTCAGATAATGAGCAAGCAGCTCCGATACTACGCGTTCTTTAGCGGCTAGTATAGTAGCAGGATCTGCACAGGGTGATGCACTGGGGACGAGCGTGCTGCAGCAAGGCCAGGGGGAAAAGGGTTGCTCAAGAGTCAGCTCCCCAGAGGGCGAGTTTTCGTACGACTTCTGCTGCAAAGGACTCAGATGAGGACCTCGATGGGGAGGCGTTCACAAGAAGGGTGATGGGCATGCACACGGAGATCACAAGAAGAGTGATGGGCATGCACACGGAGATGATAGGTGCCCGAGAGCCTCTCGGCAATTGTAAGGAGCGTGCAGGAGTCCGCCTCCAACATTGCACAGAGCTCTGCGCACACCATGGAACCCATCATTTGCAGTCCAGACCTGATGCCGTGTGTGATGGGAGATGTCGCAGCTTCCATTGCAGCACAGGCGGAAGCCAAGCAACGTCTTAGTGCTGTAATGCAATCTATGCTTGGTGACATTGATTCTCAGACTGCTCTCATTCAGTCTCCGCTTGATGCCACACTTGTGCGCAACTTGGCTTGCCACATTTCCTACATTACAACAGTGACTACACTCCAAGTACTTCATTGGCTGTAAAGTGCTTTTTAGACATCTGGTGGTTGTGAAAGTCTTTTCTCTGTCCTGTCTGTGTGTCTCTCTCTTTCTCTCCTCCTCCCTCCCCCTCCCCTCCGGCAAGGGCTGGGCCATCATGAGGGCCAAGTTGTGGAGCATGCAGCAGACCACGACAAAATGGGACACCTGCTCAGCTGAGTACTGGGGGGCTCCTCCCAAACGGTCAAGGCAGCGGAACCGTTGCTTGAGCGCCCTGATGGTCTGCTCAATGATGATCCTGGTGGCAGCATAGCTCTCATTGAGTGCTGAGTTGGAGTTGCGGAGGGGAGTTATGAGCCAGGTGGAGAACGGGTAGCCCTTGTCTCCAACCAGCCAGCCGCGAGCTTGATGTGGTGGTTGGAAGAGTACTGGCACAGGATGAAGGCATCGTGGCTGCTGCCAGGATAGCGGGCATTCACATTGCAGATTCGCTATCTGTGGTCGCACATTAAGTGAGTGGTAGCCTTTGTGGTTACAGAAGACCTCAGGATTGTTGAGGTGCCTGCAAAGCCACATGGGTGCAGTCAATGGCGCCCTGCACCATGGGGAAGCCCGCTATCCTGGCAAAGCCGCATGCACGTTCGTCCTGCTTCTCTCTGGTGATGGGGAAGGAAATGTAGTCCCTTCTCCTACTGTAGAGAGCCTATGTGACCTCCCGGATGCAGCGATGGATGGCGAACTGCGAGATGTTCGCTATATCTCCTGTTGCAGCATGGAAGGAACTGCTGGTGAAGAAATTGAGGGCGACTGTGACTGCCACTGAGAGCTGTGGTCGCCCTGATCTGAGGCTCGAGGTCTGGTTGCAGGAGGTGGCAGAGTTCGGTGACCACCTCCTTGGTGAAGTGGAGCCTTCTAATGCAATGCTCCTCACTTAACTGGAGGTAGAAGTGCTCTCGGAATATCCTTGGAGGGTAAGGCCTTCTGTTGAGAGCCCTGATGGCCCTCCTCCTCCCTCTGGCCACATCTTGCAATCTTTCTCGCTGCCTCCGCTCCCTCCACCGTAGATCCTGGCGGGCGAGGCCAACTGCCAGTACAGTCCCCATTAATGTAACGATGTGCAGCACTTTGAAATTTTGCCAGAATAAATGTAACATTTTTAGTAGCCACAACACTCCTGACACTAAAGAACCTTTAAATGACTGAATTAAACTCTTGCACAATTGCAAACTGACAAGGAAGCAGTGAAACAGCACTAACCTGACAGCTGCGACGACTCCCTTTTAAATATCGCCCCTGGAGCTGCCATCCACCTGCTTCATGCCTCCTGTTGTCGGGGCGCGATGCTAAGGCAGGGGCCGATAATCAATTTGACAGATCGGGCGCTCTGAGCACACAATCTGCCTGGTGCTAAAGCACCAGGTGCTAATGGTTAGCGACGGCGCTAAGGGGTGACTGGATTTGGCATTTGGCCCTGGATTCACCTCGCCTTGGCGCCCCCACCAGGCGCTAACGGGAGGCACTAACCAACTGAATTTCTCCCCCATTGTCTTTATCTTCTGGGCCATTGGAGGAGCTTGCTGTGTTGAATGGATTGATTGTTGGAACTGACTGCAATCCTGCTTCTCTGCCTAAAATTTGTAGAAATTGGACAAATGTAATAGTGCAAATTCTAGGTCTCTTCAGTCTTTTTTTTCCCCCCCATTGGCCGTTGTGAAGTTGTTCTTGGAATCATGCATCACAAAAGGAAGCTATTCGGCCCGTCGATCCTGTGTCTGCTCTTTGAAGGAGCCGTTTAACAACCCTGCTCTTTCTCCATAGCCATACAAATTTTTCCTTTCACTGTTAATTCCAATTCCTTTTTGAAAGTTACTACTGAATCTGCTTCCACCACCCTTTCAAGCAGTGCATTCCAGGTCCTAGCTTGCTGTGTCAAAACCATCTCCTGCTATAAGTGGAAACCTCTGGTCATGTGTGGTCTTTCCTAGTGATCCTGTAATCAAAAGATGAATTGTGTAACTGGATATATATCTTTTGGGATTAATTAAAATTGAATTTATTGCTACTTCAATGTCCAAAATTAAATTAGTGTAGAATTGCATCAAATCTCAGGCTCATGACTATTAGTGTGTGTTGGTGCTTTCTCAAACTTGCTCTTCTTTCCTCTCCTTTACACCCTCCCCATACATCAATTAATCTTTTTTTAAATGTATTGCCTAACCTCCTATGATTCGATTGGTGGGAAACGCTGCGTGTCTTCATTTGCAGGGTTCTGCTTGTGAAGGCCGTATAACCTGGTAAAATGGCAGAAGCAGACTGGGAGCTGAGTAAGGAGAATGTGCAGCCTTTGAAACAAGGCAGAGACGTGAGTACACTTCAGGATGTACTTGCACAGCATGAAGGCCCAAGTCAGATCAGTATCCAGGAGCAGAAACTGTGAGTAATACTGTTCATTTGACTTCTTGGGGGAACCGCTACTGCTTTATCAGGGATTTAAGTATGGTTGTGAATATAGGAAGAGGGGGACAAGCATGCTGTATTTGGGCTCATGATCTTACTAAGACTGGAATCTTGCACTGTAGCTTGAATCATGGTAATGAGTTAAAAGTACAGTATATGAATCACCCTGATAATTAGTGACACCTAAAATGTTTATGCAGTTGTCTTAAATTCCAGAATTTGAAATGTTAGCAGCTTCTGAAGGTGGCTGCCCATAGGAAGAGAAGACCCTTCAATATCACTGCACCTAACCAGAATACCTAGAAGTGCAATTGGTTTGGTTAGGAAGAACGCCATTACCAGTTCTGACGAAGGGTCACAGACCTGGAACGTTAACTGTTTCTCTCTCCACTGATGCTGCCTGGCCTGCTGAGTGTTTCCAGCATTTTCTGTTTTATATTATATATTTTTGATGTGGGTGGTTCTGGCAATGATGGTTATTCCCTATCCCTAGTTGTCCTGAGAAGGAAAGGCTGCTGCCTTGCTTCACAGCAATTGTTTGTACAATTGAGTGGCTTGCAAGCCCAGTTCAGGTGGCATTGAGAACCATTCGTGTTGTGTGGGACTGGAGTTGTGTAGGCTATACCAGGAAGGATTGGCAGATTCCTTTTCCTGAAAGACATTAGTGCATCAGTTGGGTCCAGACAACAAACTGGCAGCTTTCATGGACATTTCCCTGGTGCCAGCCCACAGTTCACCAGATTTCTTGATTTTAGTTTCACCACTTGCCATGATGGGGTTTAAACTCACGCCCTCTAGTTGCTAGTGCATGGCAGTTCATAGTCAGACATTCACATCATCCATGTTCTGTGGATCATGCTGTCCAGTTCGCCTGGATAGTGGCAGATTACTTCATCCACCCCATGGCAAATTTACTGTTTTTTAATCTTTTAGCAAGTACAGCTTTGGAAGCCTAATCAATCGGCTGTGTGAACAGGACCTGATCTGAATGATAAATAACATTACTTTAGAAATGGGGAAAGGAAAGTTGGCATTTCGGATATGGTGGGGGGGGGGGGGTTCCTTTGTTAGAATATAGTTATACAGCACAGAAAGAGGCCCATCGTGTCCGCGCCAGCCATCAAGCCCTGTCTATTCTAATCCCATTTTCCAGCACTTGGTCCGTAGACTTGTATGCTATGGCGTTTCAAGTGCTCATCTAAATGCTTCTTGAATGTTGAGGGTTCCTGCCTCTACCACCCTTTCAGGCAGTGAGTTCCAGACTCCAACCACCCTCTGGGTGAAAAAGTTTTTCCTCAAATCCCCTCTAAACCTCCTGCCCCTTACCTTGAAACTATGCCCCCTGGTTATTGACCCTTCGAAGGGGAAAGTTCCTTTCTATCCCCCTCAATTTTATACACCTCAATCAGGTCTGCCTCAGCCTTCTCTGCTCTAAGGAAAACAACCCCAGCCTGTCCAGTCTCTCTTCATAGCTAAAGCGCTCCAGCCCAGGTAACATCCTGGTGAATCTCCTCTGCACCCTCTCCAATGCAATCACATCCTTCCTATAGTGTGGCGACCAGAACTGCACACAGTATTCCAGCTGTGGCCTAACTAGCGTTTTGTACAGCTCCATTATAACTTCCCTGCTCTTGCCTTCATTAGCCGAGGCATAGAATATAAGTATCCCATATGCCTTTTTAACTACCTTATCTACCTGTCCTGCTGCCTTCAGGGATCTATGTACATGCACACCAAGGTCCCTCTGATCCTCTGTCCTTCCTCGGGTCCTACCATTCATTGTGTATTCCCTTGCCATGTTAGTCCTCCCAAAATGCATCACCTCACACTCTTCAGGGTTAAATTCCATTTGCCACTGTTCTGCCCATCTGACCAACCCGTCTATATCGTCCTGTAGCCTGAGGCTTCCCTCCTCACTATTTACCACTCCACCAATTTTCATGTCATCTGCGAACTTACTGATCATACCTCCTACATTCATATCTAAATCATTAATGTACACTACAAACAGCAAATGACCCAGCACCGATCCCTGCGGTACACCACTGGACACAGGCTTTCAGTCACAAAAACAACCTTCGACCATCACCCTCTGCCTCCTGCCACTAAGCCAATTTTGGATCCAATGTGCCAAATTGCCCTGGATCCCATGGGCTCTTACCTTCTTGACCAGTCTCCCATGCAGGACTTTGTCAAAAGCCTTACTGAAGTCCATGTAGACTACATCAACTGCACTACCCTCATCCACACACCTAGTTACCCCCTCGCAAAATTCAATCAAATTGGTCAGACATGATCTCCCCCTGACAAAGCCATGCTGACTATCCTTGATTAATCCTTGCCTCTCCAAGTGGAGACTAATTCTGTCCCTCAGAATTTTTTCCAATAAGTTCCCTACCACTGATGTTGGGCTCACTGGCCTGTAATTCCCTGGTTTATCCCTACTACCCTTCTTGAATAATGGTGCTACGTTAGTCCTGGTTTGGGGTGAGGGGGGTGGGCGGGGGTGAGGGGGGTGGGCGGGGCTGTGCTTTCCCTGTTGACTTTCTCTCTTCAAAGCTGATGTGCCCACTAAGTTGGTAGCATCTTCTATCACAGTTTCAAACCTGACCCCAAAGTTTTCCATGTCCAAAAATGTCTCTACAGTTGCTGATTTACTCGCTGCTGTGTTTCCAGCTTTTTCTAATTTCAGTGTTTGCAATATTTGGCTTTTAATTATTTAGTAATTCCTGTTCAGAGGTCACAGTGATCCACCTGATCGTGACCCCTATTCCTTTGTTGCATTGGAAGGATTGAATGCTTTCACAACAGGGCACATAGCAAGTAACCTTCAAACATCTGCATGGATGGGAGATAAAACCAACCATTGTGTGGAAGGCCCTTTAAATAAATTAAAGGAGTAAGCTCCATTTCTGTGACTTTATTGGCAAATTCAGACATGCAGGTATTTACGATCTGTAACACTGCACTGAGAAATGGAAGGTCTTGGGAGAAATTTCTGCTTTCATTGAAGTTAACGCCAGTTAGTGTGTTGATTTAATGCTCAGCAGTTCTATTTCTTCTACTGTTGACACCCTAAATAGCAATTGGGTAGAGACTGCTGGGGCAACTTTCTGCTGCTAGTACTCTTATAATATAAATATTATTTGGTCATCTTGGTTTAATGTGGACAGTTATAGTTGTAAAGGATTTTTAAAATTCATTCTCTGGATACAGGTCGGCCTTTATTGCCCACCTCCAGTTGCCCCTGAAGGTGGTGGTGAGTCGCCGCCTTGAACCACTGCACGGTGAAGGTGCTCCCGAGTTCCAGGTTTTTGGCCCAGCGACGATGAAGGAACGGCGATGCATATCCAAGTTGGGATGGAGTGTGATTTGGGAGGTGATGGTGTTTCCATGCTCCTGCTGCCCTTGTCCTTCTAGGTGGCGGAGGTTGAGGGTTTTGGAGGTTTGCTGACGAGGGTGTGGTGGCTCGCCACCTAAACGGGCGCAATCCACTTTTCCGTCCGTGGACAATAAATCGGGCATGAAAAAAGGAGTGGGCGTGGCCTCGGTTTTGCAGAGATTTGTTAGCAGCCATTTTGCCAAGGAGATGTATTAAAAAGCCATGTGTTCCACATATTGACTCGGCCTCAATTCGTGCTTCGCGGCAGCCACAACATTGGTGACCCCGACGCTCAGAACGTATTCCGAGCACTGCAATGGCGGACACGAACGCAGTTTCCGTGAAACTGCAGGAGTTTTGGGAAAACCAGCCCGAAGCCTGGTTCTTCCAAGCCGAGTCCCGATTCCGGCTGCGACACATCACCATAGATGGGACGAAGTACGACTACCTCGTCACATCACTCGGTAGCTCCACAGTTACGAAGGTCTGGACAGCGCTGCAGAACCCACCAGAGGAGGGCAAGTATGCACATCTTAAGGCCGCGCTCCTTAAAAAATTTACAGCCTCGACATACCAGCGAAACTGCCACCTCCTCGACCTTCCAGGCCTCGATGATGCCTCACCGTCAGACCTCCTCTCCCTCACCGACGAGAGCCCACCCGGATCCCTCTTCCGCACGCTGTTCAACCGCCAGCTCCCTCTCCGCATCCGCCCAGCGATCGTGGCGTCCGGCCTCACGGACCTGGAAGCCCTGGCCGATGAGGCCGACAAGCTGCTGTCCGCTCACTCCAGCCGCGACGTCACTCCGGACCTGGCAGCCACTGCCTGGGCGCGCCCTTCACCGGCCACAAGGCTCAGCCACCGGGCTCACAGGGCCTTCGCGCCCCACTAACCCGGGCCACTGTTACTACCACGCACGGTTCGGCGCCAGGGCACAACGGTGCACACCTCCCTGCTCTTTCAAGTCCGCCCCCGTACCAGCCCCCGCGATGGCCGTGGGCCACGCGGGCTCCCTGCTGTACGTCACGGATGACAAAACCGGCCGCCGGTTCCTGTGCGACACTGGAGCTCAGCACAGCATCATCCCGGCTTCCGCCCTTGACATCCAAAAGGGCAAACGAGGACTAGCGCTGGCTGCTGCTAATGGCTCGGACATCCGGACGTACGGCACCCGGACAGTCACCCTCAACCTCGCTGGTCGCCGCTACCGATGGGAGTTCATCACTGCCAAGGTGCTCTCCCCTCTCATCGGCGCAGATTTCCTGTGCGCCCACGGCCTACTGGCAGACCTCCCTCGACACCGCCTCGTGGACATGAACACCATGTCCCCCATCCTGGGCGCCATGGCCCTCCCGTCAACCCGCCGACATGGCGTCACACTACCGCGCCCGGGCCACGGATGACTACTCGGCACTCCTGGCCGAATTCCCGGCCCTTACCAATCCGACCTTCTCCACGGAGGCCGCCAAACACTGGGTGGAACACTTCATCCCCACCACAGGCCCCCCAGTGTACGCCCACGCCCGCAGGCTGGACCTGGCCAAACTGGAGATCGCGCGGACCGAGTTTGCCACCATGAAACAGTTCGGCATCATCCACCGCTCCAACAGTCCCTGAGCCTCCCCACTCCACATCGCCCCCAAACCAGGCGGGGGTTGGCGTCCCTGTGGCGATTACCGCCGCCTCAACGACGCCACCACCCTTGATCGGTACCCCGTGCCGCACATCCAGGACTTCTCGGCTAGACTGGCCGGCCGCTCAGTCTTTTCCAAGGTCGACCTGGTGCGTGGCTACCACCAAGTCCCCGTCCACCCCGCGGACGTCCCCAAGACGGCCGTAATCACCCCCTTCGGCCTTTTCGAGTTCCTGCGGGTGCCCTCAAACGCGGCCCAGGCATTCCAACGGCTCATGGACTCGGTCCTTCGGGACCTGAAGTTCCTGTTCGTCTACCTGGACGACATCCTGGTAGCCAGTTCCTCCAAGCAGGCACACCTCGAACACCTTCGCATCCTGTTCGGGCGCTTCAGCGACCACGGGCTCCTCCTCAGCCCAGCCAAATGCCAGTTCAGCCTGGACAAGCTCGACTTCCTCGGCCACCACATCACCCATGCTGGGGCCATTCCCCTGCCCACCAAGGTGCAGGCCGTCCAACAATTTCCCCGCCCCACCACCACCAAGACCGCGCTCGCCAACGCCACCCTGCTTGCGCACCCACTGCCTAATGCCAGGGTAGCGCTCACCACGGACGCCTCCGACCACGCAGTCGGCGCCGTGTATGAGCAGTGGGTCGATGGTGCCTGGCAACCACTTGCCTTCTTCAGCCGCCAACTACGCCCCCCGGAGGTCAAGTACAGCACCTTCAACCGCGAGCTCCTCGCGCTGTTCCTGGCGGTCCGCCATTTTCGGTTTTTGCTGGAGGGCCACCCCTTCACTGCGTTTGTCGACCACAAACCCCTGACATTCGCAATGGCAAAGACAACCGACCCCTGGTCCGCCAGGCGGCAGTGTCCGAGTTCACCACGGACATCCAACACGTCTCCGGCCGAGACAATGTGGTAGCCGACTGCCTCTCCCGCCCCGCCATCCACGCCGCACACCTGGCAGTCGACTACGCTCAACTCGCAGCAGACCAGATCACTGACCCTGATCTGCTCTTCGCACCTACCAACCTACCAGGGCGGCGCCTGGCCGACATCGCCTGTGGCCCGACCGCAGTCACGGTCAAGTGCGACATATCCCTATGTCAACCTCGGCCCCGCGTCCTGGCGCCACCGGGTATTCAAGATTCTCCACAACCTCTCGCGCCCGCGCATCCATCAAATTGGTAGCCAACCGCTTTGTCTGGCGCGGCCTTCGCAAGGCTGTGCGTACTTGGGCCAACTCCTGTCTAGCCTGCCAATGGGCCAAGGTACAGCAACACACGAAAGCCCCCCTCGGAGTTTACCGTCCCTTCGCGTAGATTCGACCACATCCACGTGGACATCGTCGGGCCCCTGCCGCCGTCGCAAGGCCACACGCACTTGCTGACCATCGTTGACCGCACCACACGCTGGCCTGAGGCAATTCCACTGACCTCTACCACCACCGCCGACATCGCCAGAGCCTTCGTCAGCACCTGGGTCGCACGGTTCGGCGTCCCCTCCGACATGACGTCGGACAGAGGTCCGCAATTTACCTCTGAACTCTGGACCGCCGTCTCGCGCAATCTCTAGGTGACCATTCACCGCACCACGGCGTACCACCCCCAAACCAACGGACTGTGAGCGGTTCCACAGATCCTTGAAGGCATCTCTTCGAGCCAGCCTCCAGGACGGCGCCTGGACCGACCGACTTCCGTGGGTCCTCCTCGGCCTGCGCACCGCGGTTAAAGAAGACCTCCACGCATCGGCAGCAGAGCTCGTGTACGGTCAGCCGCTGCGCGTACCCGGCGAGTTCCTGCCCACTGCCACGACACCCTGGTCAGCCGACCAGCAACGCCACGACTTCGCCTCACTGGCGCTACAATTCGCCCCGGTGCCCATTGCCCGACACGGCGAATCCACCTCACACGTCCCACTAAGCCTGCACCAGGCACGGTTCGTTTTCGTCCGGCACGACGCCCACCGCGGACCCCTTCAACCCCCGTACGACGGGCCCTACAAGGTGCTACAGGCTGGGGACAAATTTTTCACCCTGCAAGTGGGCGACAGGACCGAAAAAGTGTCGGTTGACCGACTCAAGCCAGCACACTCGGAGCCCGGTGAGCAGGTCCCTGTAGCTCGTCCACCGCCACACGGCCGGCCGACCTGCCCTCAAGCCAGTTCACCCGGCTGCTCCACGCCTGGCCGTTCCACGTCCACCGGCGTCCTACAAGAGCCACTCCGGCCGGCCCATCAGACCGCCGCACCGTCTCGTCCACACCTAAGCGGATTCTGGGGGGAGCTGTGTGGCGGATCGCCACCTAAATGGGCGCAATCCACTTTTCCGTCCGTGGACAATAAATCTGACACCTTGCCTTTAAGGCGCATGCTGCCTTTAAGGCATGAAAAAAGGAGTGGGCGTGGCCTCAGGGTTTTGCAGAGATTTGTTAGCAGCCATTTTGCCAAGGAGATGTATTAAAAAGCCATGTGTTCCACATATTGACTCGGCCTCAAGTGGGCGTGGCCTCAGGGTTTTGCAGAGATTTGTTAGCAGCCATTTTGCCAAGGAGATGTATTAAAAAGCCATGTGTTCCACATATTGACTCGGCCTCAATTCGTGCTTCGCGGCAGCCACAACAAGGGTGTATTAAAATGACATTGGATTGCTCAGCATCTTGCCTGGAGAGCAGGCAATGATTCTTCCTGACTTACTAAACACATTGTTAATATCAGAAATATAGTTTTTATATACCTCATTTTCCACACATGGATTGTCTGACTTGCAGCCATTTTATAGCACTTATATGAGTAATGTCCATCACTGTTGATAGCTGTCTGTGTTCAACAAATGTTAACACTGAGCCTTACATTGTCAGTTAACAATGTCACTTTATTAATGTATATTTTTCAGAGCTTTTGAGGCAGAAATCCGATTTTATTCTGGTAATGACCCTCTGGATGTCTGGGACAGGTAAGCAGTCAGGTTTTTAATCCTCTGCTTCACTAGAAGTGCAAGAATTTGGGATTCCACTTTATCCTAGATATTACATTCCCCTGAAGGCCTTCTCTATTAAATTTATTTGCCAAAATCCAATGGATAACTTGTGGTGATCAAATGATATTGAGCTTCCACAAATACCACTGACTTATGAACAATAATACAGAAATGCACAGTGGGACACCATCTGAAAGAACAGGGGAGTGTTCAGGGGGACAGACTAGTGTTTCTGCAACTGCTGACTTGAGTCCCGTACGGTGTTGCTTCCCTGGTGCTAGGGAAAAGGACATCACTGGGGGAAGGAACAGCCAGAAGTAGTGGTCCATGTGGGAACCAATGACCAAGGAAGGAAAAGGGTTGAGGTTTTGCAATCGGTTTCAAGAGCTCGGGAGGAAGTTTTAAAAAGCAGGACCTCAAAGGTAGTAATCTCTGGATTAGTCCCAGTGCCAGGTACTAGTAAGTATAAGATTAGTAGGATAAAACTGGTTAATGCGTATCTGGAGAAATGGTGCAGGAGGAAGGGTTTCAGTTTCCTGGGGCAGGAGGGAACTGTTCAATATAGATGGGTTGCAACTCAACAGAGCTGGGATCAATGTCCTCGGGGTTGGGGGTGGTAACTAGTGCTGTGGGGAGGGTTTAAACTAATTTGACTGGGGCGATAGGCACCAGAATGAAACATTAGCGAGGAGAAAGGAGCTGCACAAGACTGGGAGAGACAAATAGCAGTAGAATAAAGAGTAGTGTAGAGCTGGAAGATGTAGGTTGAGGTTTTAAATGAGTATTTTGCATCTGCCTTCACTATGGAGAAGGACAATGTAGGCATAGAAATCAGGCAGGGGGATTGTGATATACTTGAACAAATTAGTATTGAGAGGGAGGAGGTACTAGCGGTTTTAGCGGGCTTAAAAGTGGATAAATCCCCAGGCCCAGACGAGATGTATCCCAGGCTGCTGTGAGGCAAGGGAGGAGATTGCAGGGGCTCTGACGCACATTTTCAGAACCTCTCTGGCCATAGGGGAGGTGCCAGAGGACTGGAGAACAGCTAACGTAGTACCATTATTCACGAAGGGTAGTAGGGATAAACCAGGGAATTACAGGCCAGTGAGCCCAACATCAGTGGTAGGGAAATTATTGGAAAAAATTCTGAGGGACAGAATTAGTCTCCACTTGGAGAGGCAAGGATTAATCAAGGATAGTCAGTATAGCTTTGTCAGGGGGAGATCATGTCTGACCAATTTGATTGAATTTTTCGAGGGGGTGACTAGGTGTGTGGCTGAGGGTAGTGCAGTTGATGTAGTCTACATGGACTTCAGTAAGGCTTTTGACAAAGTCCCGCATGGGAGACTGGTCAAGAAGGTAAGAGCCCATGGGATCCAGGGCAATTTGGCACATTGGATCCAAAATTGGCTTAGCGGCAGGAGGCAGAGGGTGATGGTCGAAGGTTGTTTTTGTGACTGGAAGCCTGTGTCCAGTGGTGTACCGCAGGGATCGGTGCTGGGTCATTTGCTGTTTGTAGTGTACATTAATGATTTAGATATGAATGTAGGAGGTATGATCAGTAAGTTCGCAGATGACATGAAAATTGGTGGAGTGGTAAATAGTGAGGAGGGAAGCCTCAGGCTACAGGACGATAGACGGGTTGGTCAGATGGGCAGAACAGTGGCAAATGGAATTTAACCCTGAAAAGTGAGGCGATGCATTTTGGGAGGACTAACAAGGCAAGGGAATACACAATGAATGGTAGGATCCGAGGAAGGACAGAGGATCAGAGGGACCTTGGTGTGCATGTACATGGATCCCTGAAGGCAGCAGGACAGGTAGATAAGGTAGTTAAAAAGGCATATGGGATACTTGCCTTCATTAGCCGAGGCATAGAATATAAGAGCAGGGAGGTTCTGATGGAGCTGTACAAAACGCTAGTTAGGCCACAGCTGGAATAATGTGTGCAGTTCTGGTCGCCACACTATAGGAAGGATGTGATTGCATTGGAGAGGGTGCAGAGGAGATTCACCAGGATGTTACCTGGGCTGGAGCGCTTTAGCTATGAAGAGAGACTGGACAGGCTGGGGTTGTTTTCCTTAGAGCAGAGAAGGCTGAGGCAGACCTGATTGAGGTGTATAAAATTGAGGGGGATAGAAAGGAGCTTTCCCCTTCGAAGGGTCAATAACCAGGGGGCGTAGTTTCAAGATAAGGGGCAGATTTAGAGGGGATTTGAGGAAAAACTTTTTCACCCAGAGGGTGGTTGGAATCTGGAACTCACTGCCTGAAAGGGTGGTAGAGGCAGGAACCCTCAACATTCAAGAAGCATTTAGATGAGCACTTGAAACACCATAGCATACAAGGCTACGGACCAAGTGCTGGAAAATGGGATTAGAATAGACAGGGCTTGATGGCCGGCGTGGACACGATGGGCCAAAGGGCCTCTTTCTGTGATGTATGACTGAGTAGTTCAGAAATAGGAGGAATCAGACTGGGAAAATGCAAGGCAGTCTATGATGGATTTGGAATGCATATGCGTAAATGCACGTAGTGTGGTAAATAAAATTGGTGAACTGCAGGCACAACTCACCACATGGGACTACGATATAGTGGCAATAACAGAGACCTGGCTCAAAGAAGGGAAGAATTGGGAAATTAATATTCCTGGCTACAAGCTATTCAGGAAAGAAAGGAGGATAAGGTAGTTGAGGGGTCAGAGACAGAATCTATTTGGATTGAATTAAAGAACAATAGCGGAGCTATTACGCTACTGGGTGTATACTCTAGGCCACCAAATATTGGAAAGGAGACAGAGGAGAAAAATACAACTATAGAGTAGTGATAATGGGGAATTAAATTATCCCAATATAGTAACCATGTAAAGGGCAAAGAGGGAAAGGAAATGTGAGAACTTTCTTGAACAGTGTGTTTCCAGCTCAAGGAAGGAAGCTGCGCTGGATCTAGTTCTGGGAATGAAGTAGAGCATGTTTCAGGTGGGGGAGTATTTGGAGAACAGTGATCATAGTATCAGGTTTAGAATAGTTTTGGAAAAGGGCAAGGAACAATCAAGCATAAAAATACTTAACCGGAGGGGGGCTAATTTCAATGAGTTAAAAAGGCATCTTGCCTGGGTGGATTGCAATCCTAAATTGGTAGGCAAAACCATAATTGAACAGAAGAGGCTTTCAATGAGGAGATGGTTTGGGTACAGAATATACACATTCCAACGAGGGGAAAAGGAAGGGCATCCACAGCTAGAGCTCCCTGGATGACTAAAGATAGAGAGATTAAAAGGAAGCAGATGCCAAATGTAAGGTTCATGATACAGTAGAGAACCAAGCTGAGCTCAAAGTAGAGGAGATCTCAAAGGAAATAAGGGGGAGGGGGGGGGGAGTGCAAGAATAGATTAGTGGCTTACATAAAGGGAACCCAAAAGTCTTTTTATAAACCTATAGTAAAAGTTAGTCAAAAGAAGATTGGGGCTGATTAGGGACAGAAAAGGAGCTCTTCCTGTGGAGGCAGAGGGTATAGCTGAAGTAATAAATAAATACTTTGCTTTGATCTAGAGAAGAGGATGCTGCCATTGCAGCAGTAAAGGAGGTAATAGTGATATTGGCTAAGAAATAGGAGCAGGCCCTTTGAGCCTGCTCCACCATTCAATGAGATCATGGCTGATCATCTGCCTCAACTCCATTCACCAGCTCTATCGCCATCTCCCTTGATGCCTTTACTAGTCAGAGATCTATCGACTTCTGTTTTGAATATACCCAATAACTGAGCCTCCACAGCCCTCTGGGGTAGAGAATTCCAAAGATTCACCACCTTCTGGACATTTCTTCTCCTTTCAGTCCTGAATGGCCTACCCTTTATCCTGAGGCTGTGGCCCCTGGTTCTAGACTCCCCAGCCAAGGGAAACATTCTCCCAGCATCCACCCTATCAAGCCCTGTAATAATTTTGTATGTTTCAATGAGATCCCCTCATTCTTCTGAATTCAAGAGAATACAGGCCTAGTTTACTCAATCTCTTCTCATACGACAGTCCCGCCATCCCAGGAATCAATCTCGTGAACCTTTGTTGCACTCCCTCTATGGCAAGTATATCCTTCCTCAGGTAAGGAGACCAAAATTGTACACACTACTCCAGATGTGGTCTCACCAAGGCCCTATATAATTGGAGTAAGACTTCTTTACAAGAGGATTTGAGTATAGGAGTAATGAAAGCCAGCATACCATTTGCCTTCCTAATGGCTTGCTGCACCTGCACATTCACTTTCAGTGACTCATGTACAAGGACACCCAGCTCCCTTTGAGCATCTGCATTCTCCAATCTTTCACCATTTACAAAATACTCTGCCTTTCTGTTTTTTCTACCAAAGTGGATAACTTCACATTTATCCACATTATATTCCATCTGCCATGTTCTCGCCCACTCACTGAGCCTGTCAAGATCCCCTTGAAGCCTCTTCACATCCTCTTTGCAACTGACACTGCCACCTAGCTTTGTATCATCAGCAAATTTGGAAATGTTACATTTAGTCCCCTCATCCAAATCATTGATCTAGATTGTGAATAGCTGGGGCCCAAGCACCGATCCTTGCGGTACCCCACTAGTCACAGCCTGCCATCCTGAAAAAGACCCATTTATCCCTACTTTTTTTTCTGTCTGTTAACCAATTCTCAATCCATGCTACTATATTACCCCCAATTCCATGTGCCCTAATTTTGTTCACCAACCTCTTTTGTGTGGGACCTTATCGAAGGCCTTCTGAAAATCCAGATACACCACATCTACCAGTTCCCCTTTGTCTACTCCATTAGTTACATCCTCAAAGAACTCCAATAGGTTTGTCAAACAAGATTTCCCTTTCATAAATCCATGTTGACTCTGCCCAATCTTACTATTAGTTTCTAAGTGCCCAGTTATTGCATCCTTTATAATAGATTCCAGCATTTTCCCAACTACTGATGAGGTTAACAGGTCTGTAGTTCCCCGTTTTCTCTCTCCCTCCTTTCTTAAATAGCGGAGTTACATTTGCTATCCTCCAATCTGCAGGAACCATTCCAGAATCTATAGAATTTTGGAAGATGACAACCAATGCGTCCACTATCCCAATGGCCACCTCTTTCAAAACCCTAGGATGTAGGTCATCTGGTCCTTGGGATTTATTGACTTTTAGTCCCATTAATTTTGCTAATACTGTTTTTTTAGTAATCTCTTTGTTCCTCATTCTCGCCACACCCTTGGTTTTCTCATTTCTGGGAGGTTTTTTGTGTTTTCCTCAGTGAAGACAGAAACAAAGCATTTATTTAATTTCTCTGCCATTTCCTCATTCCCTATTATAAATTCTCCCGTCTCTGACTGTAAAGGACCTACATTTACCTTCGCCAGTCTTTTCCTTTTCACATACCTATAGAAGCTTTTACAATCCGTTTTTATATTTTTCGCTAGTTTGTGCTTATATTCCATTTTCCCTTTATCAATTTCTTGGTTCCCCCCCCTTTGCTGATTTCTAAAGATCCCAATCCTCAGGCTGACTGCTTTTTCTGGCAACTTTATAAGCTCCCTCCTTTGACTTAATACAGGAAACTCTTTGGTATCCGGCACGTACGGGACCGGGATGGTGCCAGTTTATTAAAAATTCTGGATAACTGAGATGTATGCCTACCAAGGTACGAGAGCCCCGTTACACAGCCACAGGTGCAGGAACCCCGGTTACACGGCCACTTGTGCAGGAGTCCCGGTTACACGGCCACAGATCCAGGAGTCCCTGTTACACGGCCACAGGTGCAGGAACCCCGGTTACACGGCCACTAATATACAGTAAAACTTACCTGAACCTACACCTGCATTTTGCCGGTTAATAGAGAATTCCGGATATTTAGGTGCTGTTTAACCGAGAGTTTCTTGTACTAGCTTTAATTTCTTTTGTTAGCCATGGTTGGATCACTTTTCCTTTTGGGTTTTTATGCCCTGGAGGAATATGTTTGTTGCAAATTATGCATTATTTCCTTGAATGTTAGCCATTGTATGTCCACCTTCATACCTTTTAGTGTAGTCTCCCAATCTACCATGGCCAACTTGTCCCTCATACCCTTGTAGTTTCCTCTGTTTAGATTGAAGACCCTGGTTTCAGATTGGACTACATCACTCTCAAACTTAATGTAAAATTCATTCATATGGTCACTTGTCCCTAAAGGCCCCTTTACCACAAGATTATTGATTAGCCCTTTCTCATTACACAGTACCAGATCCAGAATAGCCTGATCCCTGGTTGGTTCCTCCACATACTGATCCAGGAAACCATCTCGCATGCATTCCAAGAATTCGTCCTCCACACCATTAGTGGTAATTTGATTTGCCCAGACAATATGTAGATTAAAGTCCCCCATGATTACCATATTGCCCTTGTTACATGCACTTCTAATTTCTTGATTGATACTGTGCCCTACATTACCACTACTGTTTGGTGGCCTATACACAACTCCCACCAATGTTTTCCTCCCTTTGCTGTTTCTTAGCTTCACCCAAACTGATTTCAGTTCTACATCATGATCTGCCGAGCCAAGATCTTTTATCTCTACCGTACCGATCTCATCCCTTATTAACAGTGCTACGCCACCTCCTTTTCCTTTTTGTCTGTCCTTCCTAAATGTTGAGTACCCTGGAACATTCAGTTCCCAGCTTTGGTTACCCTGCAACCATGTCTCTGTAATGGCAATTACATCATACCTATTTACTTCTATTAGTGCCATTAATTCATCCACTTTGTTGCAAATGCTGCGTGCATTTAGATAAAATGCCTTCAACTTTGCCTGTTTAATATTTTTCTGCACTTTGACCCTCTTTACTGTTGGCCTTTGTTTCTGCTCCCTACTAGTTTTGCTGACTACTTTTCTAACTTTCACTTCCAGCTTTTTCTCTCCGTTCTGGGCCCACACTTGGGTTCCCAGCCCCCTGGCAAGATGAGATAAAATAGACCAAGAGGATGTACTTAAAAGGTTGGCAGTACTCAAAGTAGAAGTCATGCAGTACAGATGGGATGCATCCTAGATTAGAGGGAAGTAAGGGTGGAAATTGTGGAGGCGCTAGCCACAATCTTCCTTGGATATGGAGGATTGTGCCACAGGACTGTAGGATTGCAAATGTTACACTCCTGTTCAAAAACGGCGAGCAGCATAAACCTGGCAATTAACATCGATGGTAGGGAAACTTTTTTTGAGCTATTAAGCCGGGCCAAAATTAATTGGCATTTGGAAAAGTTTGGGCAAATAAATTAAGGCCAGCATGGATTTATTAAAGTGGGGGGGGGGGGGTGGAGAGAGAGAGTGTATGAGTCATAGTCATACGGCACAGAAGGAGGCCATTTGGCCCATCGAGTCTGTGCCAGCTCTCTGTAGAGCAATCCAGTCAGTCCCATTCCCCTGCTCTATCCCCGTAGCCCTGCAAGTTTCTTTCCCTCAAGTGCCTATCCAGTCTCCCCTTGAAAACATTGAGTGTCTCCGCTTCCACCACTTCTGTCGGCAGTGAATTCCAGGTCCTTGCCACTCGCCACGTAAAATTTTTCTTCACATCCCCCTGTATCTCTTGCCCAAAACCTTAAATCTGTGTCCCCTAGACCTTGTACCATCAACTAGTGGGAACAGCCTTTCCCCCATCTAGCCTATCCAAACCTGTCATAATCTTGTACACCTCTATCAAATCACCCCTCAACCTCCTTTGCTCTAATGAAAACAAATCCAGCTTCTCCAACCCGTCCTTGTAGCTAAGATCCCCCATCCCCAGAACCATTCTGGTACATCTCCTCTGCACCCTCAAAGGCCTTCACATCCTTCCAGAACTGGATGCAATACTCCAGTTGTGGCCTAACCAGCACTTTATAAAGGTTCAGCATAACTTCTCTACTTTTGTACTCAATACCTCTATGAAGCCCAAGGTTCCATCTGCTTTGCTAACCACTCTCAATATGTCCTGCCACCTTCAGGGACCTATGCACATTAACTCTCAGGTCCCTCTGTCCCAGCACACTCTTTAAAACTGTGCCATTAAGTGTATATTGCCTCTCCCTGTTCCTTCTGCCAAAATGCATCACCTCACACTTCTCTATTAAATTCCATCTGCCACTTGTCTGCCCATTCTGCTAGCCTTTCTATGTCCTGTTGTAGTCGATCGGTATCATCACTGTTTGCCACACCCCCAAGTTTGGTGTCATCAGCAAATTTAGAAATTCTAGTCTGCATTCCAATATCCAGGTCATATATATCAAAAAAAGCAGTGGCCCCAGCACTGACCCTTGGGGAATACCACTGTCTACCATCCTGCAGTCTGAAAAACAGCCATCTACCACAACTTGCTGTTTTCTTTCCTCTGCCCCAGAGGGCGCTGAATGCTGAGTCTTTGAGTATATTCAAGGCTGAGATAGATTGTTTTTTGGACTCTCGGAATCAAGGGATATGGAGATCAGGCGGGAAAGTGGAGTTGAGGTCGATGATCAGCCATGATCTTATTGAATGGTGGAGCAGGCTCGAGGGGCTGTACAGCCTACTCCTCCTCTTATTTCTTATGTTCTTCAGCCAGTTCTTGGGTGACTTTAATCTACATAGACTGGCCAAACCAAATTAGCAATAATACTGTGGAGGATGAATTCCTGGAGTGTGTGAGATTTTTTTTTAGACCAGTACGTTGAGGAGCCAACTAGGGAGCAGGCTATCCTAGATTGGGTATTGTGCAATGAGAAGGGGTTAATTAATTAATCTTGTTATGTGGGGTCCTTTAGGGAAGAGTGACCATAACATGATAGAATTCTTCATTTAAGATGGAAAGTCCAATCTGAAACTAGGGTCCTAAATCTAAACAAAGGAAACTACAAAGTAATGAGGACTGAGTTGGCTATGACAGATTGGGGAGCTTCATTAAAAAGCATGACGGTGGATAGGCAATGGCTAACATTTAAGGAACAAATGCATGAATTGCAACAGTTATACATTCTTTTCTGGTGCAAAAACACAAAAGGAAAAGCGGCCCAACCATGGCTAACAAAAGAAATTAAGGATAGTATTCGATCCAAAGAGGAGTCATATAAAGTGCCAGAAAAAGTAGCAAGTCAGGGTTGAGAGCAGTTTAGAGTTCAGCAAAAAAGGACCAAGAGATTGATTAAGAGGGGAAAAATAGTGAGAGTAAACTTGCAAGGAACATAAAAGTGGATTGTAAAAGCTTCTACAAGTATGTAAAAAGAAAAAGATTAGTGAAGACAAATGTATGTCCCTTACAGTCAGAAACGGGAGACTTTATAATGGGGAACAAGGAAATGGCAGAGCAATTAAACAAATACTTTGGTTCTGTCTTCACGGAAGAGGACACAAATAACTTCCCAGAAATGCTAGGGAACCAAGGGTTTAGTGAGAAGGAGGAATTAAAGGAAATTAGTATTAGTAAAAAAAATAGTGCTGGAGGAATTAATGGGACTGAAAGCTGATAAATCCCCAGGGCCTGATAATCTGCATCCCAGAGTACTAAAAGAGGTAGCCATGGAAATAGTGGATGCATTGGTTGTCCTCTTTCAAAATTCTATAGATTATGGAACCGTTCCTGCAGATTGGAGGGTGGCAAATGTAACCCCACTATTTAAAAAAGGAGGGAGAAAGAAAACAGGGAACTACAGACCGGTTAGCCTAACATCAGTAGTAGGGAAAATGCTAGAGTCTATTATAAAGGATGTGATAACAGGACACTTGGAAGATATCAACGGGATTAGACAAAGTCAACATGGATTTATGAAAGGGGAATCGTGTTTGACAAACCTACTGGAGTTTTTTGAGGATGTAACTGGTAGAATAGATAAGGGAGAACCAGTGGATGTGGTGTATTTGGATTTTCAGAAGGCCTTTGATAAAGTCCCACATAAGAGGTTAGTGTGCAAAATTAAAGCACATGGGATTGGGGGTAATATACTGGCATGGATTGAAAATTGGTTAACAGACAGGAAACAGAGTAGGAATAAATGGGTCTTTTTCGGGGTGGCAGGCGGTGACTAGTGGGGTACCGCAGGGATCAGTGCTTGGGCCCCAGCTATTCACAATATATATCTGATTTGGATGAGGGAACCAAATGTAATTTTTCCAAGTTTGCTGACGACACAAAACTAGGTGGGATTGAGTTGTGAGGAGGATGCAAAGAGGCTTCAAGGCGATTTTAGACAAGTTGAGTGAGTGGGCAAATACATGGCAGATGCAGTAGAATGTGGATAAATGTGAAGTTATCCACTTTGGTAGGAAAAACAGAAAGGTAGAGTATTTAAATGGTGATAGATTGGGAAATGTTGATGTACAGAGGGACCTGGGTGTCCTTGTACACCAGTCACTGAAAGCAAACATGCAGGTGCAGCAAGCAGTTAGAAAGGCAAATGGTGTGTTGGCCTTCATTGCAAGAGGATTTGAGCAGAGGAGCAAGGATGTCTTACTACAGTTATGCAGGGCCTTGGTGAGACCACACCTGGAGTACTGTGTGCACTTTTGGTCTCCTTACCTAAGAAAGGATATACTTTCCATAGAGGGCATGCAGCAAAAGTTCACCAGACTGATTCCTGGGATGGCAGGTCTGTAGTATGAGGAGAAATTGGGTCGACTAGGCCTGTATGCACTAGAGTTTAGAAGAATGAGAGGGGATCTCATTGAAACGTATAAAATTCTGACAGGGCTAGACAGACTGGATGCAGGGAGGATGTTTCCCCTGGCTAGAGGGTCTAGAACGAGGGGTCACAGTCTCAGAATACGGGGTAGGATATTTAGGACTGAGATTAGGAGAAATTTCTTCAGTCAGAGGGTGGTGACCCTGTGGAATTCTCTACCACAGAAGGCTGTGGAGGCCATGTCATTGAATATATTTAAGAAGGAGATATAGATTTCTAGACAGAAAAGGCATCAAGGGGTATGGGGAGAGAGCGGGAATATGGTATTAAGATAGAGGATCAACCATGATCATATTGAATGGTGGAGCAGGTTCGAAGGGCTGAATGTCCTGCTCCTATTTTTCTATGTTTCTATTCCTTATCCAAGCTACCACTGACCCACCTATTCCATGAGCCTCAATTTTGTTAACCGGCCTTCTATGTGGTACTTTGTCAAACGCCTTCTGAAAATCTATGTAGACAACATCCATTGCATTCCCTTCATCAACCCTCTCTGTTACTTCCCTCAAAATTCAATTAGATTAGTCAAATGCGATCTGCCTTTTACAAATCAGTGTTGGCTCTCCTTAATTAGCTTAAACCTCCTTAAGTGCCTGTTAAGTGACTTGATTTGAGCTCTTTGAAGTAAGGAAGCGTGTTGCTGTTGTGTATATGGATTTTCAAAACTCATTTGATAAAGTACCACATGATAGACTTGTTAGCAAGATTAAAGGCCATGGGATTAAAGGGGCAGTGGCAGCGTGGGTGCAATATTGGCTATGGGACAGAAAGCAAAGAGTAGTGGTAAATGATTGTTTTTCAGACCGGAGGGGAGTATATTGTGTTCCCCAGGGCTCGTATTGGACCACTGCTTTTTTTGATGTATAGTAATGACTTGGACTTGGGTATACAGGGCATAATTTTAAAGTTTGCAGATGATACAAAACTCTGAAATGTAGTAAACAATGAGGCGGATAGTAACAGACTTCAGGAGGACATAGACAGACTGGTGAAATGGGCAGACACATGGCAGATGAAATTTAACAGGTGTGAAGTGATACATTTTGGTAGGAAGAATGAGGAGAGGCAATATGAACTAAATGGTACAAGTTTAATTTGGTGTGCAGGAACAGAGATCTGGGAGTGTACGTACACAAATCTTTGAAGGTAGCAGGACAAGTTGAGAAAGTGGTTTTTAAAAAAACAAAAACCAAACATAGGATCCTTGGCTTTATTAATAGATGAATAGAGTACAAAAGCAATGAAGTTAAGCTAAACCTTTATAAAATACTGGATAGGCCTCAGCTGGAGTATTGTGTTCAGTTCTGGGCACCACACTTTAGGGAGGGTGCTGAAGAGATTTACAAGAATGGTCCAGGGATGAGGGACTTCAGTTATGTGGAGAGACTGGAGAAGCTGTGGTTCTTCTCCTTAGAGCAGAGAAGGTTAAGAGGAGATTGGATAGAGGTGTTCAAAATCATAAATGGTTTTGATAGAGTAAATAAAGATAAATTGTTTCCAGTGGCAGAAGGGGAAAAAATTACAGGGTTTGGGGAAAGAGCAGGGCAGTGGGATTAATTGGATAGCTCTAGCAAGAATCGGTGCAGGCAGGATGGGACGTAAAGCCTCCTTCTGTGCTATATCATTGAGTCTCTGAAATCTTGTACGAAAGACATCTTGCATGGCATTGTGTAAATGTGGTGCACTGTCCACAAACTAGTGCAACTATCTGCATTGGCTGTTCAACTGCTGACGGCCTAGGACTGTGTGTGTCTCTCTCTTGCATTGACTAAATACTACTAGCCTTTTTGGTTTTGAAACAGGTATATCAAATGGACAGAACAGGTGTTTCCACATGGTGGAACGGATAGTAATCTCTCAGCTCTATTGGAGAGAAATTTGAAACTCTTCCTAAAGGATGAACAATACTACAGCGACCTGCGATACCTTGGTCATTGGTTAAAGTTTGTAAGTGTGCTTTTGTTAAATAAATGTTAGATACTTGTTACAGTCCTCTGCTTTCTATGACTCTGGCCTATTTGTTACCCCAGTAATGAATATTGTTGTTTAATTAATTCAAGCTAGTTCACAAAATCTAACTGAGTTAACTTTATTCCTAATTCTCTCCTCTCATGGCGGCAGTGAATTATGCTGGATTATGATTGAGTGCCATCAATCTGGTACTTTGTCTAAGTGACCATTCTTCACGTATTGATGTACACAATAAATACCACTGAGCTATTTTACTCTGAAGGTCAATCCTCGCTAGACTTCTATTGATCACTTCTCAGTCGTGTCACTCGATCAGTATCAAGAGTGGGAACTCTGGCACTTATTTACTCTCCCTTAAGCCAATTGTGGTACCTTTTCTAAAGTTTAAAAAAAAAAAGGACTGGACAGATAGTTAAATGCCACAGATAAAATGTTGGGGGGGATGAATGATCATAAATGAGAATTGTGTGCAGTCCTCATAACTTCACTTTACTGCGGTTTAATTGGTTGGAGTAATGAATTGGTGAAATGCACTCGTCATGGGAAGCACTGCATTGCCTATCCGAACAGTTGGTTCAGTCATTAATACTCTGCACAAGGTTGACCTTCCATTACAAAATTGATAATTTTGTAGTCCTTACAAGCAATGTTAATCCCTTCCAGGTTGACTACTGTACTGATCCACTAGAAATCTTTGACTTCTTAAAGAGCAAAGGAATCGGTGTATCACATGCTGCTCTCTACATTGCCTGGGCTGAACGGTATGAGCATCTAGGGAACAACAAAAAGGCAGAAGCTGTCTTGCAAGAAGGGATTCAGCTCAAGGCTGAGCCTCTTGAAAAACTGCAGCACCATCACAGGTAATTGCATGCTGTTTTGATTCTAATCCGGGCTTAGTACTGATTATTTTTGACTATTGTTTGGGCAGATTTGCTGGCTGAATTATTGAGTGGACAAAATTGCCTATTTTAAAGCTTGGGCATTAGAGTATCTGGGGACTTTTTTTCTATTTTGCATGGTGGGGAGAAGTGAACAATGAGTGACTCTTGCCAACTCCTTTCTATGCTTGTGTGTTAGCTGTGACTAGGGACACTTTTGCCTACAAGTCAGAAGGTTGTGGGTTCAAGTCCCTCTCCATAGTTTAGAGCACAAAATCTAGACTGACACTCTAGTGAAATACTGAGGGTCCGAGGTGCTGCCTTTTGGACGAGAAGTTAAACCCAGGCCCCGTGTTCCCTCGCAGCTGGTCGTAAAAGATCCCACGGCACTATTCGAAGAACGGGTGTTCTCCAATATTTGGTCTTGGCCAATATTTATCCCTCAACCAACACCACAAAAACAAATTATCTGGTCATTTATTTCATTGCTCTTTGTGGGAGCTTGCTGTGTGCAGATTGGTTGCTGGGTTTCCTACATTACAACAGTGACTACACTTTTAAAGGTACTTTATTGGCTGTAAAGTGATTCGGAATGTCCTGAGGTCATGAAAGGCGCGATATAAATGCAAGATTTTCTTTTTCTGATCCTATTGTACAGCTTCAAGTCCCTTCACTCCATGTAGTGAGAGAACTTCCATGTGTTGGGAAAGTTGCGAATACCTGCCCTTTCCAGTTGTTTTAGCTGTTGAGATTGAGAATGGCGCAACAGTATTTAATATGCAGGTATATTGAGCACAGACTAGTCTCCTGCTCAATCAGAAAGCCAGATTGACAGAAGCGGAAGGGAAGAAATGGCCTGCTCCTCAGGTGGATGTCTATCCTGGAGATGACGCTGTTTCCCACCTGGCATTGGTATCTAGTCATCCAGGACTGGATGAGATGGCTTCCTCTGCACTGTCCCAGCAAAATGCCTTACAACTTCATCCTAGTAAAATGGCCACTCTCCACTAGTGATCCTTGTAGCATCTGACTGACTGACCATTTAGTGTCATTGTCAGCAATTTTGCACTTTGGATTTGTGCTCACGTTCAATTGAGATGGCTTCAGACTAATTTCATGTGCCCCTTGGGCTGGATATTAACCTGGGTCTGCAAGCAAAACAACACATTATAACCTACATAGTCCTGTTTGCTCCTGTCTTTAATCAGGTAGTGAGGAATGACTCCTATCAACAAAGGCTGGACCTGAAATTCCTGAGCTCATGATTTATTTTGGTAAACCATTATGCCCTGTACTGACTATGATCTGTGCTCCCCTGAGCACACACGGATCTGTGGATACCCAATTAATCTCCTAACTTCCTGTAAAGCATCATTGTCTATTAGGCTGAGTATTTAATTAGTGAAACGAAATGTCTACCAGCACGTTGCAGTGCTGATGAAGCGTTCTCCTATCCGAAGTGCGAAGCATGACATTTTTAAAATAACTGAAGGTAACTGGCTTGGACCAAATTAATGAACATGGCGCATAGTGAACTTGTGCAAAATAATTGAATGGGCCCCAGTCAGCCACGAATCGTCACTGAATCTAATGCTTGTATAACTGGTGACTTTATATTTACTACACACAAATTTGTAGACTCTTAAATCATTTCATTACAAGTGCTTGTGGGTGAAGTATGTTAATGCATTAAGATTTCTTGGCATGGTTGTTCCTGTTCTGGGAGCAATGTGAGTTGTAAGGCAATTGGTTCTTCGTTCTGATGTTCACTTTATTCTGCTGGCTTTTAGGAGCCTGCTTGCTTTCTGACAGATTGATCAATCATTTCTATCAAGTTACTGGGTACATGATTAGCCTTGATTTTCTAAATGACTAGGTTGGTGTTTTACCCTAAAGAACAGGATGAGCAAGATATTCATGCCTATTAGTAGATGGCTTGGCTTTGGGTTCTGTCAGTTCAATAAATTTGTATTTATCAGTGATGCATTCCTTCAATTCTGGTTTCATTGGGTCAGATCTCTTTCCTCTCCCACCTTGCATTGTATAGTGTGGATGCCTTTGTTCTGCATGTCTGCTGCAGTGGCTATAGATCTATATAAAAGCTGTGCCAAGCATGTGCTTATTCTGTAACATGCTAGTTGGATTTTCCACAACGCACTTGTGTATTGGATGTCATTTTGTCAATACCCTTCAAGAAGGGTTAAAACTATATGGCATGTAAAAGGCAAATCTCATGTTTGAGATTGTGTTGGCTCAATGAAGGGTTTTTAAACATCTATCCTATGCCCTGCCTGGATGTCAGTTTTGCTACTGATGTGAAGTTCCTTTGTTGTCCCTCAATTGTGCACAAACATGTAAGCATTGGCATGTAGCTGTAAAATCTAAATGACCACCGCAATGTACAGGAAACTTTCGTTTATCCGGCATCGACGGGACCGGCGTGGTGCCGGTTTATCGAAAGTACCGGATAACAGAGAGTTATATCTACCGAGGCTATTTTTAACAAAGAGACTCCAAGCAGCACAGGAGAATCTACTCCTGCTACTGCAATGTTTCGGACTTGCGCCAGGAGGCCGAGTAGTGGCACTTTTGAAAAGTACCCCTACTGACTAAATCGGCGTTCTCGGACTCGGACTCGGGATCGGCAACATTGCCGGTTATTTGAGAGGATTTTTCGGAGCACTCGGCGTTCGCGGAGACTCGACTGCGACTCGGCAACATTGCCGGTTATTTGAGAGGAGTTTTCGGAGGATGATTTTTGCCGGTTAAGCGAGAATTCCGGATATTTGGGTGCCGGATAAACGAAAGTTTCCTGTACATGGAAACAGTTTGTTCTGGTATGGACAACTGGATGAGTGTATTTCCAGCTTTTAGGACTAGGTGGGCTGCTGTTTGCTATATGTCATTGGTTTTGGACATGCCTCTTCTAGTTTAATCTTCTTTGTATAGAATATTATACAAAGACGGGAGCATGTGCAAGTTTTGAGATGACTTGTGGAAGTGCAGACTAGACTTTATTGCTGCGATGAATTAGATTTTGCATAATCAAAAGCTCTCCTGAGAGTTCATGACTGGCCAGTTGCACTAAGGCAGAAGTTCCATAGATGGTCAGAGCTGAATTAGCAGATCTCTGGCTGGGTGGTAGTCAGGTTATTCATTGGCATTTGTGGACTAAACTGGGGCAAAGGGTAGGAATTCAACCAGTGCACGATCTAATCAAGATAAAATGTTGATGGATTGGACTCCGCTGTGATGCACCTTTGCTGAGCGACTGCCCTAGCTCATGAAGAATAGCCACTTGGTTTTGGTACCATATGCCAGCATGAGTTGGTGCTTTTTAGGAGAAAGTTGTGGGGAGATTTTGCATAACTGAAGCTCAGGCTTAGTTAATTTTTTTGCCATCTTCTGTTAGTCTAGCCTGCTCGAGCTAATTACACTTGTTCTAGGGCATCTGTTGGATACACAATCTGGATCCAATCAGCAAATCGCAACTAGCCACACTTTTTAAAGTATAGAATGTAATTTTCTGCTGCTTCTTTCTTTGAATAATCAAACCTCTCCCAAAGAGCCAAGCAGCTGCCAATCTGGGTAACAGTAAATAGCCTTTAATTGACCAAGGTATGCCAATTTAGACCACTTCCCCAAGCATTGGCCTTGGAGACAGGTTAGGTGTACATAGGAACGCAGGTTATAAGCGAGCTACACCATGGAATATCAGCTGGTGCATATTTGACACTCTGACTGCAGTGAAAGGAACAGTTTGCTAGTGTTCATCAAAGGCTATTTGCTGTAATTGGTGCTTTTATCTTTGTTTTCCTCAGGCACTTTCAATCCCGAGTATTTCAGCAGGTTGTGGCCTCCATGGCTGAAGGAACAGACACAGACTTGGATCCTGAGCCAGTTCAACCGCAAAGAACTACTCTTGGAAATCTGAAACATGGAAAAAAGAAAGCCATGGCACCGGTCAACCGGATTGGCAGTTCTGTGAGATGTAAGACTGTTTCCCCACTGCATATAACTGCATAATATAATTATTAGGACTTGACACCACTGTTATGAATGTCCTGTTCTTTCTATCTCCCTTTTTATATGGTCACTGGGGAAGAAAATAAGGGGCGGGGTCAAAGTTGATCTCCGATCTTTCGAGCTGGTTGCTGATGTGATGGGCAGCTTGGAAGTAACTAACTGTTTTTTGCCTCCCACATCACTGAATCTGAGAGCTGTAAATCAGAGTGTAAAATTGAATTGTCTCTTTCCATTTCCTCTTTATTTCTCTTCCTAACTCTCACTGGCACCCTTACCCTCCCCTCTGCTCCTCCTCTTCTCTTCTCTCTTCCCCCCCCCCCCCCCACCAAGATCTGCCGGGATTCATTTGAGTGCTGGAGAAACTATTTTCTGTTGCATGTAAGCCTGCTGCAGAGAAGATGAGTTGATTTATGAAGGGAGATTGTGCTGGTGGAGAACTTAAATTGGTGTTGTGCATGGATGAACTAACTTTTTTGGTTTTAGCACGAAGCCCAGGGCTTGGACGGCTTGTGGCACCCACTCGGGAACAGTGTGGCACTTTTGAAGTGTTCAATGAAAATCGATTGCGCAACCAGCCTGCAGACCAACCGAGATCAACAGAGAGACCGTGGTCCGCACTTCCTTCAACTTCTGCTAAAGAAAATGAAATCAAGCCAGGACCCTGGAATACAACAGGGGTATGGGTCAATGGAGTCTGGAGAGATTGTGGCTGTGGGGAGTTTTGAACTGGTACCCTCTTCATAGTGTCAGCTTGGCTCCGTAGTAGCATTCTGGCATCCTAGTCAGACGGTTGAGTTGAAGTCCCACGCCAGGGCTTTGAGTGAAAAATGTCGGTTAACATTTCAGTGCAGTACTGAGGGCAGAGCTGCATTTTCTTTTGGATGTGATGTTAAACCGAGGCCCCATCTACTTGTTCAGATCCATGGTACACTGAACAAAAACACTGATGGCATTTTATTGAAGAATAGCAGGGAGTTTGCTCATGTAACTGCCAGCATTCCTCTCTCAACCAACCCCATCAAAACTAATTCATCATTCATCTCATTTGCTGATTATAGAACCTTGCTGTGTGCAAATCGGTTGCTGTTTGCCTACATAACATGCTACACTTCTAAAATGTTTCATTGGGATATTTTGAGGATAAGTTATTATATAATGTCTTACTCATTTCTTGACAATCTACAGTTGACTTAATTGGTGAAACTGGAGGCAAATTTGAGTCAATAAATATGACTTGGTGTATGTTACCCATCTCTGAAGTAGATCGCCAAATGTCAACGAAACAAACGTGTCTTCGTGCTATAGCCAGGAGCAAAATCAAAACCAAGTAGAGATGGGCTGAGGCTCTCCTCCACCTCTCCATACAGGTAGTGAGCTTCTCTTGCCAGTAAGGAAATTGTAGTTAACGATTAACATTTTATTTAAAGCCACTGGACATGTGAAAGTGACTGCAGCTCGCACGTAGTTATTTTTTAATTCATTTTTCTGCATTGATTTAACCAAAAGTGAGCCTACTGTATTTCACAGGACCTTCCCTTTCACAGTCTCCTGTTGTTAATTGTATTAGAAAAATAGGAGCAGGAGCAGGAGTAGGCCATTTGGCCCTTCGAGCCTGATTCAATATGATTATGGCTGATCCTCCTATCTCAATACCATATTCCCGCTCTCTCCCCATACCCCTTGATGCCTTTTGTGTCTAGAAATCTATCTCTCTCCTTAAATATATTCAGTGACTTGGCCTCCACAGCCTTCTGTGGTAGAGAATTCCACAGGTTCACCACCCTCTGACTGAAGAAATTTCTCCTCATCGCAGTCCTAAATGTCCTAACCCATATCCTGAGACTGTGACCCCTCATTCTAGACCCCCCAAGCCAGGGGAAACATCCAGTCTGTCTAGCCCTGTCAGAATTTTATACGTTTCAATGAGATCCCCTCATTCTTCTAAACTCTAGTGAATACAGGCCTAGTCGACCCAATCTCTCCTCATACGACAGTCCTGCCATCCCAGGAATCAGTTTGCTGAACCTTTGCTACACTCCCTCTATGGCAAGTATATAATTTTAGGTAAGGAGACCAAAACTGCACACAGTACTCTAGGTGTGGTCTCACCAATGCCCTGTACAACTGTAGTAAGACATCCTTGCTCCTGTACTCAAATCCTCTTGTAATGAAGGCCAACATACCATTTGCCTTCCTAACTGCTTGCTGCACCTGCATGTTTGCTTTCAGTGACTGGTGTACAGAGGGACTTGGGTGTCCTTATACATCAGCATTTCCCAATCTATCACCATTTAAATAATACTCTACCTTTCTGTTTTTCCTACCGAAGTGGATAATTTCACATTTATCCACGTTCTACTGCATCTGCCATGTATATGCACTCACTCAACTTGTCTAAATCGCCTTGAAGCCTCTTTGCATCCTCCTCACAACTCTCAATCCCACCTTCATTCCCTTCATCATGCTTCTCTTCCTCCCACCTCTCTCTCTCTCTCTCTCTCTCTCTCTCTCTCTCTCTTCCCCCCTCTCCCCATCCCTCCGTATTCATTACTTTGAATTCGTCAGTGTTAAATTTCATTTGCTATTTATCTGCCTAATTGCATAAGAACATAAGAAATAGGAGCAGGAGTAGGCCATTTGGCCCATCGAACCTGCCCCGCCATTCAATAAGATCATGGCTGATCTGATCTTGGCCTCAATGCCACTTTCCCACCCACTCCCCATAACGCTTGCCTCCCCTGTAGCTCAAACCTATGTCTATCTCCGCCTTGAATATATTCAATGACTCCGCCTCCACAGCTCTCTGGGGTAGAGAATTCCAAAGATTCACGACCCTCCTGAGAAGAAATTCCTCCTTATCTCCGTTTTAAATGGGTGACCCCTTATCCTGAAACTGTGCCCCCTACTTCCAGATTCCCCCATGAGGGGGAAACATCCTCCTGCATCTACCCTGTCAAGTCCCTCAGAATCTTATGTTTCAATAAGATCACCTCTCATTCTTCTAAACTCCAATGAGTATAGGCCCAACCTGCTCAACCTTTTTTCATAAGAGAGCCCATTAATCTCAGGAATTAACCTAGTGAACCTTCTCTGAACTGCCTCCAATGCAAGTATATCCCTCCTTAAATATGGAGACCAAAACTGCACGCATTACTCCAGGTGTGGTCTCACCAGCGCCCTGTACAGTTGTAGCAAGACTTCCCTACTTTTATACTCCACCCCCCCTTGCAATAAAGGCCAACATACCATTTGCCTTCCTAATTACTTGCTGTACCTGCATGCTAACTATTTGTGTTTCATGTACGAGGATCCCTCTAACGCAGCATTATGTAGTCTCTCTCCATTTAAAAAATAATTTGCTTTTTTATTTTTCCTACCAAAATGGATAACCTCACATTTTCCCACATTATACTCCATCTGCCAACTTTTTGCCCACTCACTTAACCTATCTATATCCCTTTGCAGACTGTCCTCCTCACAACTTGCTTTCCCACCTATCTTTGTATCATCAGCAAATTTGGCTACAGTACACACTTTCCCTTCATCCAAGTCATTAATATAGATTGTAAATAGTTGAGGCGCCAGCACTGATCCCTGTGGCACCCCCTTACCTGCAGTTTGCCAACTGGAAAATGACCCATTTATCCTGACTCTTTGTTTTCTGTTAGTTAGCCAATCCTCTATCCATGCTAATATATTACCCCCAAGACCGTGAGCTCTTACCTTGTGCAGTAACCTTTTATGTGGCACCTTATCGAATGCCTTCTGGAAATCTAAATACACTGCATCTGCTGGTTCCCCTTTATCCACCCTGTTCGTTACATCCTCAAAGAACTCTAGTAAATTTGTCAAACACTATTTCCCTCATACAATCAAGCAGAGTCAACGTGGTTTTATGATTTTCTAAATGTCCTGCTATTACTTCCTTAATAATGAATTTCAGCATTTTCCCAATGACCGATGTTAGGCTAACTGGCCTATAGTTTCCTGCTTTTTGCCTCCCTCCTTTCTTGAATAGGGACGTTACATTTGCGGTTTTCCAATCTGCTGGGACCTCTCCAGAATCCAGGGCATTTTGGTAGATTACAACCAACATATCCACTATCTCTGCAGCCACTTCTTTTAAGACCCTAGGATGTAGGCCATCAGGTCCAGGGGACTTGTCGGCCTTTAGTCCCATTAGTTTGCCTAGTACTTTTTCTCCAGTGATGGTGATTGTTTTAAGTTCCTCCCTCCCTTTTACCCCTTGATTATCAATTATTACTGGGATGCTTTTAGTGTCTTCTACCGTGAAGACAGATACAAAATATTTGTTCAAAGTCTCTGCCATTTCCTTGTTTCCCTTTATTAATTCCCCAATCCCATCCTCTAAGGGACCAATGTTTACTTTAGCTACTCTTCCCTTTTATATACCTGTAGAAGCTCTTCCTGTCTGCATTTATATTTTTTGCTAGTTTACTTTCATAATCTATAATTTTTTAGTCGCCCTTTGCTGGTTTCTAAAAATTTCCCAATCCTCTGGCCTACTACTAATCTTTGCAACATTGTGTGCCTTTTTTTTCAATTTGATACCATCCTTAACTTCCTTAGTTAGCCACGGATGGTTCATCCTTCTTGTAGAGTCTTTCTTTCTCACTGGAATAAACCTTTGCTGAGAGTTATGAAATATCTCCTTAAATGTCTGCCACTGCTTATTTACCATCTTACCCTTTAATCTCTTTTCCCAGTCTACTTTAGCCAACTCTGTCTTCATATCTTTGTAATTGTCTTTATTTAAGTTTAGGACACTAATTTCAACCCTCAAACTGAATTTCAAATTCAATCATGCTATGATCACTCTTCCCTCGAGGATCCTTTACTATGAGATCATTAATTAATCCTGTCTCATTACACATTACCAGATCTAAAATAGCCTTCTCCCTGATTGGTTCCACAATGTATTGTTCTAAGAAACCATCCCGAATACATTCGATGAACTCGTCCTCAAGGCTACCCTTGCCAATTTGATTTGTCCAATCTATATGAAGATTAAAATTACCCATGATTATCGCAGTACCTTTTATTACAAGCCCCTATTATTTCTTGATTTATACTCTGTCCTACAGTGTAGCTACTGTTAGGGGGGCCTATAGACTACTCCCACCAGTGACTTCTTTCCCTTACTATTTCTTATCTCCACCCAAACTGATTCTACATCCTGATCTCCTGAGCCAATATCATATCTCATCCTTTATTAACAGAGCTACCCCACCTCCTTTTCCTTTCTGCCGATCCTTCTGAAATGTCAAATACCCCTGAATATTCAGTTCCCAGCCTTGGTCACCTTGCAACCACGTCTCTGTAATGGCTATCAGATCATACCCATTTATTTCTATTTGTGCCGTCAACTCATCTATCTTGTTACGAATGCTGCATGCATTCGGATAAAGAGCTTTTAATTTTTTCTTTATACCATTTTTACCTAGACACTATTTGCTGGTGCATGCTTATGTTCTTACGCTCTGTCTCCCCCTGTCACACTCTGGTTATCATTATCCCTATCGCTACCCTGCACTATTGCCTTCTCCTTTCTCTTTGACTTTCTAAATTCCCCTTCACCTGAACCTTTCCTTCCCCCCCCCCCCACCCCAAACTATTAATTTTAAAGCCCTATCTACCACACAACTGATCTGAATCCTTCTGTAAAACTTTAAAAAGAAAGACTTGCATTTATATCGCGCCTTTCACGACCTCAATGTCCCAAACGCATGACAGCCAATGAAATACTTTTAAAGTGTGGTCACTGTTGTAATGTAGGAAAAGTGGTAGCTAATTTACATACAGCAAGGTTCTGCAAACAGCAATGTGATGACCAGATCATCTGATTTTTGTAGTGATGTTGATTGAAGGATAAATATTGGCAAGGACACTGGAGATAACTCCCCTGCTCTTCTTTTGAAGTAGTGCCATGGGATCTTTTATGTCCACCTGAGAGCAGATGAGCCTTAGTTTAACGTCTTATCCAAAAGACAGCACCTCTAACAGTGCAGTGCTCTCTCAGTACTGCCCTGGGAGTGTCAGTCTAGATCTTTGCGCTCAAGTCTCTGAAGTGAAACTTGAACCCACAACCTTCTGACTCGGGCAAGAGTGCTACCAACTGAGCCACAGCTGACACTCTATTTGTATTTTATTCTTTGTGTCACCTGAAGTATTTACTATAAAAATGTCTTGAATGTAGAAACTGAGGAAACAGTGACAAATCAAAACTGTCTATTCCTCACTATTTTGGGTAAGACTAATCTAAGCTGCCTGATGAGGCTTGCATTGATGTTCTACTTCAGTACTTGATTTATTTTTCCTTGATGTGTAATAATTAGTTGTGTTTGGAGATGACCAATTTTATCTTCAGTTCTTCCCCTGTGACCCAAAGAATAAAATTCAAAAAGGGAATCTCATGACTATCCAGTGACTAATTTTAATGATTTTCATAAGAAATAGGAGCAGGAGTAGGCCATTTGGCCCTTCGAGCCTGCTCTGCCATTCAGTAAGATCATGGCTGATCTACCTCAACTCCACTTTCCCGCCCTATCCCCACATCCCTTGATTCCCTTAGTATCCATAAATCTATCGATTGCTGTCTTGAACGTGCTCAACAACTGAGCATCCACAGTCCTCTGGGGTAGAGAATTCCTGACCACTTATTCTGAGACTGTAGCCCCTAGTTCTAGACTCCCCAGCCAGGGGAAAACATCCTCCCTGTTAAGCCCCTTAAGAATTTTATGATCACCTCCCATTCTTCTAAACTCCAGGGAGTATAGGCCTAGTCTGCTCAATCTCTCCTCATACAACAATCCCCTCATCCCAGGAATCAGTCTGGTGAACCTTCGTTGCACTTCCTCTAAGGCAAGTATATCCTTCCTTGGTTAAGGAGACCAAAACTGTACATAGTACTCCAGGTGTGGTCTCACCAAGGCCCTATATAATTACAGTAAGACTTCTTTACTCTTGTACTCCAATCCTTTGTAATAAAGGGTACTCCAATCATAACATAAGTAGGAGCAGGAGTAGGCCATACGACCCCCTCGGGCCTGCTCCGCCATTCAACAGGATCATGGCTGATCCGAACCTAGACTCACGTCCACTTCCCTGCCTGCTCCCCATAACCCTTAATTCCCTTATCAGCTAGGAAACTGTCTATCTCAGTTTTAAATTTATTTAATGTCGCAGCTTCCACAGTGCTCTGAGGTAGCAAATTCCATAGTGAGTGAAGAAGTTTCTCCTCATCTCAGTTTTGAAACGGCAGCCCCTTATTCTAAGATTATGCCCCCTAGTTCTAGTCTCACCCATCAGTGGAAACATCCTCCCCGCATCCACCCGATCAAGTCCTCTCTCAATCTTATATGTTTCGATAAGATCGCCTCTCATTCTTCTGTATTCCAATGAGTAGAGGCCCAACCTACTCGACCTTTCCTCATAAGTCAACCCCCTCATCTCCGGAATCAACCGAGTGAACCTTCTCTGAACTGCCTCTAGAGCAAGTATATCTTTTCTTAAATATGGAAACCAAAACTGTACGCAGTACTCCAGGTGTGGCCTCACCAGTACCCTGTATAGCTGAAGCAAGACTTCCCTGCTTTTATACTCCATCCCCCTTGCAATAAAAGCCAAGATTCCATTGGCCTTCCTGATTATCTGCATACTAACCTTCTGTGTTTCATGCACCAGGACCCCCAGATCCCTTTGTACTGTAGCACTTTGCAGTTTCTTTCCATTTAGATAATAACTTGCTCTTTGATTTTTTTTCTGCCAAAGTGCATAACCTCACACTTTCCAACATTATATTCCATCTGCCAAATTTCTGCCCACTCACTTAGCCTGTCTGTCCTTTTGCAGGTTTTTTATGTCCTCCTCACTCACTGCTTTCCCTCCATCTTTGTATTGTCTGCAAACTTGGATACGTTGCACTTGGTCCCCTCCTCCAAATCATTAATATAGATTGTAAAGAGTTGGGGTCCCAGCACTGACCCCTGCGGAACACCACTAGTTACTGATTGCCAATCCGAGAATGAACCATTATCCCAACTCTCTGTTTTCTGTTAGATAGCCAATCTTCCACCCATGCCAGTATATTACCCCCAATCTTTTGTAATAAAGGCTAACCTGCTGTTTGCTTTCCTGATTGCTTGCTGTACCTGCATGTTAACTTTCTGTGACTCATATATTCCATCTGCCATGTTCTTGCCCACTCACTTAACCTGTCGCTCTCCCTTTATGTCCTCCTCACAGCTTACTCAGTCCCCTCATCCAAGTCATTTAATATATATTGTAAAGAGCTGAGGCCCAAGCACTGATCCCCACTAGTTACAGCCTGCCAACCTGAAAATTAACTGTTTATTCCTACTCTGTTTTCTGTCTGTTAACCAATCCTCACTCATGCTAATATATTACCCCCAATCCCATGAGCCCTAATTTTGTGTGATAACCTCTTGTGTGGCACCTTATCAAATGCTTTTTGAAAATCCAAATACTACTTTCACTAGTTTCCCCCTTATCTACCCTGCTAGTTACAACCTCGAACTCTCATAAATTTGTCAAATACTATTCCCCTTTCATTAATCCATGTTGACACTGTCCAATCATATGATTTTCTAAGTGCCCTGTTACCACGTCCCTAATAATAGATTCTAGCATTTTCCCTACTGCTGATGTCAGGCTAACTTGCCTATAGTTCCGTGTTTTCTCCTCCTCCTTTCTTGAATAATGAGGGATATATTTCCTACCTTCCAATCCACGGGGACCATTCTAAAATCTAGAATTCTGGAAGATCAAACCCAATGCATCCATTATCTCTGTAGCCACCTCTTAAAACCCTAGGATGTAGGCCATCAGGTCCAGGGGATTTATCGGCTTTTAGTCCCATTAATTTCTCCAGTACTATTTCTTTACTAATACTAATTTCTTTAAGTTTCTCGATCACTAGATCCTTGGTTCCCTACTATTTCCGGAATGTTTTTGTCTTCCATGAAGACAGATGCAGAGTATTTGTTTAATGTCTCTGCCATTTCCTTATTTCCATTATAACTTCTCCTGTCTCTGCCTGTAATGGACCCACATTTAATTTTTCTAATCTCTTCATTTTTACATAGACCTTTTACAATCTGTTTTTATGTCTCTTGTTAGTTTAATCTCATTCTATTTTCTCTCAATTTCTTGGTCCTCCTTTGCTGAATTCTAAAATCCTCCCAATCCTCAGGCACTCTTTTTGGCAACATTGTAAGCCTCTTCCTTTAATCTAATGCTATCTTTAACTTCTCTTGTTGGCCACGGTTGGACCACTTTTCCCATGGGGTTTTTATTTCTTAAGGGAATGTATATTTGTTGCCAATTATGACTTCAGATTTAGTGCCTTTAGCTTTAAATTATTCTATTTTTCCCTGATGTGACCTTCGTCACTAATGCCCTATTACCTTAAACTCTCTGTCCCATCCTGGCCCAATATGCTTATTTTTACCCAAATCGCTGCTCTGCTCTACAGCCTTGACATTTCTCTTGCTGCTTTTGACTTTACCCTTTCCTGTATCCTCCCCACCCCCCTTCATTAGTTTAAATCTCTATCTACCACCCTAGTTATTCAATTTGTCAGGACACTGGTCCTAGCCTGGTTTAGGTGGAGCCTGTCCCAACAAAACAGTTATCATTTTTCCCCTGAACTGGTGCCAGTGCCCCATGATTTGAAACACCTGCCTCCTGAGCCACGCATTTAACCTCTTGCTCGACCAACCAACCTGCAGACTTTGCCCTCATCCACACAAGCAGCAAGAACCTAATACCTGTTGGATAAGGGCCAAGGCTCCTCCAGCACTGCACCTGGGGTCACCTTACCTGCCTGACTCTCAGTCAAGCCCTCCTGTCCCTGACAACTAAGCAGACCTGTACCACTACCTAACCTAAGGAGTGTGACTGCCTCCTGGATCAAAGTGTCCAGGTTACCTCCCCCAACCCCTCCGATGCCCTGCAATGTCTGTGCCTCAGAATCCAGCTCAACAACTTCAAAAAGTTCCTCGAGATGCAGACACTTACTGCAGGGGTGGTTGCCCAGGAACACAATGCTCTCCACAAACTCCCACATGCTGCAGTTGCAGCACACTACCATCCTTATATAATCTTTTGTTTTATTTATTTAATCATCATTTACATATTTGATCAACTTAGTTTTTTTCAGTTTTGAACTAATTACTTGATCTAGTTTAAGTTATAGGTAAATGAAATATTTACCTGTAACTTACTCCTGTTGCCCCTCCTTGTGCTGTGATGTCACTTTGCGATTTTTCTCTCTGCCACTCAGACTGCCTTTTTCTCCCGCTCCGCTCTCTGCCTTGCCCTTTTCTAGTGCTCTGCTCACAATAGAGGCTTTCCACCTTTTTTGTCATCTTGGAAGCTTTAAATATGACAAGTATCAGCTTATTCTGAAGGGTGTAAACAATATCTTATTCAGATAGCCCAGTAAAGTACCTTGTGAGGCTAGGGTGTATCATGGATGATCTTCCTGTTTGGGTAATAAACACTAGGGTGGTGGATATGTATGGAGACAATCCTATTGACTCTTGTCTTCCCATCAGGAGTCTGGTGAACCTTTCTCCATTGGGGACATGTTTCACTGTGATCTGCTGTCCTCTTAAATCATTTGTCAACAATGCTATTTGCTCTTTATAATAGTACAGGAAACTCTTTATTAACCGGCACTCAAATATCCGGAAATCTCTCTTAACCGGCAAAATTCTTGAGTAGGTAACCGGGGTTTTCCTTCATCTCTCGTTTAAAATTAACTTTAAAAAAAAAAAACCCCGAGGCGTTTGCCTTGTATCGGAGCGTGTAGATTGGGAGGGGAATGTGCAGCCCGGGTAGGCAGCGACACGACAGATGGTCAGCTGGCGGTCTGCGGGGAGACGGAGCTCCGCATGCAGGCGCATGTCAATGTGTACGGGGCTCTCGTACGTTGGGAGATATAACTCTCCGTTATCCGGACTTTTTGATTAACCGGCACCACGCCGGTCCTGTCGGTGCCGGTTAATAGAGTTTCCTGTACTGTTTTTTAAAGCACTTTGCACAAGATGGTTTCTGAGTGACATGTTACTCAGCTAACTGAAATACCATTCAGTTTATCAAGATCTGTTTTGTTCCTTCCATCAGATACCTCGGCATTCCAACGTACAAACAGTTCCCTTTTCTGCAACCTTGCCGGCCAGTAAACCTGACTTCAAGCTTTACGAGGAAGAATCTGCTCATATGGAGACTACGTATGTTTAAAACTAGTGAACACCATTTAATTTTGGTATTCCTCTTGTAGAGGTGTGTGTGTAAACCATCTCCCAAGTATGGCTTCAATAAGAACCATCCCACTGGGTATAGGGAGGGGGATGCTCCTTTGAGGCAGAGCATAGGTAATTGGACTCTGCAGCTGGCTATATTGCTCTTAATCTAGGAGCGCTCCATCTTAAATTTTGGGGGGGCTGAAATTGCAAGATGTCCCATTTCCTGATTTATTTCCCTTGTCCTGCTCGAGATACTTCAAATTTATTTTATTTTTTTTAAGAAAAGTTTGGGCAAAGGTCAACCACTGTTTTCTTAATTGGAAATTAGTTTTTAACAGACCTTGGCCACAACTGGAACTTTGGAAAAATATTGGAGGTTTTTTTTTAATGTTGAATTGCTTTTCATGCTGTTACTTCATGAGTAGAAGTACAGCAGAAGGTTAGGTCAAATCTTCATCTGCATAAAAGAATAAACTATATTTAATTCTGAGCCATGCTGACCTACTCTTCAGTGGAGTGCCAGAACTGTTTGTTATTGGGTCCAATCTTAAGCAGCCACAATGTTCCACTTTTCAAATGACTGGGTTTTTAATTTTTTTTTATTGCTTACAAAGAGCAAGCCTCTGACTGCTGCAATTTATACCATAGGATAGGAGTTTGTTTGGTAATTCTGCAGTGTTTCTCTGGTACTTTGCCCAGGTGCCCTTTTTCCATCTGTGATCCTTGACAGCGAGTGTTGGCAAGGCTATATGACCACTGAGAGCACTGCCCGTTCTTGCTCAGGCACGCTTTCCAGCTGATTACTGGATCGGGATCAGAACTGGGAACTCTGGCTGGCCTGTTCTTCTCTAGCCTAGAGGTACAGGAGCAAAATGTAGCGCACCCCATAAGAACTTAAGAAATAGGAGCATGGGTAGGCCATTCGGCCCCTCGAGCCTACTCTGCCATTCATCTTCTACCTCAACTCCACCTTCCTGCACTATCCCCCATATCCCTTGATTCCCTTAATATCCAAAAATCTACTGATCTGTCTTGAATATACTCAACGACTGAGCCTCCACAGCCATCTGGGGTAGAGAATTCCAAAGATTCACCACTGAGTGAAGAAATTTCTCATCAGGCCTAAATGGCTGACCCCTTATCCTGGTTCTAGACTCCCCAGCCTAGGAAAACATCCTCCCTGCATCTACCCTGTCAAGCCCTGCAAGAATTTTGTATGTTTCAATGAGATTACCTCTCATTCTTCTAAACTCTAGAGAATATAGGCCTAGTCTACTCAATCTGTCCTCGTAGGACAAACATACACCCCCATTTCCCCCCACCCCCAGGAATCGGTCTGGTGGACCTTCGTTGTACTCCCTCTATGGCAAGTATATCCTTCCTTGGGTAAGGAGACCAAAACTGTACACAATACTCCAGGTGTGGTCTCACCGGGGCCCTATATAATTGCAGTAAGACATCTTTACTCTTATACTCAAATCTTCTTGCAATAAAGGCCAACATACCATTTGCTTTCCTAATTGCTTGCTGTACCTGCATGTTAACTTTCAGTGATTTGTGTACAAGGACACCCGGGTCCCTCTGAACACCCACATTTCCCAATCTCTCACCATTTAAAAAAATACTCTGCTTTTTCTATTTTTCCTACCAAAGTGGATAACTTCACATTTTGCCACATTATGTTCCATTTGCTATGTTCTCGCCCACTCAGCCTGTCTATATCCCCTTGAAGCCTCTTTGCATCCCCCTCACAACTTACATTCCCACCTAGCTTTGTATCATCAGCAAACTTGGATATATTACATTTGGTCCCTTCATCCAAATCATTGATATAGATTGTGAATAGCTGAGGCCCAAGCACTGATTCTTGCGGTACCCCACTAGTTACAGCCTGCCAACCTGAAAATTACCTGTTTATTCCTACTCTCTTTCTGTCCATTAACCAATCCTCAATTCATGCTAGTATATTACCCCCAATCCCATGAGCCCTAATTTTGTTGTTTAACCTCTTGTGTGGCACCTTATTGAATGCCTTGTGAAAATCCACATCCACTGGTTCCCCCTTATCTATTCTGCTAGTTACAAACTCAAAAAACTCACGATTCATCAAACATGATTTCCCTTTCATAAATCCGTGTTGACTCTGCCCAGTCCTATTATTATTTAAGTGCCCTGTTGCCACGTCCTTAATAGATTCTAGTATTTTCCCTACTACTGATGTCAGGCTTGCTGGTCTGTAATTCCCTGTTTTCTCTCCCTCCTTTCTTAAATAGTGGGGTTACATTTGCCACCTTCCAATCCGTGGGAACCGTTCTAGAATCCATGGAATTTTGGAAGATGACAACCAATACATCCACTATCTCTATAGCCACCTCTTTTTCAAAACCCTAGGATGTAGGCCATCAGGTCCAGGGGATTTGTCTCCAGTACTTTTTTTTGCTAATTGCTTTCAGTTCCTCATTCTTGCTAGAGCCTTGGTTGCCCACTATTTCTGGGAAGTTTTTTGCGTCTTCCTCTGTGGAGACAGACGCACAATATTTGTTTAATTTCTCTGCCAGTTCCTTATTCCCCATTATAATTTCTCCTGTCTCAGCCTGCAAAGGATGCACATTTACTTTCACCTAATCTTTTCCTTTTTACATACCTATAGAAGCTTTTACAGTCTTTGTCTCTTGCTAGTTTATTCTCATTCTATTTTCCCTTTTCTTTATCAATTTCTTGGTCCTCCTTTGAGTTCTAAAATCCTCCCAATCCTCAGGCTTACTGCTCCTTTTGGCAACTTTAGAAGCCTTTTCCTTTGATCTAATACTATCTTTAACTTCTCTTGTTAGCCACGGTTGGACCACTTTTCCTGTGGGATTTTTGTGCCTTAAAGGAATGTATATTTGTTTTAAATGATGTATTAATTCTTTACATGCTAGCCATTGCTTGTCTACCGTCCTACCATTTAATGTAGTTTCCCAATCCACCTTGGCCAACTCGCCCCTCAGACCTACGTAGTTTGCTTTTAGATTTAAGACCCTAGTTTTGGATTTAACTAAATCACTTTCAAACTCAATATAAAACTCTCTATCATATTATGGTCACTCTTCCCTTTACTACAAGGTTATTAATTAACCCTTTCTCATTACACAATACTAGATCTAAAATAGCCTGTTCCCTAGTTGGTTCCTCAACATACTGATCTAGAAAACTATCTTGTATACATTCCATGGATTTGTCCTCCACTATTTCTGCAAATTTGGTTTTCCCAGTCTATATGTAGATTAAAGTCCCCCATGATTACTGTATTACCCTTGTTACATGCATCTCTAATTTCCTGATTTATACTCTGCCCTACATTACAACTACTGTTTGGTGAGAGTTGTTTATAGGCCCCCAATGTTTTCTGCCCCTTGCTGTTTCTTAGCTCCACCCAAACTGATTCTACTTGATTTTCAGAGCTAAGATCCTTTCTCTCTACTTTCTTTATCCCATCCTTTATTACTGGGGCTACCCCTCCTCCTTTTCCATTTTGCCTATCTCTTCTAAAAGTTAAGTATCCTGGAATATTTAGTTCCCAACCTTGGTCACTTTGCAACCATGTCTCTGTAATGGCTATAAGATCAAACCTATTAATTTCTACCTCTGCTATTAATTCATCTGTTTTGTTGTGAATGCTTTGCGCATTGATAGAGTGCCTTTAGCTTTGACATATTTCTATTTTTCCCTGATGTCACCTTAGTCACTGATACCTTATTACCTTTGTTACTCTCTCTGTCCCTTCCTGACCCACTCTGCTTATTTTTACCCAAACCTCTACTCTTGCTGCTTTTAAATTTACTCTTTGCTGAATCCTCCCACCCCCCCCCCCCCCCCCTTCATTAGTTTAAAGCCCTGTCTACTGCCCTAGTTATTCGATTCGCCAGGTACACGGGTTCCAGCCCAGTTTAAGTGGAGCCCGTCCCAACGGAACAGCTCCCTCTTTCCCCAGTACTGGTGCCAGTGCCCCATGAAGTGCAACCTCTGCCTCCCACACCACTCTTTGAACCACTCAATTAAACCTCTAATCTGCTTATCCCTATGCCAATTGGCACATGACTCTGGTAACAATCCAGAAATTATTACCTTTTTGAGCTTTTGGTTTTTAATTTGGACCCCCAACTCCTCAAACTCTTTCAGCAGAACCTCATTCCTAGTTCTACCTATGTCATTGTTTCCTACGTGGACCATGACAACTGGATCCTCCCCTTCCATCTGCTGCCTTGTGTGAATTCTACCAATTCAAACCAGGGACGTTCTGATTTTGTATAGTGTAGCACTATACTGGGCAGTGAGTTTATTCACTGGACCACTTGACAACGCTGTCACCTTTTTTAAATCTCTTGAACCACAAGCCTTTCTTACGAGCTGACTGATATTCTTGTACTTGAACAATGTATGAAACCTCTTCTCTTCTTAGGCAGCCCCTCGGAACCGAGGATGACTTTAACCACAAGCGTTCTCAATCATGCTACTCCAAGAATTAACAATTTGATTATAATCTGTCTCATTTTGGTGAATGTCTTCACCTGGCTATGTAGCCATTCCCTCTTAGATACAAAACACAGCCTGACAACCAGATTCCAACTACTTAGCTGGTTTAGATTTAATCAGATGACATGGGATTCATGTGCTACTTGAGTTATAGAAATATCTGCTTGTTTTGTATACTAAAGGGCACATGTAAACAAGAACATGGTGTGCTTGTGGTTTCCTTTTTAAAAGGAGCTTCCTAAGGACAGTTATTTTAAAAATCGTGGTATTCCCTCACTATGGGTTGTAATCAAAATTTAAGGATACTATTTGCATTGATCTGTTGCAGGACACCTCGCAAGATTGATCCCTTGTTCACCCCAGTGTTGAGTGCTCGGAAGCCCAGCAAAGAGGTGAATCCATTGGCCAGGGTGCAGGTACAAAACTGCAAAGAAGAAAAGAAGGAAGTGTCCATGTATTCAAAAGACCAAATCTACGCTGGACTGCGAGAGTTCTCTTTTGAGGAACTCCGAGCGGAGGAATTCAAAAAGAAATATAAAGCTAGTATCAAAGGTATTGATGTTTTGTACGGTCTTAATTGTCAATTTGCTGAGGGCTTGAAAGAACTTGCATTAATATAGTGGCTTTCATAACCATGGGATGTCCCAAAGTGCTTTACAGCTAATAAAATAAGTGCTTGGGCCTCAGCTATTCACAATCTACATCAATGATTTGGATGAGGGGACCAAATGTAATATATCCAAGTTTGCTGCTGATACAAAGCTGGGTGGGAATGTAAGTTGTGATGAGGATGCAAGGAGGCTTCAAGGGGATATCGACAGGCTAAGTGAGTGGGCAAGAACATGGCAAATGGAACATAATGTGGAGGACTGTGAAGTTATCCACTTTGGTCGGAAAAATAGAAAAGCAAAGTATTTTTTAAATGGTGAGATTGAGAAATGTTGGTGTTCAGAGGGACCTGGGTGTCCTTGTAAACTTTTAGTGATTTGTGAACATGCAGGTACAGCAAGCAATTGGAAAGCAAATGGTATGTTGGCCTTTATTACAAGAGGATTTGAGTACAAGAGTAAAAATGTCTTGCTGCAATTATATAGGGCCCTGGTGAGACCACACCCTGGTATATTGTGTACAGTTTTGGTCTCCTTACCTAAGAAAGGATATACTTGCCATAGAGGGATTGCAACGAAGGTTCGCCAGACTGGTTCCTGGGGTGGGGGGATTGTTCTAGGAGGACAGATTGAGTAGACTAGGCCTATATTCTCTTGAGTTTAGAAGAATGAGAGGTGATCTCATTGAAACATACAAAATTCTTACAGGCCTTGACAGGGTAGATGCAGGAAGGATGTTTCCCCTTGCTGGGAAGTCTAGAACCAGGGGTCCCAGTCTCAGAATAAGGGGTCGGCCATTTAGGACTGAGATGAGGAGAGATTTCTTCCCTCAGAGGGTGGTGAATCTTTGGAATTCTGTACCCCAGAGGGCTGTGGAGGCTCAGTCCTTGAGTATATTCAAGACAGCGATCGATTAGATTTTTGAATATGGAGGGAATCAAGGGATATGGGGATAGTGCAGGAAAGTGGAGATGAGGTAGAAGATCAGCCATGATCTTATTGAATGGCAGAGCAGGCTCGAAGGGCGAAATGGTCGTCTCCTGCTCCTATTTCTTATGTCCAAAAATACTTTTGAAGTGTAGTCATTGTTCTATTATAGGAAAACACTGCAGCCAATTTGTGCACAGCAAGGTCTCCCAAAACAGCAATGAGATAAATGATCAGATAATATGTGGTTGAGGAATAAATATTGCTGAAAACTAGTGCCAAGGGATCTTTTGCGCTCTCCTGAGGGGGCAGGTGTTTAATGTCTCATCCGAAAGGTGGTACCTCTGACAGTGCAGCACTCCCTCAGTACTGCACTGAAGTATTGGCCTACATTTTGTGCTCAATGCTAGAGTAAGGCTTCAACCCACTACCTGATGACTTGGGCAAGAGTGCTACCACTGAGCTAAGGTTGATACCAGGAGGTAAATGGAAACTGTATACTTCAACTTTGGTTGTTAATGAATTGTTGAACGTTTGGATGTTAACCTAAACAGGAATTAACTTGCTGCAAAGTTGTGAATCCATAAATACCCTGTGAATGCAACTATTATTTTCTTAGAGGGAGATGATGATCTGCCTTCTGATCTTGGGATTAGAATATGCCACTGAGTAGAGCAAGGAACCATGTTTTCAGTAGGGTATTTGATCAACTTGTCAGATACTATTTCAATAAATGGAGAAGGTGCTTTCCATGCAGCATGTCCTTTTGGTGTCTGGTAACATTTGCCCAAGTTCTTGGTTTTGTATGCTGCAAGGAAATATTTGGGTAAGCACATAAGTGAAGGGATAATTACTAGTCCTAGCCCCTTTAGGGCTACCCTGGATCAGGCGTATTCCTCAGACATTCACTTTCAACTAAAGTTTGAGGTAGCTGAATCCTAAAGATGCTTAATTGGATCTAAAGGTCTGGACTATCTCTTCCCTAAAGGAAAGGAACAACCTGAAAATGTTACCGTCCTCCAGATAGCACTTTTAATAAGTTTAGCTAGACTGTAACATTCTGGATATTTATGAGGGTCTGAAACTCCCCCAGAATTCTGCAACTCGTCACCAAAGAGTGTACAGAGATTGAGTTTGCGAGTTTGATACCGAAGTCTTGAGACAATTCTAAAAATATAGATTTATTAAAGAACCGACATGTAATTTACAGTTGGTGAGTCAATTACAACATTAACAGTTCCAAAAAGAGAGAGCTTACAATCCTATTGTCAGAACTTTACTCTCAAATCTTAACTTCGCTACAATTTTACAGTTCTTAAAGTTCTATTCAGGATATCCACCAAAATCAAATACCTTTAATCCTCGAGGTACAAAGAGTTGGAGACTTACAGAGCCGCCTCTGAAGCTGAGAATCGCTTTGCCCCTTTAAAGCAAGTCTGTTATCCCATTTGAGAGTTCAATATTTATACCCTTTTCCAGTGGTATTTCCTTTAAGGTTTTCTGCTGATGTCAGCTAATTATCTTGCCATTTTTCTGCTGACCCCTGCAATTCTTAGTCACCTCAGCTGGTAGCATTACAGAATTATATCTCTTCTCTAGGTGTTCTAAGTTTACCATAAACGGTGTTCCGACAGGTGTGTTTTTTACTTGGTGTCATTTTTACAAAGGCAGATGTTTCTTACTTTTATGTGCTTCTTTACGAAGTGTAAATTAGAACACCTAGTCCAGGGTGAACTATTGTCTTGTTCCCAAAGGTTCAGCCTGCCAGAGCCTTTAACCTTCTGTTTCAATAGGTTATTGATTCAATGTCAACAACTATCTTATCTCAATAGCCAGAATGCTTTCACAGCTTTTTCATAGTTAGGTTTCTAGATTTCCAAACCCAGTTTGTCATGTTTTAATAAGGCCAGAATTCTTTCAAAAGATAGTGTATTTTTCTGAATAGGTTATATGGCTTATTCCTTCACATAAGCACACTGAAAAATGAATGCATCTTTAGTGTTTGACCCTTCTAGGCCCATGCTTATCTATGTTCAGATCTTTACAGAACATAATGTTAACCCATTTACTCAAGGATTTCACCCTTGGACACTGGTGTTCCCCAGGCTAGCCATTTTTACTTTTCAGTTCTATCACCATGGCGACAAAACAATGGCAAATATAATTTGCCAGCTGGATGTCGAATAGTTATATTCTATAATATAGCATTCTTCAAGTCTCTTCTATTCACTTTTAATTCAACACTTTTTTTTAAATATTTACTGAAAATTATGCTACTGTCCCATCTGTCACTATCTCCCACTATGTTTATTTAGCTGACTGGGACCCTTTGTTAATTTAAAGTCAGTGGCTGATGAGCCTAAAATGGTCTTTCTGGGTACTTGAACATTAAGTCAAGTCCAGCTATGATCTGAAAAGCCTGAATTGGTCTTGGTACTCAATTAACTAACTTTGCAATGATGAGCTGGATACAGCTGAAATGAGTACTTATTGATTTGCTCAAGGATTAAAAATAACACTTATTGCCTGTCTCCATTTTTCAGACTTTCTTCAGGTATGTCTTAAGTTCTGTCATACTTGTGATGCTCTGTGATGTTGCTCTTGACCTGTGTAAATTTCTACCCCAGACTGCAGACATACTGCAGTGCAATCTTGCATACATTGGTGTAGAAGAATTGTCAACCCATGTTGTTTGCTCAGGCCAGCAATGCTTTAGCCCAGAATACTGTTGTGCTTTATAAGCGCGCTCTCTCTCGCGCTCTCTCTCTCTTTCTCTCCCCCCCCCCCCCCACCCAACCACCACCCAAGTTGAGTGTTACTGGTGGGGAATGAAAGATTTTGTGTTTAGTAACTTAACTGGCAAGACCATCTTCACCTTAACTTATTGGTTGCTTAATAAGTTATTTTAGGTGCAACTTGCATGAAGCAAGGCGAAACTACAACCTGTCCCTCAACCCCAAAAGGACATTCCTCTGTGCTTCTTCCTCTCTTTCCCCCCGCCCCGCCAATTACCAACATGACTTCTGATTTCCCACACCAGCCATTGTGCAGCATCTCCTGCGTAAGGTAGCATAGTGACAATTTTGTGTTGAGCCCCAGCACGCAATAGGAAGTGGGCACTCAACTCCTTTTACATTGGACCCCCAGATAGCAGATGAATTTTATCCCTTCAGGATATGCTGGATTTGCACACATGTCTGTGATGAAGGAACCTTGTACTAACCCGGTCTCACGTTTTAACATTAGTGGTGGTGTTGCCTAGAAGTTGCTTCAAAGCCTTAGAGCTGGTAAGAGGACAGTTGTGACTATCTTGTATGTGTATACAGAACAGGAACAGAAGTTGTTGAAGTTAAAGCAGGAAACTGAGGAGATGGAACAATTAATCCACATGGCAGAAATGAGAATAAAGAAGCAGCAAGAATGCAGCCAACTAGAAACACAACAGGTTAGTGTACTGTACAGTTGTAGCAACACTTCAAGATACCTACTATGAGCAACTTATAAAATTAACAAGATTGGCTAGGTATGTTCAATTTAAAGATTGACCAAACTTTCATCCAATGCACTCCAATCCTATTTATATAATAAATGGACTGGCAGAAAGCATTGCATCTTTGGGTTAGAATATTTATATACTACCTTATCAAGCCAGGTTTCAGCACTTTGCAATCATTTTTTTGAAGTGACAATTATGTAGGCTGATGTGGCAGTCATTCTGTGGCAGCAACCTCTCTCAAACTGACCGTGAGATGCATAAATGTCGACCTAGAAAAGTAACACAACCGCTTCAAAAAATCTAGCAACTCAAATGGCTCTGAATATAAGCCTGTGACAAGTGGAATGAATAATTATACTGCGAAATGTGGTGGGACACAGGCATATGACTTAATTCTAGTTAAACATTGCATCCCTTCATTTGTGTGTCAATGTCCTGAAGTGGGATATAAGATTTCATTCTCTTGGTTGGAGGGGAGTCATATTACCCAGAAAAATGTATTTTTTTGACACTGGTGCATTTCACAGTATGTGTTTGGAATGTACAATGAACATGGGCACTGTATTTTCATCTATCAAGGAAGAAACCTGTTCAATTTTTAGGAATTATTTGTCTTTATTCTTTCTCTCAGTAGGAGCAGGAAATCTATTAGAGGTTTGTTTTCAAAACATAAATAGAAGATTTGGACTCTGGTCTTGCCTTATTTACTATAGGATCCTTCCACTCGGGGCTGTGGCTAGTTCACATTTCTTCCAAAGACACCCCCTGCCCCGCCCCTTAATCTTGTGGATTTCTAGGCATGGTCTGAGGTGTGTTTCCCTAGACAGATTAAATGTTTTGCATGTTCTGGGTTTAAAAATGTAACTAGTCCTTTTTAAAAAAAAAAAAAAAAAATTAATTGGCATTGTGAGGAGCCAAGCTAATTGACCCAACGCCCTACCCAACAGTTTGGCGGCATCATGTGCCTGATCCAGTTCCAAGATATGTGCTGCACACCTCCCACAAACCAGTTCAGAGGCATGCTGATCCTCCTCTAACGCTTCCAGTCCATGCTCCTTTTGTCTTCCAAAGCACGGGCCCATCCTATGGGTAGTAAATGTTGCAAGATCAGAAATTCCCACCCACGGATACAGTGACATTTAGTCACTTGCGATAACAGTTTGTCCATACGCCTGGAACAGTGCCCCAAAATGCTGTTGCAAATATGGACAGTTGATGCATATGAATTAAATTACTTCATGGTTTAATATCAATGGAGATGTAGCTTCTAACTTTGCCAGATGAGAACCACTTCTGTCAGCTGGACATTGCACTGTCTCTAACTTTCTCTTTCTAATTTCTTTTTGCATAGAATAAGAGGCTGCTTTTGATATGGTGTAATTGTGTCTGCCCATAAAATGTCTTATTTTAATAAGTACATTCACTTTTTTAAAGTATGAATCCGATCTTCAAACCCAGACCCCCGGAAGCATATCTGTGTTGGCTACACAAACCCAGTCCACCCACACAGGCAAAAATGTTTTGTCTGACATTTCCTGCTCTGCAAGTCTTCATCCTAACTTTCAGAACAAGGCAGTTGATAACGCCATGACATATTCAGGGACTACCGCCAGGGAATTTAGCACAGAATCAGAAATGAAAGCTGAAGATCCTTGCAGAGATGGGTAAGTACTTTGTTGCATTTTGAGTTCTTTGCCCTTTTCTTGTAGCATGTAGCTGGGAACCAGCAGCAAAATGAAGCAAGAGTGCAGTGGACATTTTAAGCTGCTGAACCAGCATTGCTTTTTCGGTGAATTAAAGCCTTTGCTCAGAACATTTACAAATACTTCACTGTTTATATATGTGGGCAACACAAATACATTGGTAGCAGCTACCTAATGAGCTCTTGATCTCTAATCAAGTTTATTTCTAGCAATGCCTCCAAGAACCCTATTTGCTTTCCTTAAAGTGACCTCAATGCATGTGAACCTTTAGTGACTACCACAGAGTTGCTTTCCTGGTCTCCTGGGACTGGCCAAGTCTGTATCAACAGGTGCAGGTGAGATTTCCAGGCAGCCTTTTCCTGACTGTTGCCCACATTTTGAGCTATAGTTCATGCCTGTGCGACTGAGCACCAACAATTTTTTTGTTTGATTTTTGATGGCTGCCTTCTGTGACTAGTGGGCATGTAATTTGTGTTTTGGTTTCACCTGACTTTGCTGGTTAAATGTTTTACTTCAGAATTGGTTTGCCCTAAACCAATTGTGAACAATATTAAGTGGAATCTTCACTTTAAGGAGAGGCACTCTTATTTTCATGAGGCTAGGCTTACATGGCCTTACTTTTCCACTGACCTTTTGCAGAATAGGACGCATGCATTGAACAGATGTGTCTTGAGTTACTCGGTTCCATGTGCATAAAGCAGCACTTCTACACTAATGGCATTTGCCATTTATGAGCCCATTCAATAACTTAACAAGATTGGGCTTGTAATCCTTTTATTGCCAACTCTTCTATTTTTGCATCTTCTGGCAATTGAACTAATGCCTTCAAGATTATGAATAAAATTAATGGACATCAGCGGGCCCGAGAAAGTCCACTCATCCAGCTCCGACCTGAACCCTTTATCAACGACCATGCTCGGTTAATGCAATTTCAAACAAATTCCCAATAATAGCAGAACATTAAATTACTTCTTTAATATTCTATCAGAAGCTTTGTAGAAATCAATATCCCCCAATCTTGCTTCTTCAAACTCCACCCTTTATTAAATGTGGAACTCTAGTTGTTCATTCATAGTGGCTCATATAATACTTAAATGCCTTCTCTACAGCTGAATTTAAGCTCCAGCCTATAATCCCAGTGCCTTTTTTTAAATGACTGCACTACATGAACTACATTCAAAGTCTCTAGAACCATCCCAGACTACATTACACACTTGAAAATATCAACCAGTCTCCTATACACTTCCCCCATTTCTTTAAGCAATCTAGTATATCCTAAACACCCAGCCTTGTAAAACCAGGATTGCACCATTGTCTTGAGTGAAAACAAATGCAAAATGTCTATTTTACTCCTGCATTTTCCTTATCCTCATTTCTGATCTGTTCCAGTTGTTCTTGATTGTTAGCTGTCTTCTCCCATAACTCAATTGTCCTATTTTCCATCATTATTTATAATTATATCTTATCCTTTCTACTATAGTTATTTTGACTTTTTAATGGTGGTTCTCAACTATTTGATATTTTGTACATTGCAAAGTATCTTTTAAGCTTCCCTGAACCCCAACCACTGAAGCTTTACCTTCACCCTCAACCCTTTTCCTGGGGTATTGAAAAGGCATTTTTTAACCAGCAATACTTTCTATATTGATCATTGCCCAGTTATGTGCCCCAATCCACCATCTCTCAGCTTTCTTTATGCCTTTAAAGTTTGTTGCACTATTATCCCTGGTTTTGCAGCTCCTCATTAGTCACTAATTTAGTCCCGATCTTAACCCACATTGAGATCACACCATCTCAAGCTCGTTGCTGAATATTAGTGAAGTTTGTGTTTGGGTTTCTGAGAATCATTATCAATAGTTTTCTCTTGCCTCATCCTCAATTGGCTGCCTGATTCCAGACTACTTAGCAGAAATCACCCATAACAATGACCCTCCATTGCTTTGCTAATTTACTTACAAAACTTCCTAACTTCTTCAGCCAATTGTCCTGGTAGCCAATAGCTTGCATATGATCAACTTGAGATCTGTCCTGGACTTCAGCTGTAACCAGACTAACTCCACAGATGTCTCATAATTACCTAGATCCTCCTGCTCAATTCATAGAATTGTAGAATTTTACAGCGCAGAAGGAAGCAATTTGTCTGTGCTGCCTTTTAAAACCTATCCACTTAGCCCCATTCCCCAATCTTTTACTATCTCCTTTGTAAAATTTCTGTCTACTTCCCTTTTAAAAGCAACTTTCTTGGTAGTACATGCCATGTCTTAACCCTCTGCATAAACAAAAACTTTCTCCTACCCTTTCCCTTTATTGTTTTGCAGATGGTCTATAAATTTATGCCTCCTTATTACTAACTCACCAGCCTGTGGAAATAGCTTTCCCTAATTTCCTTTATGAAAACTTCTAATTTTGTGCACCTCAATTGGATCTCTCCTTAGCCACTTTTTTGTTTTCATGAAAAGATCTTTCCTTCCTTTTGTTTTCTGTTTAGCTCCTGCTCATGCTCTGTGGCTTAACCTATCCCTTGGAAATATTACCCCCCTTCTGCATCCATTCTGTTTGTGACCTCCAGTTAAATCTAAATTCTCACTTGCTTGCAGCATGTACCCCTCCATTCCAACAGCATATTGCTCCAGCATTTGTGTAAAAATGCCATGATTTATTTGGACTTTTTTTCATTGCTCCATTCCTTAAACTGCATTCTCCTATTTTTAACTAGCCAAATATTGGTTAATTTAGCTGCCTCTTCCCTAAATGAGCGCTACACTTTTGGTGAGCTATCTTTCTAGTCTTAGTTTAAATACTCCCCAATTGTTTCAGCTTTCTGTGGCAATTTCTTGGTCCCTAACCTAATTTAAATGTCCCTCAGAAATTCCATCTCCTATCAATAAATTTATTTTTGTCCCCTCGGACATTTCCAATCATGAAAACCAATAATTCTTCTTATTTCTCTCAAAGGATCCACTGGTAGAAATCCTGAAACCACTACCAGTTCCTATTTTGTTTTAAATTTATGCAACATGGTCTGACTTCTTGCATCCTTTTGGATTATGGACTTCCTATGCACGAGATGTTTTTATACTATGTGGGACCCATGCAAGAAGTGCAAGTTTTCCACATGCTGAATTCATGAAGGCCAGTTGCTGGGAATACTTTTTTAATGAAAAAAGACACACATCTTCCCAGCTGCCAGCCTTCTCTGGTTTAGCTTTGGGTTGCAGCTGGCTACGTGAGCTGTACATGAGCAGTGGTGCCCGGCTACCAGCACAGGTGACTCATTGTATGAAAGTAGCTGGCGTATTATTAGTACCCACATCAGTTCCCTTATTCTTCCCTCTAAAAGAAACCCCATGGTCTTTAATAATATCCTTAACTCTAGCCCTAGGTAAACATGTAGCCACCTTAATGAATTGCCTCTGCATAGCCCTGCACTTATCAATGAAGTCCCTAATCAGAATGGTAGGTTACTTTGCTTGAAAGTCTGTTTCAAATGCATGCCTTATCCTTCATAGTTTCCTTTAAATGTTGTATCTGTAGGACTGGTATGTCTCGAGCTAGTTTCTAAATCTGTATCACTGATCTCCATCACTAACTTACCATCCACCTCCTGAGTCAGTGTGCAATTAATTGAGCTGATGGCCAGATATCTTCATATGTATAGTTCTTCATTTGCTGTCCTAACTATAGGAGTCAGTGGAGGAAAAAGCAGCTTAATATAGTTAATTAAATAATTAAGTTTATACCTCCTTGAGTAACTAGCTGCTCAAAGTAGCAGTTTTTTGCATATTATGGGCAATAAATTCCCCACAATGCTTCCCAAGAACCCTTCATTTTCCAACCCTACTTTAAAAGTATACAATCTACGCATTTCTTAGCTCACTAGATAAAACTAGCATCACCCATCCTAAATAAAACACACAATGCTGGAAATACTCAGCAGGTCAGGCAGCATCTGTAGAGAAACAGTTAACGATTCAGGTCAATGACCCTTTGTCAGAACTGTCCCATTACCATCTCCTTTTGCCTTGCACCATCATCCCTTTTGTCTTTTTAATCTTTCCTGCCTTCCATCCTATCACAGACCTTCCCCCTTTCTCTGCCCCTATACTTGCTTAAAAATCTGTTCTCTCTCTCTCTCTCTCTCTCTCTCTCTCTCTGCTGTCTGACCTGAGGATTTCCAGCATCCACAGTATTTTGCTTTTGTATCACCCATCCTATATTGGCTTCTAGTCCTCCAATCACTCATTTACAATTCTCATCATGTTTAAATCCCTTTATGGCCGCCCCCTTCTCAATATCTGTAGCTCTTCAACACCACCCCCACCACCCAATACTGTTCCTCTGACTCTAGCTTCTTCTGTATCTCCTTTCTCTCCTGAGCTCTCTTTGACCAAGCATTTGGTCACGCCCTCCTAACATCTCCTGGCTTGGCAGCCATTTTTTTATTACACCTCTTGTGAAGGGTGTTGGGTCATTTTTTCTACATGAAAATGTTGCTGTTCTGCTCCTCCACCAAAACACACAAATTTATAAGTACAGTAGGAATGTTGGGGAAATTATTAAACCTGAATACTATTCAAACTTAAATAGCACTACCTAACCTTGTAAATAAGTCTCTGTATAAAGTTCATTCCATAACTTATCTAGGGGAAACTAGATAAGTACAAGAGAGAGAAATGGAAGGATATTTTGGTAAGGTGGGAGGAGGCTCGTGTGGAGCATAGACCTGTTGGGCCAAATGGCGCTCTCCTGTGCTGTAAATTCTATGTACAGGAAACTCTCTTTTAACCGGCACCTAAATATCCAGAAATCTCTCTTAACCAGCAAAATTCAGGAGTAGGTTCAGGTAAGTTTTACTACAGTATATATTAGTGGCCGTGTAACTGGGGTTCCTGGGTCTGTGGCCGTGTGGCTTTGCTCGCCTCAGAATACTGATTTGTCCCATTTTGGGGGTACAGTGATCAGAATGGCAACCCCCCTCCTCTTAGTGTTTCTATCATTTATATTTGATGGAATATTGCAATAACAATTTTCCTATTTGAATTTCAATTGTCAGGTTAAAATAGCAGCGTCCTTCTCTAAAAGTGTGCATTCCTTGATCTAAAGGGTGCGATGATGGTTGCGCTTGCCCCAAGCACTCTGCTCGGTTTCCACAAACTCTGAACAATTGGAATACTGTAAAGGTTTCCTCCCATCGTGTTAGTTTACTTTCCCTCTCCAGGTCCCAATTTTTAAGCCTGTGGCCATGTACGGGGCTCTCGTACCTTGGTAAGTATACCTCTCTGTAATCCGGACTTTTTGATCAACCGGCACCACGCCGGTCCCGTCGGTGCCGGTTAATAGAGTTTCCTGTAACTTGCTTCACTCTTACCACCTGTTAAAATCAAAAATGTTGCAAAGCTTTACCCTTAACTTTTTTTTTAAATGATCCCCTTATCTCTCTCTCTTCTCTTGCACGCGCACGCACACGCACACCACACACCCCACACACCACTCCGGCCATCAGCTTAGTGCTGCATTGAGCAGTGCCTTCACCTTCTGATACTTGGGGGAAGGTACTGATTTTTGTTCTAGTGTTTATAAAATCAGAATTCAATTGTTGACCCACTCTTTTTCAGATTGAATCAAAATGCATCGCGACTGAAACATATGAATCTGTCACATTGTGCAGGTAACAGTACTGCATTGTTCTGTCCTACGTTAACGTTTACAATGGAATGGTGCATTGGGTTAGGTGCTGTTGGCTCTGGGATGGGGATTTTAATCTAGCTCCATCCAATGGAATAAGTTGTCTTCACCTGCTGGCTGTAAGGGTCCTAATGTGAAATGAATAACAGTCTCAATTCACTTCTTTGTGGGTATGGATCCATAAAATTGCCCCACGGCACTAAACTACACAATGCCACTCCAGATGCCACAGAATGGCTTGAGAAATTGGGGGGAGGAGACTAGGAAGAAGTCAGATTGGTGCAGGAGTTTAGGGAACTTTACTCCTCACTCCCAGGTCAGGAGTAACAAATGCAGTCACTGGATGCTTAAAATGGGTAAATATTAATTCTCCTGCACCAGCACTAACATCCCTTGCCTTGAGTGCAAAAGAAAAAAAAATCTTGTCCATTTTGTTATTGCCAGTATTTCCTTACATTCTGAATTGCTTTATTGATGGAAACAGTAGTGTGTTTTTGCTTGGCATCCCTTACTATGGTATTGGTTGCTTGTAGCAAAATTAAAACTTTTTCAATCTAATTCATGATCCACATACACAGCAAAAGCTGTTTAATGCATTTGCTGTTCTGTTAACAGGTGCAGGCTGCATGGAAAGTGGTCAACCAAATGTTTCAGTGGAGATACAGAACCTATCGGTGAATCGAAGTTTACAACTTGTTCAACCATCCCCAACTGTCTGCACCAGAGAGGCTTTAGGTAAGAGTAATTGCATCATCTCAATTATATATCCTATTTAGCATGTCCTTTGCTGGACCTTGCTTTGTCCGAACCAGTGTGGATGCATTGCAATAGCTCACGACAACTGGCTATATTTAACCAAAGAAGTAGTGGAGCTTGCAATTGAACTGCAATATACTAATCCTCTAGTCAATGCCCCTTGTCTACTAAAGACACCTGGCAGCTATAAAGTGTAGTACCAGCTACAGTATATCAAATCCCATGAATTTTAGGAGAAAGCTCATTTAAGATGTACAGAATTGTTTTATTTTACTCTTGTAGCTATATATTAACAGGAAGAAAGCATCCCTGACTTTGTAAATAGCAGATTTTAAAATAAGGGGCCAAATATAGTTGTCAAAAATCTTCAAACTAGGGGTGAAACCTTAGCCATAGACTTTTAAATAAATTTAAAAAAAATTGCTGTTGAACTCTGGTCTAGTCATCCACCTCAAACAGAACACTTTATACCAGGATAATATTCCTGTCAGTTGCGTGTTTACCCTATTTGCCCTGTGCCTCAAATGTATGACTACCTAAAAGAAAGAACTTGCACTTGTGTTGTGCCTTTTGTGTCCCGAGTTTTACAGCCATGTTAATTTGAAAGTGTAGTCACATGTTTTGCAGACAAACCAAGCACCCAATGAATGCACACAAAACATGGTCTCATAAATAGGGAGCAGAATGACCAGTTATTCTGATTTATTAGTGTTGGTTGAGGTGTAAATGGCCTGGACACCTAGAGAACACCCCTTGCTCTTTTCAAATAGTGCCATGGGATCTTTTCATTCCACCCGAGAGGGTTTAACATCTTATCCAAAAGACGGCACCTCTGACAGTGGAGCACTCCCTCAGTACTGCGCTGAAGAATCAGCTTGGATTGTGCTCAAGTCTCTGGAGTGAGGAGTAAATGTTCAACCTGACTCAATGGAGAGAGTATTGCCACTGAGCCAAGACTGACTGGTAGAAAAATGGGTGTCAGGCTCTGTGATTCCTATCATTTTGTAGTTATATTACATGGAAACATAGGAACAGGAGTAGGCCATTTAGCCCCTCAAGCTTGTTCTGCCATTCAATGGCTGATCTATAACCTAACTCCATATACCTGGCATTGCCCCATATCCCTTAATACCTTTGGTCAACAACAACAGCTTGTATTTATATAGCATCTTTAACATCATAAAACATCCCAAGGCTCTTCAGGAGTTATCAAACAATTTGACAGCCATATAAGGAGCTGTTGGGACAGATGACCAAAAACTTGGTTGAAGAGGTAAGTTTTAAGAAGTGTCTTAAAGGAGGAAAGAAATGGGGAGATTTAGGGAGGGAATTCCAGAGCTTAGGACCTAGGCAGCTGAAGGCACAACTGCCAATGATGGAGTATTTAAAATCGGGGATGTTCAAAAGGCCAGAATAGGCAGAGCGCAGAAGGGGGGGGGGGGGGGGGGGGGGGGTTACAGGGCTGGAGGAGATTAGAAATGAGATGGAGTGAAGCCATGGAGGGATTTGAAAACAAGGATGAGAATTTTAAAATCTAAATGTTGCTCAACTGAGAGCCAGTGTAGGTCAGCAAGCACAGGGGAGATGGGAGAGCAGGACTTGGTGTGATTTAGCACACAGGCGGCAGAGTTTTGAATGACCAAGTTTATGGAGGGTAGAACTAAAGGCTGGGCAGGAGTGCATTGAATAGTCAAGAAGTGATGTAATGGCATTGATGAGCGTTTCGGCAGCAGATAAGTTGAGGTAAGGGCGGAACGGGCGATATTACGAAGGTGGAAATGAGTGGTCTTCGTGATAGAACGGCTGAGGTAGGAAGCTCAATTTGTGATCAAATATGACCCCAAGGCTGGGAACAGACTTGGTCAGCTTTAGATAGTTGCCGGGGAGAGAGATTGAATCAGTGGAAAGGAACGGAGTTTGTGGCGTGAACTGAAGACAATGGCTTCGGTCTTCCCGATATTTAATTGAAGGAAATTTCTACTCATCCAGTGCTGGATGTCGGACAAGCAGTCTGGTGGTATAGAGATGGTGGAGGGTTTAAGAGAGGTGGAGGAGAGGCAGAGCTGGGCATCATCAGCATACATGTGAAAACTCTCGAGTTGCATTGCCAGATGATGTCACCAAGGGGCAGCATGTAGATGAGAAATAGGAGGGGGCCAAGTATAGATCTTTGGGGGACACCAGAGGTGATGGTGTGGGATCAGGAAGAGAAGCCATTACAGGTGATTCTATGGTTATGGCTGGAAAGAGGAATGAAACCAGGTGCTTGCAGTCCCATTGGGATCCCAACAGAATCTATCGATCTCCGATTTAAAATTATTGACCCAGTGTCAACTGCCGTTTGCGGAAGAGTTCCAAACAGTGTTTCCTACTTCACTCCTGAATGGCCTGGCTCTCATTTTTAGGCTATGTTCCCTAGTCATAGATTCCCCATAGAAATCGTTTCTCTCTCTCTATCCTCCCTATCCATTCCTCTTAATATCTCAAACTTTGAGCAAATCATCCCTTACTATTCTAAATTCCAGGGAATGCAACCCTAGTTTGTGTAATCTCTTCTTGTAATTTAACCCTTGAACATGAACCCCTAAGTCTCTTTGGACCTCCACTGCTTCTGGCTTTTCACCATTTAGGAAGTACTCTGGTCTATCCATTTTAGGCCCAAAGTGGATAACCTCACTTGCCTTTATTAAAATCCATTTGCCATAGTTTTGCCCATTCACTTAATCTATTAATATCTTTGTAATTTTATGCTTCCATCTACACTGCTTACAATGCCGCCTATCTTTGTCATCGGCAAACTTGGCTATGTGGCTCTCAATCCCATTATCTAAGTCGTTAATAAATAGTGAATAGTTAAGGCCCCAACACACATCCCTGCGGGATGCCTTTAGTTGCATCCTGCCAATTAAAGTACCTGCCCATTATCCCTACTGTCTGTCTCCTGCCGCTCAACCAATCTCCTGACACCAGGTCAATAATTTGCCCTCCATTCCATGAGCTTCAACTTTAGGTAACACTCTCATGAGGGACTTTATCGAATGCCTTCTGGAAGTCCATATTAATAACACCATCTCTCCACTACTTTAGTCAACTTTTCAAAAAATGTAATCAGTTTTGTCAGGCATGACCTACCCTTTACAAATCCATGCTGGTTCTCATCAGCTGAGAATTTTCAAGCTGTTCAATCACTCTATCCTTAATTATATACTCTAGTAATTTCCTGACAACAGATGTTGGGCTAACTAGTCTAATTCCCTGGTTTTCCAATCTAAAGGAACAGTTCCAGAATAGAAAACTTTGGAAGATCTTTGGGCATCTGCAATGTTCTCTCCTACTAAACCCCTGAGATAAAAACCATCTGATCTTGGGGATTTGTCACTCTGTAGTGCTATTATCTTCATTACTGTTAATTTGCTTATGTTATTATGGTTGTCCAGCACACTATCCTCTTCTACTGATGCAAAGTAATTATTTAACGTCTTCCTTCCTTATTTTCATTTATAATATCACCATTATCAGGTTTTAAGGGGTCCACATTGCTCTTAACCACCCTCTTTCTCCACCCCCCCCCCCCCCCAAATAATTGTTATTTTGTGTTGATTTTGATATCCCTTGCAAGTTTTTTTAATATACCCTTTTTGTAGCTCTTGCTATCTGTTTTGTCACCCTTTTGTTCTTTGTATCTCTCCCCATATGCCAGGATCTATACATTATTTTTTGCATTCTTATGTTTTGTTTAATGTTGTCACTTATGTCCTTTAGGGAAGGAAATCTGCTGTCCTTACCGGGTCTGGCCTATGTGACTCCAGACCCACAGCAATGTGGTTGACTCTTAACTGCCCTCTAGAGTCAGAGTTATACAGCACAGAAAGAGGCACTTTGGCCCATCGTGTCCACGCCGGCCATCAAGCCCTGTCTATTCTAATCCCATTTTCCAGCACTTGGTCCGTAGCCTTGTATGATGGTTAGGAACGGCAAGGTTCACAAGGAAATAATGCTGCAACTCTAGTCTCTTATCCTGCTGTATTAGTGCAACAAATTTGAAGCTAGTACTTGAAGTATGCCCCCCAATTTGAATAAATGTTTCACCGGTGTTGGATTCTCTTTATTCAAGCAATGCTGTTTTCAGATGTGAAAATACAAGGCACCTTGTCTACTCTGCAGGCCATTTTGTACCTTATAAACATTCATACTTTTCTATTGCAGATGCCATAAACGACATGTTCCATGCCCCAGTTGCTTGTTCCCAAATGAGCGATGAAAATCAGTTTGAGAATCTGGGTGCCGTATCTAGTGATTGCAACAAAGAAGACATGGAATATGAAGCCCGGTTTATGAAATGTGGTAAGGGAAATGAACCAGGGTTTGGACAGTACATGGGCAATTTTAGTAATCTTATGGTTTCAAGTGCTGACCAGTGGTGCTTGGCCGTAATACATAAACTGCACTTAAGATGTCTCCCAGCCACCAACTATCCTGAGCTGAAGTAACGTGATCATTTTTTTTTCTGTAACTAGACACGTTTCTCCACCCCCCCCCCCCCACCCCCCAGGATCAATTGTATCCACGCAAAAGCTTTGAAAGTTCACCTCTTGGCCTTTGAGTCTGCCACCTGCTATAATTGGGTCCATGGTAAGGGAATATTCTGGTTTGGAATAGCAAGATTACAGTACTTTGGCTTTAGGGGTTCCCAACCGTCTAGTATACAAAACTAGGTTTTCGCATTGCTGACTGGTATGTTTTAAAGTCTTGCTGTGAGCCTGCTTGCATCAGGGTGACTTGGTCTTTGGTTATAGAACAGTATGTTGATTATTTTACCAACAGTTGGCCTTTCACCACCTATGAGAAACCTTTTGTACCTGAAGAAAGCAATATGAATACTTCCTCAAAGAGGAAGGTGACCACTCGCGTAGCAATAGTGTGGTGACTTGCGCAGTAACCAGCATGGTAGTGAGATGTATTGTAACAAAATGCTATTTCTCTTTCTAGCTGACAAAAGCTATCCAAAGTCATTTCCAGCCCTGATGCCTCCATTCTTGGAGTTGCCACCTGCACCAGTCCCTTTCTGCATTTTTGATGAGAATGCAGATATTGAAAACCAGGAGAACAAGTGAGTGTCTGACCAGCTAATATAGAAAAATAGATAAATATTACTTTTTGTTTACTGTTACCATCCCTCTTCTCCCAAAGTGTACTCCAATATCCATCTTTAGCCTCCCTGCAAGATAGAAAGCGCAAGGTGTTGATACAGTGAGTACTTTGAACTTGCTCTCTCATTCCTCCTTAAGCTAGAGTCTTGCATGCTGTTTCTACTCCCTACATATCCTTATCCTTTCAAATTAAGATTCAAATTACTCTTTGCTTTCAAATCCAAACTCATTGCAAATTCTCCTATTAACTCCCTCATTCCCAAAATCTTGTGCAATGTCTTGCTTTACTCGGTCTAGCAACTCCTTTTATTAAAAAAAAAAAAAAAAATTCTCATCCTTGTTTTCAAATTCCTCCATTCTTACCCTTCCCTATCTCTGCAACCTCCTACAACCCTCCGCGACCTCTGCGCTCCTCCTATTCTGTCGTCTTCTGCATCCATGAGTTCCATCATCCTGCCATTGACAGCTGTGCCTTCAGCTGCTTAGACCCTAAGCTCTAGTATTTTCTCCTTAAATCTGTGGTGCTCTGGCGCGCACGCTCTCATTCTCACGCTCATGAGGAATGGGAGTAGGCCATTCGGCCCCTCGAGCCTGCTCCACCATTCAATAAGATCATGGCTGATCTGATCTTTGCCTTAACTCCACTTTCCTGCCCACTCCCCTGTAGCTCAAATATCTGTCTCTTTCTACCTTGAATATATTCACTGACAGCCTCCACAGCTCTCCGGGGTAGAGAATTCCAAAGATTCACGACCCCCAGAGAAGAAATTCCTCCTCATCTCCATCTTAAATGGGCGACCCCTTATTCTGAAACTATGCCCTCCCTAGTTCTAGATTTCCCCCACGAGGGGAAAACATCCTCTCAGCATCTACCCTGTCAAACCCCCTCAGAATCTTGTATGTTTCAATAAGATCACCTCTCATTCTTCTAAACTCCAATGAGTATAGGCCCAACCTGCTCTACCTTTCCTCATAACCCTTTCATCTCAGGAATCAACCTAGTGAACCTTCTCTTAACTGCCTCCAATGCAAGTATATCCCTCCTTTTAAATAAGGAGACCAAAACTATATGCAGTACTCCAGATGTGGTCTCACCAACGCCCTGTACAGTTGTAGCAAGACTTCCCTACTTTTATACTCCATCCCCCTTGCAATAAAGGCCCATTCCATTTGCCTTCCTAATTACTTGCTGTACTGTTTCATGTACGAGGACACTCAGATTCTACTGTACCGCAGCATTCTGTAGTCTCTCCATTTAAATAATATTTTGCTTTTCTATTCTTCCTACCAAAATGGATAACCTCACATTTTCCCACATTATACTCCATCTGCCAACTTTTTGCCCACTCACTTAACCTATCTATATCCCTTTGCAGATTCTTTGTGTCCTCCTCACAACTTGCTTTCCCACCTATCTTTGTATCATCAGCAAATTTGGCTACAGTACACTCAGTCCCTTTATCCAAGTCATTTGATATAGATTGTAAATAGTTTCGGCCCCAGCACTGATCCCTGTGGCACCCCACTAGTTAGTTTGCCAACCTGAAAATGACCCATTTATCCCGACTCTCTTTTGTTAGTTAGCCAATCCTCTATCCATGCTAATATATTACCCCAAGACCATGAGCTCTTATCTTGTGCAGTAACCTTTTATGTGGCACCTTATTGAATGCATTTTAGAAATCCAAATACACCACATCTACTGGTTCCCTTTTTATCCACCCTGCTCGTTACATCCTCAAAAGAACTCCAACAAATTTGTCAAACATGATTTCCCTTTCATACAATCAAGCAGAGTCAACATGGTTTTATGATTTTCTAAATGTCCTGCTGTTACTACTCCCTTAATAATGGATTCCAGCATTTTTCCAATGACAGATGTTAAGCTAATTGACCTATAGTTTCTTGCTTTCTGTCTCCCTCCTTTCTTGAATATAGATGTTACATTTGCGGTTTTCCAATCCGCTGGGACCTTTCCAGAATCTAGGGAATTTTGGAAGATTGCAACCAATGTATCCACTTTCTCTGCAGCCACTTCTTTTAAGACCCTAGGATGCAGGCCATCAGGTCATGGGGACTTGTCAGCCTTTAGTCCCATTAGTTTGCCTAGTACTTTTTCTCCAGTGATGGTGATTGTTTTAAGTTCCTCCCTCCCTTTTACCCCTTGATTATCTACAGGAAACTCTTTGGTATCCGGCACCGACGGGACAGGCGTGGTGCCGGTTGATCGAAAGTTCCGGATAACTGAGAGTTATATCTACCGAGGCTATTTTTAACAAAGAAAAATAAAAAAATCAAGAAATGTGCAGTATACAGTATTTTGGTACTCACCTACAGAATGTTGTGTTAAATGGATGGTGGAAGATGCTTGATTAAGTACAGTACTGCCAGTTGAGAGTAATCCATAACTCTTTAATTACTTAACAGTAAGTGAGACTCCCGGTAGCGCGGGAGAATCAACTCCTGCTACTGCAGTGTTTCGGACTTCCGACAGCGCCAGGAGGCAGAGTAGTGGCACTTTTTGAAAACTACCCCTACTGACTAAATTGGCGTTCGCGGACTTGGGATCGGCAACATTGCCAGTTATTTGAGAGGAGTTTTCGGAGTACTCGGCGTTCGCGAAGACTCGGACTGCAACTCTGCAACATTGCCGGTTATTTGAGAGGAGTTTTCAGAGGATAATTTTTGCCGGTTAAGCGAGAATTCCGGATATTTGGGTGCCGGATAAACAAGAGTTTCCTGTACTATTATTGGGGTGCTTTTAGTGTCTTCTACTGTGAAGACAGGTACAAAATATTTGTTCAAAGTCTCTGCCATTTCCTTGTTTCCCATTATTAATTCCCCAGTCTCATCCTCCTAAGGGACCAACGTTTACTTTAGCTACTCTCTTCCTTTTTTATATACTTGTAGAAGCTCTTACTGTCTGTTTTTATATTTCTTGCTAGATTACACTCAAAAAATGAGGGAGAAAATAGATTGTCATCCTTTGCTGGTTTCTAAAAATTTCCCAATCCTCTGGCCTACCACTAATCTTTGCAACATTGTATGCCCTTTTTCTTTCAATTTGATACCATCCTTAACTTCCTTAGTTAGCCACAGATGGTTCATCCTTCTCATAGTCTTTCTTTCTCACTGGGATATGTCTTTGTTGGTTATGAAATATCTCCTTAAATGTGTGCCACTGCTTATCTACTGTCTTACCCTTTTAATCTATTTTCCCAGTCCACGTTAGCCAACTCTGTCTTCATACCTTTGTAATTGCCTTTATTTAAGTTTAAGACACTAGTTTCAGACCCAAGTTTCTCATTCATCATGTTATGATCACTTTTCCCTCAAGGATCCTTTACTATGAGATCATTAATTAATCCTGTCTCATTACACATTACCAGATCTAAAATAACCTGCTCCTGGGTTGGTTCCACAATGTATTCTAAAACTGTCCCGGATACACTCTATGAACTCGTCCTCAAGGCTACCCTTGCCAATTTGATTTGTCCAATCTATATGAAGATTAAAATCACCCATGATTATTGCAGTACCTGTCTTACAAGCCCCCATTATTTCTTGATTTATACTCTGTCCTACAGTGTAGCTACTGTTAGGGAGCCTATAGACTACTCCCACCAGTGACGACTTTCCCTTACTATTTCTTATTTCCACCCAAACTGATTCTACATCTTGATCTTCTGAGCCAAGATCATTTCTCACTACTGTACTGATCATCTCCTTTATTATCAGAGCTACCCCACCTCCTTTTCCTTTCTGCCTATCCTTCCGAAATATCAAATACCCCATAATCAGTTCCCAGCCTTGGTCACCTTGCAACCACGTCTCTGTAATGGCTATCAGATCATACCCATTTATTTCTATTTGTGCCGTCAACTCATCTATCTTGTTACTAATGCTGCGTGCATTAAGATAAAGAGCCTTTAATTCTGTCTTTTTACCATTTTTCCCTACTCTGACCCTATTTGTTGGTGCACTCTTATGTTTGTACGCTCTGTCCCTTCCTGTCACATTCTGGTTATCATTACCCCTATCGCTACCCTGCACTATTGCCTTGTCCTTTCTCTCTAACTTTCTAAATTTCCCCTCTCCTGAACCCTGCCCCCCCACTATTTAGCCCTAGTTATTTGATTCGCCAGGACACTGGTCCCAGCATGGTTCAAGTGAAGCCTGTCCCAACGGAACAGCTCCCTCTTTCTCCAGTACTGGTGCCAGTGCACCATGAATAGAAACCCATTCCTCCCACACCAATCTTTGAGCCACGCATTCAACTCTCTGATCTTATTGACCCTATGCCAATTTGCTTGTGGCTCGGGTAGTAATCCAGAGATTATTACCTTTTGGTTCGGCTTTTTAATTTAGCCCCTAGCTGCTCCTCCAGCAGAACCTCTTAGTCTTGCCTACGTGGACCACGACAACTGGATCCTCCCCTTCCCACTCCAAGTTCCTCTCCATCCCCGAGGAGATGTCCTTTAACCCTGGCACCGGGCAGGCAACACAGCCTTTGGGACTCATGCTCTCGGCTGCCAAGAACAGTATCTATCCCCCTAACTATACTGTCCCCTACCACTACTACAATCCTGTTTGCTCCCCCCAACTTGAATGGCCCCCTGTACCACAGTGCTGTGGTCAGTGTGCTCCTCGTCCCTGCTCTCATCCACATAGGCTGCAAGAACCTTGTACCTGTTGGACAAATGCAAGGGCTGAGGCTCCTCCAATGCTACCTTCTGGATCCCCATAATTTCCTCACTTGTAGTCACACCCTCCTGTCGCTGACCATGGCCTAAATTTGAAGTATTTAACCTAAAGGGTATGACTGCCTCCTGGAACAAAGTGTCCAAGTAACCCTCCCCCTCCCTGATGCATCGCAGTGTCCAAAGCTCTGACTCCAGCTCATCAACTCTGATCCAAAGTTCCTTGAGCTGTAGACACTTGCTGCAGATGTGGTTGCTGTGGATCACACTGGGGTGCTCTCGCATGCTACAGCTGCAACACATCACCTGCCCTGCCATCTCTATTGTATTATATTTAACTAATTAGGTTTTCAAGTTTTGAAATATCACTCAATTATCTATGTATAGTTTTTAATCTATAATCATGGCTCTTAATTTAAACCAATGCCCTAGTTTAGAGAAATACTCAGCAACCAATCAATTACCTGCTTTCCTGTGACGTCACACTTTGATTTTTCTCTCTTTTCCCCCCCGCGGGTCTGTCTGCTCCAGATAGCTGCTTTTAACTCTGCTGCTCTCACCGCTGGTCTCTGATCTCTGGCGCTGCTGCTTTTAACTCTGCCGCTCGCTCACTCGCACACTCACTTACTCGTTCTCTCCAGTTCGTTCTCTCTCTCTCTCTCTCTCTCTCTCTCTCTCTCTCTCTCTCTCTCTCTCTCTCTCTCTCTCTCTCTCTCTCTCTCTCTCTCTCTCTCTCTCCAGTTCTCTCCTCACACTCTCTCACACACTCTCACGCGCGCTCTCTCTCTCTCCCCCCCCCCCCCCCCGTCTCTTCTCTTCCCTCCCCCCGTCTCTTCTCTTCCCTTCTCTTCCCCCTCCCCCCGTCTCTTCCCTTCCTTCCCTCCCCCGCCTCTTCTCTTCCCTTCCCTCCCCCCCCCGTCTCTTCTCTTCCCCCCCCCCCCGTTCTTCCCTTCCTTCCCTCCCCCGCCTCTTCTCTTCCCTTCCCTTCCTTCCCTCCCCCGTCTCTTCTCTTCCCTCCCTCCCCCCCCCCCGTCTCTTCTCTTCTCTTCCCTTCCCCCCCGTCTCTTCCCCTTCCCCTCCCCCCCCCCCCCCCCCCCCGTCTCTTCTCTTCCCTCTCTCTTTCCCCCCCCCCCCCCCGTCCTCTCTGTCTCTGTCTCTTCCCCCCACACTTTGGGATGTATTACTATGTTAAAGGTGCTAATAAATACAAGTTCCGGTTAGTTTTCCGTTCCTCCATTCTTCAACTTTTTAAAACAGAAGTTGGCGTAATCTAATTACTACTTTCTTACTCTTTCAACCTTGGTTGTGACTGATGGCTCATTCACTAGTGACCCTATTGACTCAGCAATAGCTGTTGAAAGTGAGCTATTTTGTTTGTGATGAATGCCATATGTTGTAGGTGATTGCTTTGAGTTTTCAGACATTCCCAAATGTAACTTTGGCAAAGAGTAATTTGAATCTTCGTCAACTGCGCACAAATCTTTCAAGGTTTGGGGAGCAGGAATGATTAGTTTTATATATTCTTCTTTACTCCATAACATTACTTTCTGATGGACTTTAGTCTTTTGAAAGAAATTTGATAACCTAAATTGCCACCTGTATTTGTGCTGAGAGCTCAAGTGGCCTTGTTTGTGCTGTTATGGAGTGATTTTAGTATGTTCAAATACACTGGTGATCTGCATTTCTTTGGTTCCAGTGGTCACATTATTAGAATAGGACTGGAAACTACCATTCTCGATTTGCATTGCTAACATTTAACTTCACAATACCTCACCATTCACGTGCAGCAACTGAGCATTGATTGTTTCTTCTGGCTGAGGCACTTTTATTTTGCATTGAGATGTGTTTTAGGTGTAACTTCAGATGGACACACCCTATTGTACCAGTATGAATTTGCCCACTTCCATAACCTTTGTAACTGCCTTCTCTCCCTCCCTACCAACTAGTTATTTGCATGGAGTCCTGTACAAATGATGAGCTCTGCTCTAGATGGAAATATATTTTGCGTGAGTATTGAAAGTGTAGCTTGTGCACTAGGATGTAAGCAACTGAACTAATTGAGTGCATTTTTTTTTTTTAAATCCTGGTAATTTTCTCTTCAGAAGATTTGTTGGTTTAGTTTCATAGGAAGGCTCAGGACTCTTTCCATACCTTGCTCAAGTGGTCACTATTCAGATGTGAGCCTTGACAGTGAGTGCTGACAGGCTATTAGACTCCAGTGCACGTCACAGCCAATGTGACCCTGTCTTCATGCAAGCAATCGGGCACAAGTACATCAGCCTTTTTCTTCCTCCGTCCCTCCCTAACCAAGGGCACTGAGGCCAATGTCAGTGCTTCTACTGCCATACTGGTTGAGATTAGCTGACTCAGCACAGACCAGGGATCTAACCTGGACTTTTTATGACTTGGCTCATCAAGTAAAGCCGTTGAAGAATTTCCTTCATGACTGTTTACATTTCCTTTGGTGGAACTAGCTACTGCAGGTTAAAGTAATTAATTCAAATCCTAGCTTTTGAGACTTCTTTCTACAAACCTTACCAAAGGTTCTGAAATTTATTGTAGAGACAATTGACCTGTTGACTCCTTAATTTTGTTTCTTAAGGCCGCCAGAAAATTACTTGACCGGTGCTCGATGGCCGCTTTCTGGAATCCTTGTACCATCGCAACGTGTTCTGACTGAGGAGGCCTGTGCTGCTGAATGTGTAAGTAATAGTACATACTGTTGGAATTGGATGTTACTTTTTTTTTAATGTTATTTGTGAGTTCATCCCTAAATTCATTGAAGCAAAGCAAGAACTCTGAATTTGTCTACATGCAACAAAAGGGATGAGGGGCTTCAATTATTTGGAGAGACTAGAGAAGCTGGGATTGTTCTCCTTGAAGCAGAGTTTGGTAAGGAGAGATTAAATAGACTTGCTCAAAATTGTGAGGGGTTTTGAAAAGAGTAAATAAGGAGAAACTGTTTCCACTGGAAGGAGTGTCCGTAACCAGAGGACACAGATTAACACAATTGGCAAAAGAACTAGAGGAGAAATTCATGGGTTTTTTTCTGCAGTGAGTTATAATCTGGAATGCGCTGCCTGAAAGGGTGGTGAAAGCAGGTTCAGTAGTAACTTTGAAAAGGAATTGGATAAATACTTGAAAAGGAAAACTTTGCAGGGCTATGGGGTAAAGAACAGAAGGGGTGGGGGTGGTTGTGGGACTAATTGGATAGTTCTTTCAAAGATCCAGCACAGGCAAAGTGTGGGCCAAATGGACTCCTGTGCTGTAAGATTCTATTATTGTTTAACTCTACTCTTTCCTCTCCCAGTGGGGGTGAGGAATCCTGCTCTTGGCATCTTTCTGCTAATGCCTTCTCCAAGATCAGGATAATATGATAGAATTTTATATTGAGTTTGAAAGTGATTTAGTTAAATCCGAAACTAGGGTCTTAAATCTAACAAAGTAAACTACGTAGGTATGAGGGGCAAGTTTGCTAAAGTAGATTGGGAAACTACATTAAAAGGTAGATGGTAGACGAGCAATGGCTAGCATTTAAAGAATTAATACACAATTTACAACAAATACATTCCTTTTAAGGCACAAAAACCCCACAGGAAAAGTGGTCCAACCGTGGCTAACGAAGTTAAAGATAGTATTAGATCAAAGGAAGAGGCTTATAATGTTGCCAAAAGGAGTAGTATGCCTGAGGATTGGGAGGATTTTAGAATTCAGCAAAGGAGGACCAAGAAATTGATGATGAAAGGGAAAATAGAATGAGAGTAAACTAGCAAGACATAAAAACAGACTGTAAAAGCTTCTATAGGTATGTAAAAAGGAAAAGATTAGCATAAATAAATGTGGGTCCCTTACAAGCTGAGACAGGAGAAATTTTAATGGGGAATAAGGAACTAGCAGAGAAATTAAACAAATACTTTATCTCTTTTCACGGAATAAGATGCAAAAAACTTCCTGGAAATAGTGATGAACCAAGGCTTTAACGAGAATGAGGAACTGAGAAATTTGTTTATATAAAAAAAAAATTAGTAATGGAGAAATTAATGGCACTGAAAGCCGATAAACCCTCATGACCTGATGGCCTACATCCTAGGGTTTTGAAAGAGGTGACGATAGACAGTGGATGCATTGACTGTCATTTTCCAAAATCCCATAGATTCTAGAATGGTTCCTACGGATTGGAAGGTAGCAAATGCGACCTCACTATTTAAGAAGGGAGAGAGAAAATGGGGAACTACAGACCAGTTAGCCTGACATCAGTAGTAGGGAAAATGCTAGAATCTATTAAGGATGTGGTAACAGGGCACTTAGAAAATAGTAATAGGATTGGACAGAGTCAACGCTGACTTATGAAAGGGAGATCATGTTTGACAAATCTGTTAGTTTTTTGAGGTTGTAACTAGCAGAATAGATAAGGGGGAACCAGTGGATGTGGTGTATTTGGATTTTCAGAAGGCATTCGATAAGGTGCCACATAAGAGGTTATTAAACAAAATTAGGGCTCATGGGCTTGAGGGTAATATACTAGCATGGATTGAGGATTGGTTAACAGACAGAAAACAGTAGGAATACACTGGTCATTTTCAGGTTGGCAGGCTGTAACTAGTTGGGTATCGTTATCAGTGCTTGGGCCTGAGCTATTCACAATCTACATCGATGATTTGGATGAGGGGACCAAATGTAATATATCCAAGTTTGCTAATAACAAAGCTGGGTGGGAATGTAAGTTGTGAGGAGGATGCAAGGAGCCTTCAAGGGGATACAGACAAGCTAAGTGAGTGGGCAAGAACATGGCAAATGGAATATAATGTGGAGAAATGTGAAGTTATCCACTTTGGTAGGAAAAATAGAAGAGCAGAGTATTTGTTAAATGGTGAATGATTGGCAAATGTTGGTGTTCAGAGGGACCTGGGTGTCCTTGTACACGAATCACTGAAAGTTAACATGCAGGTACAGCAAGCAATTAGGAAAGCAAATGGTATGTTGGCCTTTATTACAAGAGGATTTGAGTATAAGAGTAAAGATGTCTTACTGCAATTATATAGGGCCCCGGTGAGACCACACCTGGAGTATTGTGTACAGTTTTGGTCTCCTTACCTAAGGAAGGATATACTTGCCATAGACGGAGTACAACAAAGGTTCACCAGACTGGTTCCTGGGATGGGGGGATTGTCCTGAGGAGAGATTGAGTAGACTAGGCCTATATTCTCTCGCGTTTAGAAGAATGAGAGGTGATCTCATTGAAACATACAAAATTCTTACAGGCCTTGACAGGGTAGATGCAGGGAGGATGTTTCCCCTGGCTGGGGAGTCTAGAACCAGGGGGCCCAGTCTCCGAATAAGGGGTTGGCCATTTAGGAGAAATTTCTTCCCTCAGAGGGTGGTGAATCTTTGGAGTTTTCTACCCCAGAGGGCTGTGGAGGCTGTCGTTGAGTATATTCAAGACAGAGATCGATAGATTTTTGAATATTAAGGGAATTGAGGGATATGGGGATAGTACAGAAAGTGGAGTTGAGGTAGGAGATCAGCCATGATCTTATTGAAAGGCAGAGCAGGCTCGACGGGCCAAATGGCCTACTCCTGCTCCTGTTTCTTATGTAGGAGCTGCTGCGTGGGGTAGTGTTCTCTGATGCACTGTTTTGTGAGTTTAATAGTGCATTACTGTAACCAGGGCTTGGGATCTTTGAACATTCCTTTTCAGGCATTCACTCTTTTTATCTGCTGAACTGAATTGTTCCTTTTAATCGGCCATGACTAATTGAATGTGGTGTATTTGGATTTCCAGAAGGCATTCGATAAGGTGCCACATAAAAGCTTACTGCACAAGATAGGCGCGCACAGGGTTGGGGGTAATATTTTGGCATGGATAGGGGATTGGCTAACTAACAGAAAAGAGTCGGGATAAATGGGTCATTTTCCAGTTGGCAACCAGTAACTAGTGGGGTGCCACAGGGATCAGTGCTGGGGCCTCAACTATTTACAATCTATATTAATGACTTGGATGAAAGGACTGCGTGTACTGTAGCCAAATTTACTGTTGATACAAAGATAGGTGGGTTAGCAAGTTGTGAGGAGGACAGAGTCTGCAAAGGGATATAGATAGGTTAAGTGAGTGGGCAAAAATTTAGCAGATTGAGTACAATGTGGGAAAATGTGAGGTTATCCACTTTGGAAGGAAGAATGAAAAAGCAAATTATTATTTAATTGGAGTGAGACTACAAAATGCTGTGGTACAAAGGGATCTGGGGGTCCTAGTACATGAAACACAAAAACTTAGCATGCAGATACAGCAAGTAATTAGGAAGGCTAATGGAATGTTGGCCTTTATTGGAAGGGGTATTGAGTATAAAAGTAGGGAAGTCTTGATGCCACTTTACAGGGTGCTGGTGAGACTGCAACTGGAGTACTGCATACAGTTGTGGTCTCCATAATTAAGGAAGGATATACTTGCATTGGAGGCAGTGCAGAGAAGGTTCACTAGGTTGATTCCTGGGATGAAGGGTTTGACATATGATGCAAGGTTGAGCAGGTTGAGCCTATACTCATTGGAGTTTAGAAGAATGAGAGGTGATCTTATTGAAACATATAAGATTCTGAGGGGGATTGACCGGGTGGATGCGGAGAGGATGTTTCCCCTAGTGGGGGTATCTAGAACTAGGGGGCATAGTTTCAGAATAAGGGGTCGCCCATTTTAAGACTGAGCTGAGAAGGAATTTCTTGGAGGGTCGTGAATCTTTGGAATTCTCTACCCCAGAAAGCTGTGGAGGTGGAGTCACTGAATATATTCAAGGCGGAGATTGACAGACATTTGAACTACGAGGGGTATGGGGAGAGTGGGAAAGTGGTGTTGAGGCCAAGATTGGATCAGCCATGATCTTATTGAATGGTGGAGCAGGCTCGAGGGGCCGATTGGCCGACTCCTGTTTCTTATGAATTGGGGCTATCGTCCAATGGAGATACACCATTGGTTTTGCTTTTCCTTGAGAATTGTTATCTTTGGGCTTTTTGTGTCAAAAATGAAGATCAGTATTTTCTGTGTTGAGTCTTCATATTTTCCCTTGCTATGACTACAGCCATTGCTATACCCTGGCCAGTTTTAGATATTGGTTTAAAATTACTCTGGTGGATTTTGGGGTATCTGTTGGCATTGTTCTTGGATATGTACAGTATGTGGTTTTCTGGTAAATTGGGGTATAACTTGTTACTTTTTTTAAAGGATGATTTGGATGGGATTGAACCCCTGAATGAGGACCACTTTGTGAGCAGTGATTACCCAAACAAGACCCTTGGCCCTTATCCTGAAAACACATGTGACTTTACCAGGGGGGCACATTTGGTCTCCACCCCATTCCACCGAAATCCTCTGAACGCTAACCAGGACTGCTCAATTAAACAGAGCTCTATAGACACTAGTAAAAATACCCTGAGCTCACTGTCTCCCCTCAAGGAGTCCTTGTTTGACCAACCTCTGCATATGAAGAAACTGAGGTAAGAAATTGTGTTGTGGTCGCTGACTTTCTGCTAGTCTTTTATTGGACTACACTGAAAACTGTTAAGCCCAATAAAAGATGTGTATGTGTGAAATGATCAGTCTTATGCAATTCAAATGCGGCCAAAGTCTAGAAGTATTACTTCATCAAAGTAGTACCTCGTTCTGTGTAGAGAAATAAGATTTCTGTTTTGACTCTTTACTACAAACATGAATTTTATTACCAGCGTAGAACCCCTCTCCTTGAATATTCCTCACTGTTTGTGAGCTCTTGACGTTATTAACCAGGATTGTACCCAGAACTGCTTTGTGGGAAACATTGGGCTGTGATTTCAGCCTAGCCAGAGCACTGCTGAGCTGGTCAATTGGGGGGGGGGGGGTGCAAGGACGACTAACACACATCTGGAGAATAGAGATTCTCTTTAATCTCTCCTTACTGGACTTTTCATCCCCCTTTTTAAGGTGCTTTTATTATATAGTTGAATTGGTAGTCTCCTTCCAGTGTCTGATTTTTCTGGTTTTATTCGTTCCTGGGATGTGGGCGTCACTGGCAAGGCCAACAATTATTGCCCTTGAACTGCTACAGTCTGCATAGTGAAGGTACTCCCATAGTGTTATTAGGGAGTTCCAGGATTTTGACCCAACGACTATGAAGGAACGACGATATATTTCCAAGTCAGGATGGTGTGTGACTTGGAGGGGAACTTGGAGGTGATGGTGTTCCCATGTGCCTGCTGCCCTTGTCCTTCTAGGTGGAAAAGGCCATGGGTTTGGGAGGTGCTGTCGAAAAAGCCTTGGCGAGTTGCTGCAGTGCATCTTGTGGATGGTACACAGTGCAGCAGTGGTGGAGGGAGTGAATGTTTTAAGGTGGTGGATGGGATGCTCATGTGGACTGCTTGTGCCATTAGGCCTGTTTTTGTGTTCCTTGCACCTTCCCTTTCATGTACGCTGACAAATCATGCGAACTTCTGGGGGTCACTTGCAACACTAAAGGGGTCAGCTTGTGAAATTTGTACGTCTTGGAGGGAGACACTGCAGGATTAATGGCTGGTTCAAAAGAAAATTTATTTTTTAAACTTGAATGGGGAAGGAAAGAACAAGAATAGTTGGTCATAAATATTTCTGACTAGCTATTGCTACCAGTGGCATCGTTATTGGGTTCAGTTTCACTAGGCTGGGATTTTTTTTTTTTACATATCTGCACGTGAATTCTCTCTATTGCGATCGGAGTTGGAAGTAAAGCAGAGGCACCTTTTGGATGTGTGCCGTTAACACATTCCATTAACTGAGTTTCTGACTGCTATTTCCACAACAGATTTGTATACTCAAGTCTCTGTGCATAAAGCTCCAAATAGCTGGGGACTAGTAGACTGCATTTCAATTGTTTAGAATAGAAAAATCGCTCCAACATTAGTTGGGTGTTTGTAATGATTTAAAGGATTTGAAAGGGTAGATCTCTGGTGGGGGGAGTCCAGAACAAGGGGACATAACCTTAAATGAGCTAGGCTGTTCAGGAGTGATGTCAGGAAACACTTCTTCCCACAAAGGATAGTGAAATCTGGAGCTATCGCTCCCAAAAAGCTGCTGAGACTGTTAATTGAAAATTGCAAAACTGAGATTTAGATTTTTGTTAAATAAGGCTTTTGGGTGGGGGGGAGATATGGAACCAAGGTGGATGGACTATTCTGCACCAACGATTCAAATACATTAATGTTCCTTCCCATGCCAATGAATATAATTCATAATTCTCCTTGAATTACAATAATTGAAATTCATATACTGGGGTGGTTTATTCAACAATGTTGTAAATGATTGTCCAATGTTTGAATATGTTTTCTTTTGTTTTTGTATCAGTCCAATTCAGGAAGCAAGTGAAGATGGTCTGTCCCCTGCTACCACCACCACCTCTTCTGCAGTCTCCACTTCAGGAGGAGGTCTTTGTACTATGAGTGACTTGAATGTCTTTGAGAAATTGGAGCTGGGCCAATTGAACTCTTGTGAGACCTTCGACAATGTGAATTCCACCTCTGGTATGGACCTATTTTGTTTTTAGTCTTGATCTATTCAGGCTTACTAATGAGTTGGCAAGACACTGTTCAGTTACTGTGCTTGCCAGTGTGACCGGGCTAGATTAGCATCATGAGGTAGTCGTCAACATGAGGTTCTGACTGGGAGGAAGCTGGTGGTGATTTAATGCAGGGTCCTGTTCCAAAGCAGGAACTGCATCAACATCAGAGCTGCCTATTTAATGTAGGATAGTATAAAAATTAAGTACATGCTGAAAATATTTTACAAATCTTCCAAATAACAATGTTTTAGCAGTGGGTTTTGAGTACTGGATGTTCTCTGGCTGGTATACATATCTCCGGACAAGACCTTGAATGCATAAGTTGATTGCTACCATTACCCTTGGATGAGGACCTGTCTCCGATTTGTAACTGATTGGGCCCGGCCATTCAATTCAATATGAACATGGGTTTGATTGGCAGCTATGCATCGACGACCTGATTCTGGCTTTCGAGATTCTTTGGAAACTTTTTTTCCATAATTCAGCTTGTATTGGCTTCCCAAAGTACATTCACATTTTTGTCAAGCTATTATACATAGGTGTACATTTACATTCTATGAATCCATTATACAGTTATGGATGGGGAGGAGCCCAGCATGCTGATGGTTTGGGTTAATTGGGGGTTAGTGCCCTACTTTGGGTGACTTGCCATACCGAGTGTCTCAAAGCACTGACCCCAGCCTGCCTGGTATTTCCCCAGTTCCAGTTGGAGGCCAAACATCACATTGAGTGGGTGTTTTGGCCCCTCCTGTTTTTATCTTGCAGCTAGCAGTGAGAATTTTTCTAGTCTTCTCATTGTAGTGGCCATTTCTCAACAATAGCGGGCCCAGCAAGCACTGAGCAGGGTCCTTGTGTAAAACGCATTTGACAGATACTTCTGTAGTCAGGAGCTATGAAGAGTAGGTTTATTCGGCTGCTGGTCTGGAGTCAGATGAGTCTTGTTGGACGACTCTGCCAGAAAGAAGCAATTTTGTTTGAGAGTGAGGTTAGCGCAGGAGATGTGGTGGTTGACACGTTGAGGGTTTGTAATTGCTATAAATATACAGAACCGTTCATTACTACTTTAATGCTCAATAAACTTGTCTAATGGGGTTTGTAGCCTGAGCCGAGGTCTTGATGGTGTTATCCTTTCCACCAAAGTCGAGGCGATTACTTGGTGGCACGTTATATATTCCAGGTGGAATACAGTGAGCTTCCTGTTTGTTTGACTACATTTGCTTAGATGTTGGGCAGGTAAAGCACTCTGCCTCATTTGGTATGTGAGGTCTGCTTACAGGAGTAGCTAGTGATTCTGAGCCCAGGAATATATCTAGTGGAAAAGCCTAAAGTAACAAATGAACAGTGGTGTAGTAGCAATTATAGAATGGGTAAACTGTCCATGTACACTGCCCTGAAAACTTGGTACATTTTAGAGTAGACATGTATGTATGTTTTTTTTTTAATGTTTCATACTACATCAGATGAGGAACTATCCCACTAACCTTGACTGAACTATGTCAATCATCTATGTTGTGGTAAACAAAATGATTAGAGCTGTATTATTTTTGAGCCTAGAAATTACTGTTGCTAATATGATATCCCTCCATCCTCTGTTAGTGCAGGTATTGATTTATTTTAAATGGGTAAAGACCCTCACCCCTTGTGGGCATGTTCTATGGACATATTAAGTGCTCATCTATTGATATTGCCAGCAGTAATTTCTAGGCTTTGGTCTTGAACTACAGTTGTAAAGCTTTAGTTGTAAAGTTGTAAATCTTTTCATTACAGTAACTGCCCTAGAGCCTTCCAAACATCACCAGAACATGGCTCCCTGTGTTGCCTTGACACTGGCGTAATTTGTTATCTGTTTTTTGGAGCCAGAAACTTTAGCTTCAAAGTCGGTACACTTTGTCTACCCTGGATTACATGCTGCCAAAAAGTATGCACACTCTTGCCTCCAAAAATGAAAAAATGGGTATATTCAGTGTACTCCACACTACACCCTTGCATATGAATTGTTGCATCAGTGTACAGAACCAAATGCACTTCACTTTCCTTGTTTCTGAAATATCCAATGTCTCATTAACTTCCAGATAATCCATGGGATATAGAAGTGCGGAAGCAATTGCTGTTGTCCATTCCCGTGCCATTGAGCTCACTCCCAGATTTCCACATTCAGAACGGCCCAGTACCTACACTTGAAGTTGGACTCGAGCTGAATCTGGGTAAGAGATGGAGTACAGTTCCTCCTGTTCATCTGGCAGTGTTTTAGTAGAAACATAAAAAGGGTGGGGTGGGGGGCAGGGTGGAGAAGCATATAAATTATGGAGCGCAAGATCATAATTGGGCCAAACTGACCCAAAGTGATTTAACTGCTGAAGTTGGGCAAGTGTTGGATTTGGCCAAACAATTTTACATTTGATTTCTGCAGGGCAAATTGGGAATAGCATGCTTTCAGTGTTCCATTCGCATCATTATAAATTGTTACAGCTGTATTTATAATGCTTTACTGCCTGTTTAGTTCTGGGCTGTCGGCTTAGTCCTGTAGATCAAGTGGCTAGCTGTTTCAATTTAAAGAGCAGATGTCTTTGTTTGTTCCACTAGTATAAAAAATTCAGGCTCTTCACTTTAGGATGAGTGTGAGCGGAGTTTTGCCAGATGCCCTTCCAGAAGCCCTGTTTGCAGCTTGGGGCTAAAGTCCTATCCTCTCACTCCTGAACTGTTCCTCCCAACAGTGAAGGTTTCTGTGCTCTTTGCAGCACAGCCTTTAGATGTGCGACACATTAGCTTCAGAGGGTCCTTGGACATGTGGAGATGAAAATTAAACTACAATTAGATAAAACTTAATTTTCCAATTGTAACATTCTCAATTCCCAAATTGTCCAACACACTAGTTGGGCGCTTCTGTTTACATACATCAAAGGAACTTCTATGTTCTAGTAGTCCATTGGACGCCAGATATGTGGGCTCCATGCAATTGATAGCACTGCAAGATATGAATTCCCTTGACTGCAAGAAGATCTAGGTTTTTCCTGGGTCTCCCAACCTGCAGCTTGTACTAGAAGCTACCTGGTCCTCTTCATAAAAGCAGAGAATGTTCAATATCTGTGGTCTACAAACTTACTATGATGGCAATATATTGGGTCCAGCAACAGTAACCCACATAGGGGCCAGGATTTCAATCGGAATCAACAGCAACTTGCCTTTTATATAGCTTCTATTAACGTAGTAATGTCCCGAGCAATGTTTCCTGTAGGGGGAAAAAAATTGGGGGGCTGCACGGCCCATTCAAAATTCCGCGCATGTGTGTTTTTTTTTTCCTAATTTACAGGAGCGTAATCAGACAAAATTTGACGCCGCCAAAGTAGGAGATATTGGGACGGGTGATCAAAAGCTTGGTAAGAGGTAGGTTTTAAAAAGTGTCCTAAAGGAGGGGCGAGGCGGAGAGCTTGGGACCTAGACAGCATGAAGCACGGCTGCTAATGGTGGGGTGAAGGAAGTAGGGGATGCACAAGAGGCCAGAATTGGAGGAATGCAGAGTTCTTAGAGGGTTATAGGGCTGGAAGAGGTTAGAGATAGGGAGGGGCAAAGTCATGGAGAGGTTTGAACACTAGGATAAGAATTAAAACCGAGGCATTGGTGAACCGGGAGCCAGCGTAGTTTGGCGACCGCAGGGGTGATCGGAATTTGGTGTGGATATAGGCAGAGTTTTGGTTGAGCTCAAGTTTATGGTGGGTGAGAGGCTGGCCAGGAGAGCATTGGAAACACTTGAGTCTGGAGGTAACCAAGGCATGGATGAGGTTTTCAGCAAGAGTGTAATTTCCAATGCCAGTCTTGGATATGTCCAGTTTCAGCAATTTGCAAAGTGGAGATCCAGTCTTCTGCATGTGCTCAAAAATCTACTTTTAGTGATGACAAAACTATATGTTGTGCTAGGGCCAGCTCAGTGTATGTTTGTGAACTGCACAGAAATCTCCTTTTGTGCACATGAAGGATATACCATTCTCTTTGGGATCTGCTAGAGGTGTTTGAATCAGAAGTTGGAGATGTGCTTGGTCTGTATTTTCCAATCCTGCCCCTAGCAGGAGAGTGACCCGTACCAGTTTGGTATAATTATCCCAAAACTTGGCAAATGTCTAGTCATCCATCAGGCTTGTATACCTCTGGTTCAAATGGTGTGGCCTGACCTACCTGAGATTAGCATTAGAAGTTACCCTGTGCAAAATATAACTCTGTAGGGGCAGTTACTGGATTCAAAAGTCATAAAATCATACAGCACAGAAGGCGACCATTCAGCCCATTGTACCTGTGCTGACTCTTTGAAGAGCTATCCAATTAGTTCCGCTCTCATGCTCTTTCTCCATAGCCCTGCAATGTTTTCCCCTGTCAAGTATATATCTCATTTTCTTTTGCAAGTTATTATTGAATCTGCTTCCACCACCCTTTCAGACAGCACATTCCAGATCATAGCTTGTCATTTTTTTCCCCTCATGTTGACACTAGGGGGTAAAAATTCAGTTGGTTGCGCCTCCCGTTAGCGCCTTAAGATGGCGCTAATGGGGCGCAAAGCCGCTAACGCCCGGGCGCAGCGATGTTTGCGCCGCTCGGGAACTTAACTTGACATTGTGCGGCGGCGCTAAAACTTACCGCTGCGACCACCTGCGCGCGCAGATTGTGACGTCATTCCATGGTGCAACGCCCTTGTGGCGCCCCGGAGCGGAAATTGAGTGGCGCCCCCTGCCTTACCGCCTGGCGCATCCAACGACCAGAAGACGAACGCTATCAATCGCTGTGGGGCTGGGGGGGGGCGCTATTTAAAGGGGGCCTCTTCCTGTCTTTTATTGTTGGTGGCATTTTTGAACTACGCATTCTGAGAGAGAGGGAGAGACTTCTGGAGAGATTCAACGTTGTGTGAAGGAGTTTTGGGTACTGAGCAGCACTTTGCAGGTTCATTTTGATTTGCCATTCCTTGTATCGATTTAGCAGAGACTGTGGGAGCTGCACTCTGAGCTCTTTGCCTGGTACTCTCCATTGTTCTTTCCAGCACATTTGATGTGCAAGTCTCTCCAGGCCGAGATTCAAGGCTGCAATGAACAGGATGTGGATGGAAAGCAAGATTAGCCATCCCCTTTAAGAACTGGCCCGTGCCATTGTGTGTGTGTGTTCCATTGCTGACTGACATTACATGAGCTTCGCCAGCGCTCTGAGTTAGCGCCTCACTCCTCGGCCTTTGCGCCTTAAGACAGGTGTGCAGCGCCTGCTTTAGCGCTCCACTCACCTCCCGGGGCGGTAAAAGTGAAGTTTCCAGTCAGTGCCGATAATTGCGCCCCAAATGGGGCACGACCTAATTTCTACCCCATGTTCTTTTACCAATTGCCTTAAATCTGTGTCCTCTGATTACTGACCCTTCTGCCACTGGAAACAGTTCTCCTCCTTATTTACTCGTCAAAACCATTCATGATTTTGAACTCCTGTCAAATCTCCCCTTAACCTTCTCTGCTCTAAAGAGAACAATCCCAGCTTTTCTAATCTCTCCACATAACTAATGTCCTGCATCCCTGCAGTACCATTCTAGTAAATCTCCTCTGCACCCTCTAAGGTCTTGACATCCTTCCTAAAGTGTGGTGCCCAGAATTGGCCACAATACTCAAGCTGGGGCCTAAGCAGTAATTTATAAAGGTTTAGCATAACTTCCTTGCTTTTTGTACTCCCTCTCCCTCTATTTATAAAGCCAAGGATCCCGTATGCCTTTTTAGCAGCCCTTTCAACTTGTCCTGCCACATTCAAAGATTTGTGTACGTACGCCCCGGGTCTCGCTGCTCCTACAACCCTTTACAATTATACCATTTAGTTCCTATTGCCTCTCCTTATTCTTCCTACCAAAATGTATCCCTTCACACTTCTGTGTTAAATTTCATCTGCCATGTGTCAACGTCAACAACAACTTGTATTTATATAGCGCCTTTATCTCGGAGTGGGGGGGTGTTGTGGGGCTGAAGGAGATTAGAGATAGGAAGGGGTGAGGCCATGGAGGGTTTTGAAAACAAGGATGAGAATTTTGAAATCGAGGCGCTGCTTAATCTGGAGCCAATGTAGGTCAGCAAGGACTTGGTGCGAGTTAGGACACGGGCAGCCGAGTTTTGCATGACCAAGTTTATGTAGGGTGGAATGTGGGAGGCCAGCCAGGAGTGCATTGGAATAGTCAAGTCTAGAGGTAACAAACGCATGGATGAGGGTTTCAGCAGCGGATGAGCTGAGTTGGGGCGGAGACGGGCAATGTTAGAGGTGGAAGTAGGCGGTCTTTGTTATGCTGCGGATATGTGGTCGGAAGCGCATTTCAGGGTCAAATATGACACCAAGGTTGCGAACAGTGTGGTTCAGCCTCCCAGATGTTAGGGAGAGGGATGGAGTCAGTGACTAGGGAACGGAGTTTGTGGCAGGGACTGAAAACAGTGGCTTTGGTTTTCCCAATATTTAGTTGGAGAAAATTTTTGCTCATCCTAAACTGTATGTCGGACAAGCAGTCTGACAATTTAGACCCCGTGGAGGGGTGGAGAGAAGTAGTGAGGTAGAGCTGGGTGTCGTCAGCGTACATATGGAAACTGACGCTGTGTTTTCGGATGATGTCACCAAGGGGCAACATGTAGATGAGAAATAGGAGGGGGCCAAGGATAGATCCTTTGGGGACACCAGAGGTAACTATGCGGGAGCAGGAAGAGAAGCCGTTGCAGGTGATTCTCTGGCTACGATTAGATAGATAAGAATGGAACCAGGTGAGTGCAGTCCCACCCAGCTGGACGACGGTGGAGAGGCGTTGAAGGATGGAGTGGTCAACCGTGTCAACGGCTGCAGACAAGTCCAGCAGGACAAGGAGGGATAGTTTACCTTTGTCACAGTCTGCCCAGTTCACCAGTCTGTCTGTCCTCCTGAAGTCTGTTACTATCCTCCTCACTGTTTACTACATTAGAGTTTTGTCTTATCTGCAAACCTTGAAATTATGCCCTGTATACCCAAGCCCAGGTCAAGTCAAAAGAGCAATGGTTCTAATACCGACCACTGAGGAACACCACTACACACTTCCCTCCACTCAGACAGCCGTTCACCACTACTCTGCTTTCTGTCCCTTAGCTAATTTTGCAACCATGCAGCCGTTGACCCTTTAATCCCATGGGCTAAAATATGCTATCCAATTACTTTGTAACTGCATGGTGTTATATAGCACACCCCAGACACCTATTTGTATTCATTTAGTGTTCATAGTTAATTTTAATTTAATAAAACTGACAATGCATATGTGTATATACTAGTTTAAAATCGTGTTTTCGTTAGGACTTCAGTTTATTAAGTTACACTGTGTAGTGATGGATTTACGCACTCTCCAATGAGCGTGGTATGTATAGTATACACGGCTGGTTTTTATGTTTTCAGCCAGATTTCAATCCTACAGAACTGTTGACCTGAGACCTATATTCTTAAAGGAATGTTCATGTACTAAGGTTGTAAAACCACTGGATGCCTGATGCCTGCTGGTGACTGCTTGTACAAACATAATTACTTTTTTTATACAACCATCGTATGTATTTAGGGCAGTTAGTAATTTTCCTATTGTACTATTAAATGCTGTGGATACTTTTTTTGTGGTAATTTCTTGCCGTAAAGTAGGCAATCAATTTTTGCAGGGTTGGCAGAGACTGCTGGTCTACAGCATTGACAGGGTGACAAACCAGTCAATCTGTACTGGGTCATTTAACAGTAGAACTCCCGGCAACTAAACAAATTTACATTTAATGGAGAAAGTCGCAAAATAGTCACGACTCCTCCAGCCCATTGGTATAATTAGTGCAGCTATTGATTGGATGAAAATGGAGCTAGGATGTACCATCTTCAAGATCTTAAAATTTGTATCTCAAATGAATTCATTGAGTGCAGTTTTACATATTGGCCGTCTATCTAATGGTTCCCTTGGGTTTTTAAGGGGAATTTTCTGGTGTCGTGTTCAGTAGAAGTGTCCCTATTCGAAGATGTTTCCTTCCTTCCCCTATCATGTCAAATTATATTTAAATCCTATCAAGTGATATGGGAGTATAAGCAAACCTGATTGTCCAGAAGTAGTCTCTGATGCTGCTGTAACAGGCCCCTACTTTTATAATGGACTTTTTGGCCAGCTCCCAAAGTGCTTTTATAGAATAAGTCTCTGGTTTAGTAGTGCTAAATCAGTGAACCTCAACCAATATCTCTGCTTGCTGCACTTTTTTTTCTGCTTGCTGTGGCTCAGTTGGTAGCACTCTCTCCTGAGTCAGTCATGGGTTCAAGTTCCACGTCAGAGACTTGAGCACATAATCTAGGCTGACACTCCAGTGCAGTACTGAGTGCTGCACTGAGAGGTGTCATCATTCAGATGAGATGTTGCACCAAGGCTCCTTCCCCCTCAGGCGGACGTAAACAATCCCATGGCACCATTTTGAAGAAGAGCAGGGGCGTTCTCCTGGTGTCCTGGCCAATATTTATCCCTCAACCAGCACATGTTGCCTATGTTACAACAGTGACTATACTTAAAATACTTAATTGGCTGTAAAACACTTTGGGATGTCCTTGGTCATGAAAGATGTAATATAAATGCAAGTCTCTTTTTTTTCTACAGGCTTGCAAACATTTAACATTAAACAAGCAGCACCACATGAACAGCATAGTGTATTCTACGGAACCAATCCAAGCTCGAGCCTGTCCAAAGCTATTATAAAGGTAGGTAGCCCATCAATCTGTGTGTAAGATGAGATGTATAAGTGGACTCTCATTTAGAGCAGTTTCAGGCATTTTACAGGTTTAGAGAACAATACAAATAGGGGTCTAGCCTCATTGCTGTTTAATCTGCTTTTGATCAGTAATAGTGTGTTGCCATTTTGGGTGACTGCAAAGAACACTAATGGATATTGGGAATGAGTGAACGCAACTCATCTTGAGGCCCACCCCACCCCATCCCCTGCCCCTTTCATGGAGACTTCTCTAATATTCTATACCAATCTAATTTTCAATCTGTAAACGCTATTCAAATGCACCAATATTGATGTAATAGAAATTCTTTAAAAGCATATTTAATACAAATGGAAAAACAAGCTGGTACTGTAGTCATTCATTAGCTATGTAAGGAGACTCATCATATTGGACTAATGCAATGTGTAGGAGAGGGTTACCCCGTGGTCAGTTTTCCTGTAATGGGTTTGATGGAAGTGTATGTAAGCAGCTTGGGACTAAGCCCTCGAACAAGTCAACACGTGGTCAATAAACTGATTTTGAGGATTTTGCCTGGTTAACCTAAAATTCATATTTTTTAAAAAAATCCTGCTACTGTGTTGAATTAGCTAACCTGTCTTGGGATGTGGGGGATGCTAAAATTGACCTCTATCACTGACTAAGGAGATAAATCAGCCAGGATTTTGATACCTGTCCTGTGATGCCCCTTCCCTAATTGCTTGGAAAAAAAGGAAATTCTAGCAAATACTAGAAATCTGAAATATTTCAGACCCCCCCCCCCCCCCCCCCCCCCCGTGCTGAAATTTGGATATCGACTGAACAGGATCCTTCCAGGCTGTAATGCCTCCTACAGTTCAATAGCCTGCTGGCATCTGTTGTACACAACTGAAGAATGTGCACTCTGATAACATACCAGAATGCCTGGCTTTGGAACAGTATCCTAGCATAGGAGATGGAGTTAAAATTCATTATCTGAATAGCTGGTGTAATGTGTAGGTATTACTACTTTTTTTATTTTCATTATTCCTCTTTTCAATGCCCTCTGCACAAGGAGGAATAAACTCCGGTTCTCAAAGTGGGGAGTTTCAAGGTCTCGAGCACCACTTCAGTCTTTTCTTCCCATGTACATATGATGACTCTTGGTGCTTGAAGTATGGTTATGGATTCTCTTGTCCTTCTAGGATATTTTTTCTGTGGAGTCAATCAATTGGAGCCAATCTCCGTAGCAAAGCCACCCTCCAGCAACTTGAATTTCTGTAGCGTTTTCACATAAAGCAAAACCTCTGAGCACTTTAGAGGCATCAGGTGATCAACGAGGCAGAGAGTACTGAAACAAAAATGGGGAGAAGGGCAAAGTTACAAAGGAGGGTTTTTTAGGAGGTTTTTGAAGATGGGAAGGGAGGATACTAGGCAGAAGAATTTAGGGAAGAAGTTCCAAAGATCATTAGATTTGTGACTGAGGAACATCTACTGACTGAGGATTGTAAAGTAGTCTGTTGGAGAGTAGGGGTGTACAACTGGGTTGCTGAGGCAAGGTGGGGCCACACCATGGAGACTAAGATCTTCATGAAATTGCTGGCACTTGGTCAGACCAGGAAAGTGGGATTTTTGTGCAGGGCAGAGGATCAGCCAGTGTTTAGAATGAGGAGGGGGGAGAGTATTGGAGAAGTCTAGCTTGTTGAGCATCCTGACTCAGTCCAAAAAGGCATTCCCCTTAATCACAACTTGAATTTATATAGTGCCTTTCATGCAGTAAAACGTTCCAAAGCACTTCACAGGAGTGTTATCGGACAAGATTTGTCGCTGAGCCACAGAAGGACTTATTGGGACAGGTGACCAAAAACTTGGTCAATGGGGTAGGTTTTGGGGAGTATCTTAAAGCAGGAAAGGTTTAGTGAAGAAACTCCAGAGCTTGGGGCCTAGGCAGCTGAAGATGCAGCTACCAATGGTGGAGCGATGGAAATTGGGGATGTGCAAGAGGCCAGATTTGGAGTGCAGAGATCTGAGTTGTCTGGCTGGAGGAGGTTCGAGATAGGCCATGGCGGGATTTGAACATCAGGATGAGAATTTTAAAATCAATGTGTTGCCTGTCCAGAAATCAATGTAGGTGAGTGATGGGTGAGCAGGACTTGGTGCAAGTTAGGATACGGGCAGCAGAGTTTTGAATGAATGCTACTATTCGCATTTTGAAGGCTGCTCCACTTGAAGTGCATGTGATATTAAGCCTGCATAAACACTGACCTGTGAGCATTTCCCTTCAAACAGGTGCATTCACACACTGTGCCATGGGACTTCTACATCAATCAGCAGCTCAAGATGCGGCTCAGCTCCCAGTTTAATGACCATTTCAGTCAGAATCACAGCTGCTACCTGTTTGAGAATGGATATATGACAGTGGATATGACGGATCAGGACCAGAACTATGAAACTCTACAGGTGAGATCTGCAAATTTCATGAGGTGACAACAGCAGGATCTTTTAATTTGATGATGCAGTGGTGACCAACTTCCTGCATCTCATGCTGGTTATTCCTCAGATGGTTATTTCCCCACCCCCATCTACCATCAAGGGCTAGGTGTTTTCTTGCAGGGAGCGTTAGTGAAGGGTGATAGCTGCATGGTTCACGTACACCTCTTGGCAGCAGAGGCAGCCAATGGACTGTTCCTATGCAAAATTGCTGAAAAACATTAATCTGGTAACTTTTATCAATGATTTAATGGGTAAATGAACTTCCTGGTGTGGTACTGAGTCAGATGGGCAAGGAAGATCCCAAGTTTGATCCCTGATCTGTGCTTCTCAGCCAGAGTGCAAGTGAGGTTTCTACAGTTGTGGTTTAAGCAGGGGTAGGGGCATAAAATCAGTTAGGATTCCCACTACCTGGGCACGATCTAGTGACTCCTGGAAAGTCCTGTGCATTGGATCAGAACACTCTTCAGCTTGACTGTGATGCTTATTTTGGCACACTCATTATCTTGCTGAAACTTGCTGTTCAGCTCATGCTATTTGGGATGTCATGAGGTCTTGAAAGGCACTATATAAATGCATGGCTCATGGTTATTTAGGCAAGGAACCGGGGGGCAGCCAAAACTGTAGAACCGTACCCCAGCTCAACCTGCCATACTTTTGAGGTGGGAAGGGGAGAAAGAAAAGGTAAGAATGGAAACTTGCATCGTTTCCTGATTGTATTTTGCTGTGTACTATGTACAGTAATAATAGTATAGTTCCATATCAGTGTGTGACTTTCATGACATTATTGTTTATTACTGGTCAGTATTTTGGAGGGGTTACTTTCAAAATGCCAACAATATTAAACCGTGAAGGTGCTGACATTTCCTGATTCCTTTTTGTACAAATTATTTTATGGAATTTTTATTGACTCACCTAGCAAATGAGCTTGAAAATGAAGTTCAATCTACAGCAATTGGGACCAAACTCTGCACTCTAATAACTGGTAACCTTTTTGTTTTCTTTTGTAGGGTCTGTCTCAGATTTGGGAATCTGTGTCAGATGTACTAGTTGTGTTTCTGACACTTGACTTACTGGCCCTAGTGGAACTGATGCACACTGCCGAGATTGTTCATGGGGGCATAGCGCCTGAAACACTCTTCCTGGGTGACTGGTTAGTTTAACGTTCTTTTATACAAAGGCTTGTGGCAGAGTAATGATGCCTTTCTTCTTGCTTGGGCTAGTTTTATGATGGGTTGGAGCCTTGCTGGATCAAGGATTCTGAAACCAGGAGTTCAATTTTCAGGGATTCTTCCCTCTGGCTGTACAAGACCTCCACCTGCCCAATCCTGGAATATGGTCAGTAAGTCAGCCACAGATTGAGGCTACAAATGATCCAGAGCCAAGCAATAAAGACAGCCATTTGCTGCCTGCTCTTTATCAGCTCTACCTATCTCTACAATGGAAGAAAGGTTTAAGAGACTCTGCAGATAGAAGGGCAGAACCCCAGTAAAAAGAAAATCTTGCATTTATATAGTGCCTTTCAAGACCTCATGACATCCCAAAGCGTGCTCTCAGTACTGCACTGAAGTGTCAACTTAGATTTTTGCGCTCAAGTCTCAAGTGGGACTTGAACCCACAACCTTCTGACAATACTGCGCTGTCTCTGGGCCTTGGCAACAGTCAATTGTAGAAGATTATGGTGCAGGGTCAACGCAGCTATGTGGATTTCAGTGCCAATCAGAATTGACTGTTGCAAATTCTAGTATAAAAAGTGTAATAAACCCTGGATCATCCTTGGCAAGTTCCCAACTTTACTAGCCAGTTCATCCAGCCCTGCTGCTGTTTTGCATTAAGCGCACAAAGCTGATTTCGGCTACAGTGCTCTTTAGCTTCCGACGAAGCTAGCTGTAGTTGAGACTAGCTTTGTGCTTTTAATTTGAGACAGGGCAGGTCCGAGCTCGTGTTTGACACTGCTGGGTTGAACTCTCAAAAAAAAAAAACAGGAATTTGCGCAGCAGCAGTGTCTTTTGCTGAATTCCTGATTGCCAGTGAGTGTTGTGGGTTTGTTGTACACTAGGATGGTTGTTTAAAATGCAGCAAGCTTGAATATAATGGCCCACATTTCCAGCCACCACCTTTTTAATGAGTATACTGGGTTATTGGATACACTTGAGTTTTACACTCTACCTTTTTTTGGAGACTGGTCTGTTTAACCTGACTAATCTGACTTCCTCCCTAGGCTTTATAATGCCTCCGTGTGCCCCAGCGGTTTAGTTAAGCTCATGGACTTCACTCACAGCTTGGACCTGCGGCTACAGTCTGATGTTGCCAAGTTTACAGGTTTTCCTACAGTGCATTCACTACTCAATAAGGGGCTCCTGTTGGAGTGCACTAGTGCCTACCAGGTAAGCAGCCACAGGAACTAACCTAGCTCTCTACTGTGCAAAACTATTCACGCTGTGCTACTGAAAATTAATTAGCACTGTCTGAGTGGAGCTGACCTGCACATAGCGGTAGCACTCGTCATCATGCTCAATATGGTTGTTACAGTGCAGGCTTATTATCCTGATGTGCAGTTGGCCCTTTACTCTTATTCTATTCTTCAAACATTTTCATATGTTGTCTTCCCCTCCCCCCTCTACTTTAAAAAAAAAAAAAAAAATCTGATCATGGCATACAACTGCACTTCACTAACAGCCTCTTCCTTTCTCTAGACAAGCCCACAAAGAACAGCTACAATGAGCAACTAGTTATTCAACCTTGGGAGTGTGTGGGGGTTACATCGTAGCAAGGACTGGTGCTATCCCTGTCTTGAAGTCCAACTTCCAGCAGAGGGGGATCACTGGCTGCTTTTCTTTTTTCCTGCAGTCCCCCTTCTTACCCAGGGGCACGCATGCTGCCCATGACTGCAATCAACTAATGGAGCACAGATGGATTAAACCAGGGCCTTTTTGCACTGTTAAATGCCACCCCATGTGGAGTATTTACCCACAAATCCATGGGGAGTGGCAATGGTTTGGAATGGTTATCACTTAGAAAGAAACAGACCATCATTATTGCATTTCTGTTTGTGGAACCTTGTGTGCATATTGGCTACTGTGTTTCTTACATTACAACAGTAACCACACTTCAAAAAGAAAAGTACTTCATTGGCTATAAAACGCCTTGGGCCGTCTTGAAGTCATGAAAGCTGCTATATAAATGTTGGGTCAAAATCCTGGAACTCCCTACCTAATAGCACTGTGGGAGTACCTTCACCACAGGACTGCAGCAGTTCAAAAAGGCAGCTCACCACTACCTTCTCTGGCAATTAGGGATAGGCAATAAATGCTGGCCTTGCCAGCAACGCCCACATCCAGTGAATTCAAAAAAAATCTTTCTTTTGGATATGAACAATTCCTAGTGTACATTTCACTGACCTTCGCAAAGTGTGAGCCTAATGTGTGTTCTGATGCACAAGTAGTTGGGTCATGTATTTACAGGAGTGGAGTTTCAATTTCAAAATGTCATCTTGCTGGACCCTTGAAGCATAACAAAGGTCCTCGCAAATGGCTTATTGCATCTCGGTGTTCGATCTGGCTGAAGTTAATGATACAGCACTCTGGGAAATGAGCTGTTTCTTCTGAGTAATTGTTATTGGGATGCACTTTGAAGATCAATTGTCTGAGTGACCATCTTGGGAATGAGTCTAAGCCTTGCAGCCTTTATTGTGGTCAGTATACATGGAGCTCGTGTTGACCCTTAAACATGTTTACTAACCATTAATTATAAAAGTTAGTTTAAAAATCAGTCGGCTTTTAATTAGAACTTGAATGAAGTGGCTTGCTGTTGAATCCTTGGTCTGGGTCTATGGTGAACAGTGTGTCCAATATGAATTGAATCCAGATGTGGCCAATTGCATTTCTGTTTAGTAAATAAACATGAGCAATAGACACCGCCATTGGGCATGTGATCTCAATGCTCCTAGTTGCACAGTGTATGCATGTGAACTTTAACCTATCTGTGCATTTGTTGGTAAATAAGACAAATCAGTGTAAGTATTTTTTGATCATTGTGGCTGCTTTACTTTCTTGATTACTGAATGTTGTAGATGTTCAGGTAAATATACGCATGAAGTATATTTACCTGGATTGTGAGTGTATGCGAGGCATTTTCTACTAACCTTGGTACGTGTGGCTAAAACAGTATTGCTGTAGCCAGACCTGTGACCAGTCAGCAATTTCTATTGGTCAACACTGGGTTAGGGAGTGCAGTAAAAGCAGACATGGCTCCCATTCCTTTTTGTATTCCATGACCCCTGGTGACTAGGGAGTGCAGTAAAAGCAGACGTTCTCATTCGGGTTTGTATTCCATGACCCCTGGTGGAAAGTGTGTGTAGATGTTTTTGAATTGAATGAGGCTTGGCTCTGATGCCCTCTATGGTTGAATTACTAGCTGTCCAGGTTCACAAGTGAAGAACGGGCCTCTTGGGTAAGCTACCAGAGTGCTGCCAACAACCCAAGAATGAGTGTTTCTGCAACAAACTGGTTTGAATGAATTAAAGCTGAACATCTTTACATTAACCCGGGAAAGTATAGTTACTAAAAACCTGACCTAGCAGCTTGAAATCCTAAATGCCCCTTGTGAGGAAGATGAAAATAGAGAGTTTCTATCATTATATAAAAAGAAAAAGGGTGGCTAAAGTAAATCTTGGTCCCTTAGAGGATGAGACCAGGAAATTAATGGTGGGAAATATGGAGATGGCAAATACACTGGATATTTTGTATCAGTCTTTACAATAGAGGACACCAAGAATATCCCAACACTGGACAAACAGGGGAATATAGGGGGGGAGGAGCTAAACACGATCAAAATCACTAAGGAAGTGGTACTCGATTAAAATAATGGGACTCAAGGCGGATAAATCACCTGGACCTGATGGCTTACATCCTAGGGTCTTGAGGGAAGTGGCGGTAGGGATTGTGGATGCATTGGTAATTTTCCAAAACTCCCTGGACTCAGCAAAGATCCCGGCAGACTGGAAAACTGCTAATGTAACACCCTTATTTAAAAACGGCAGTAAACAGAAGGCTGGAAACTAGACCGGTTAGCCTAACATCTGTGGTAGGTAAAATTTTGGAGTCCATTATTAAGGAGACAGTAACGGGACATTTGGATAATCATAATTTAATAGGACAAAGTCAGCATAGTTTTATGAAGGGGAAGTCATGTTTGACAAATTTGCTGGAGTTCTTTGAGGAAGTAACATACAGGGTGGATAAAGGGGAACCAGTGGATGTGGTGTATTTAGACTTCCAAAAGGCATTTGACAAGGTGCCACACAAGATTATTGCTTAAGATTAAAAAAAAATCACAGGATTAGGGGTAATATTCTGGCATGGATAGAGGATTGGCTATCTAACAAGGCAGAGAGTTGGGATAAATGGTTCATTCTCAGACTGGCAATCAGTAACTAGTGGTGTTCCGCAGGGGTCAGTGCTGGGTCCCCAACTCTTTACAATCTATATTAATGATTTGGAGGAGGGGACCGAGTGTAACATATCAAAGTTTGCAGATGATACAAAGATGGGAGGGAAAGTAGTGAGTGAGGAGGACATAAAAAATCTGCAAGGGGACATAGACAGGCTAAGTAAGTGGGCAGAGATTTGGCAGATGGAATACAATACTGGAAAGTGTGAGGTTATGCACTTTGGCAGGAAAAATAGTAGAGCAAGTTATTATCTTAATGGCAAGAAATTGGAAAGTACTGAGGTACAAAGGGATCTGGAGGTCCTGGTGCACGAATCTCAAAAGGTTAGTATGCAGGTGCAGCAAGTGATTAAGAAGGCCAATGGAATGTTGGCTTTCATTGCTAGGGGGATAGAATATAAAAATAGGGAGGTATTGCTTCAGTTGTACAAGGTATTGGTGAGACCGCACCTGGAATACTACATACAGTTTTGGTGTCCATACTTAAAAGACATACTTGCTCTCGAGTCAGTACAAAGAAGGTTCACTCGGTTAATCCTGGGGATGGACATATGAGGAGAGGTTGGGTAGATTGGGACTCTACTCATTGGAGTTCAGAAGAATGAGAGGCGATCTTATTGAAACATATAAGATTGTGAAGGGGTTGGATCGGGTGGATGCGGGGAGGATGTTCCCGATGATGGGTGAAACTAGAACTAAGGGGCATAGTCTTGGAATAAGGGGCTGCTCTTTCAAAACTGAGATGAGAAGGAACTACTTCACTCAGAGGGTGGTAGGTCCATGGAATATGCTGCCCCAAAAAGCTGTAGAAGCTACATCATTACATAAATTTAAAACAGAAATAGACAGTTTCCTAGAAGTAAAGGGAATTAAGGGTTACGGGGAGCGGGCAGGAATTTGGACATGAGTCTAGGTTCGGATCAGTCATGGCCCTGTGGGTAGCGTAGCGGGCCCAGGGGCCGTGTAGCCTGATCCTGCTCCTATTTCGTGTGTCCAATTCTGTTAGGTTCAGGAGATGGTTCTGTGATAGTAGATTGGCGGTTAGGATCAGATCAGCCATGATCTTATTGAATGGCGGAGCAGGCTCGAGGGGCCAATTGGCCTACTCCTGCTCCTAGTTCTTAGGGTGAGCAGCCAGAGGTCGTTGTCCATATCGGTACCAATGACTTCGGCAGAAAGAGGGATGAGGTCCTGCAGTCAGAGTTTAGGGAGCTAGGAGAGAGATTAAAAAAGCAGGTCTTAAAAATAATAATCTCTGGATTACTCCCGATGCCCTGTGCTAGTGAGTACAGGAATAGGAGAATAGAACAGATGAATGCATGGCTGGAGAGATGGTGCAGGAGGGAGGGCTTTAGATTCCTGAGGCATTGGGACCGTTTCTGGGGAAGGTGGAACCTGTACAAGCCGGACGAGCTACAACCAATATTCTCGCGGGGAGGTTTGCTAGTGTTGTTGGGGAGGGTTTAAACTAGCTTGGCAGGGGTTTGGGCACCAGCATATAGGAGTAGAAAAGAGGAATAAGGTGCATCAGAGTGATTGTGTTGGATAGTACTAGAGGCGGTAGTAGTACCATCTTAGATAGGAGCAGACTAAAAGACTATGAAAAATTCAAAAATGGGTTTAGAATGCATGTACATAAACGCACAAAGTGTAGTGAATAAGGTTGTTGAGCTACAAGCACAATTAGCCGTGTGGCAATGGAAAGTGGCTTAAAAATGGTGAGGACTGGGCACTTAATACTCGAGTGTACAAGGTGTTCAGAAAAGATAGGGAAGGAAAAAAGGGAGGTGAGGTGGCAGTGCTGATTAAGGAAGACATTGTCGTGTTGGAAAGGGAGGATGTTCTTGAGGGGACAAGGACAGAATCCATTTGGTTAGAGTTGAGCAAAAAGGGTATGATCATGCTATTGGGGGTATTCTATAGGCCTCCAAATAGTGAGGAAGGCAGGAGCAAATCTGCAGGGAAATTGCAGAGATATGCAAGAGCTATAGAGTGGTGATATTGGGGGGGCTTTAATTACCCAAATATTGATTGGGATAATGCTAGGGTAAAGGGAATGGAGGGGGAGGAATTTCTGAAATGTGTTCAGGAGAATTTCCTTGATCAGTATGTTCTTGGCCCAACTAGGAAGGAGGCATTGCTGAATCTGGTGCTGGGGAATGAGGTGGGCCAGGTCGACCAAGTGTTTGAAGGAGAACACTTGGGTACAAGTGGTTATCGTATCATAAGATTTAGATTAGCAATGGAGAGGAGCAAGGAACAATCTAGAGTGGAACTTCTAAACTGGAATAGGGCTAACTTCAATGTGATGCGAAAGGATCTAGCCAGGGTAACATGGAACCAAAGACTGACGGGGAAAAACTGTGGGTGATCTTTAAGGAGATGATGTTCCAAGTACAGGCTAGGTACATTCAAACAAGAGGGAAGGGTAAGGAAACCAAAGCAAGGGCTCCTTGGATGACGAGGGAGCTAGAGAAGATGATGAAACAAAAAAAGAGGGTGTATGATGCCTGTCAGGTGAATTCTTCAAGGGAGAACCAGACCAAATACAATAAATTGAGGGGATGTGAAGATGAAAATAAGGTTGGCAAAGAGAGAACATGAGTAGAATGGCAGTTAACATAAAAGGGAACCCAAAACTCAATAGGTCCCACCCCAGTAGTTAGAGGCGGGGTGGGACCTATTGGAGACAAAGAAGGTGATATATGCTTAGAGGCGCAGGGCAAGGCTAGAATACTCAGAGTACTTTGTATCGGTGTTTACTAAGGCGGTGGATGCTCTCAAACATCAGTAGAAGTGGAAAAGGTAGAAGCAATAGAAGGGGTGAAAATTGATACAGGATGTACTAGAAAAGCTGGGTATGCTTCGAGTGGACAAGTCGCCTGGTCCAGATGGCTTGCATCCCAGGTTGCTAAGGGAATTGGGGGAGGAGATAGCGGAAGGGCTTGCCATAATTTTCCAATCTTCCCTAGATGCGGGGGAGGTGCCTGAGGATTGGAAAGTGGCAAATGTGACATTGTTCAAAGGGTGCAAGGACAATCCTAGTAACTACAGGCTGGTCAGTTTAACATCAGTGGTGGGTAAAGTTTTAGAAAGAATCAAGGAAAAAATTAACGGGCACTTGGAGAGGTTTAAGCTTATTAAGGAGAGCCAACATGGATTTGTAAAAGGCAGATCGTGTTTGACTAATCTAATTTAATTTTTTGATCAAGTAACAGGGAGGATTGATGAAGGGAATGCAATGGATGCTGTCTACATGGATTTTTGGAATACTTTTGACAAAGTACCACATAGAAGGCTGGTTAACAAAATTGTGGCTCATGGAATAGATGGGTCAGTGGCAGCTTGGATAAGGAATTGGCTTAAGGACAGAAAACAGCGAGTTGTGGTAAATGGCTGTTTTTCAGACTGGAGGATGGTAGACAGTGGTGTTCCCCAAGGGTCAGTGCTGGGGCCACTGCTTTTTTTGATGTATATAAATGACCTGGATATTGGAATACAGAGTAGAATTTCTAAATTTGCCAATGGCACCAAACTTGGGTGTGGCAAACAGTGAGGATGATGCCAATCGACTGCAACAGTACATAGAAAGGCTAGCAGAATGGGCAGACAAGTGGCAGATGGAATTTAATAGAGAAGTGTGAGGTGATGCAATTTAGCAGAAGGAACAAGGAGAGGCAATATACACTTAATGGCACTGTTTTAAAGAGTGCAGGGACAGCGGGACCTGGGAGTTAATGTGCATGGGTCCCTGAAGGTGGCAGGACATATTGAGAGCGGTTAACAAAGCATATGGGATCTTGGGCTTCATAGAAGCCTTCAAACACCAGAGGCGATTTACCAGAATGGTTCCAGGGATGGGGGATCTTGGCTACAAGGACAAGTTGGAGAAACTGGATTTGTTTTCATTAGAGCAAAGAAGGTTCTGGGGTGATTTGATAGAGGTGTACAAGATTATGACGGGTTTGGATAGGCTAGATGGGGAAAGGCTGTTCCCACTAGTTGATGGTACTAGGACACAGATTTAAGGCTTTGGGCAAGAGATACAGGGGGGATGCGAGGAAAAACTTTTTTACGCAGCGAGTGGTGGTTACCTTGAACTCTCTGCCGACGGAAGTGGTGGAAGCGGAGACACTCAATGTTTTCAAGGGGAGACTGGATAGGCACTTGAGGGAAATAAACTTGCAGGGATAGAGCGGGGGACTGACTGGATTGCTCTACAGAGAGCCGGCATGGACTCAATGGGCCGAATGGCGGCCTCCTGTGCCGTTATGACTCTCTGCTCGCTTACCTACATTGGCTCCCTGTTATGCAATGCCTTGATTTCAAAATTCTCATCCTTGTTTTCAAATCTCTCCATGGCCTCGCCCCTCTAATCTCCTTCAGCCCCACAAACCCGCGCGCGCCCCCCCCCCCCCCCGGCGATATCTGCACTCCCTAATTCTGCCCTCTTGAGCATCCCTGATTAGAATCGTTCATCCATTGGTGGCCGTGCCTTCTGTTGCCTAGGCCCGAAGCTCTGGAATTCCCTGCCTAAACCGCTCAGCCTCGCTACCTCTCTTTCCTCCTTTAAGACGCTGCTTAAAACCTACCTCTTTGACCGAAAATTTTGGTCACTGCACTAATTTATCCTTGTAGTTCGGTGGCAAATTTTTTGTCTTAATACTCCTGTGAAGCGCCTTGGGACGTTTTACTACATTAAAGGCGCTATATAAATATAAGTTGGTGTTTGTGGTTTTTGTTTTGTTTTCTAACTTTAACCTTCATCGCTGGCTGTTATAGGTTGATCTCCTTGGGGTTGCAAACACTGTGCATTTCCTGCTGTTTGGAGGGCATCTAGATGTCTGCAAGGAGGGTTCACTGTGGATACTCAGCCCTGCATCCTACAGGTACCTTCAATGGCATTATTTTCATTTTGTGTTGTGCAATGTTACTGCTTTTTCTAAATCTTTGTTTCAGACATGTAAAATCAATGAGCCTAGTTTCTGTGTTGAGTTGAGTCAGCACTGCTGATAATGTAGTGACCTGTAAATTGCTTGAGCAGCTCTTGTTTAAAATTGAATAGACATTTTGCTCCGGGCACATTTATACACTCTCTCTTCTCCCTTCCCCCCCACCCCAAATCATTAAGCTTGTGATTCCCATATATTTCTTAACCGTTTTTTTGTTGAGAATCATACCATTGGCCCATCCACCACTGCACAATGAACTAGCATTCCTGCCTGGTAATGGATCTTTGGAACCAGGTGCTAAAAGGTGAGAATTCACTCGCTCCACCGTTGGAAGTATTTAGTTGCTGTTCCACACCTCCTCAAACATGTAAAATTCATTTTGGCACAAATATGCCATTCATTCCCCTTGCCCACCAAATGGCCTATGCTAAGCATGACCCTCTGAACTTTGTTTCCGTTCAGGTTAATTACTTTTTTGATATGCCCTCTTTCCCACCCACACATCACCAGGACTCCCTATTTCACTTCAGACATGCTGGATCAAGTGACCAAGGAGATGGGACTAAGTGGCCTGATCCCAGATGTCTGCCAATACAACTGCTGTTGAGCTGGGTATACAAGGAGCTTGGTGACTACTTGGCTGAGGCAGAAGTGCCAGATTTGCCTTTGTCACCCATATAGCACAACAGAGTTCAGGAACTCCATGCACCAGGGAGTTGAACCTGTATTCTTCCATCTCACCAATCTGTGGTATTGCCCTAACTGAATTTAATGTACAACTGTTTTGCATTTGCTCCATTTATTTTGGCCTATATGTAATTTGCATTTAAGTTAATGCTGTGTTCCTAGCAGTGCCTTAATGCAAGGTGTCTGCCTTAGCTTAGTGGGTAGCACTCTCGCCTCCCGAGTTAGATTGTGGGTTCAAACCCCACTCCAGTCTTGAGCACAATCTAGGCTGGCAGTACTGAGGGAAAGTGCTGCAGGAGAGAGCTGTTCCGTTGGGACGGACTTCACTTGGCCAGTGCTGGGACTAGTGTCCTGGCGAATCGAATAACTAGGGCTGTGGAGAGGGCTTTAAACTAATTAGTGGGGGGGAGGTTTCAAGAGAGCAAAAAATAAAAATGACAACAGAGAGGGTCATAGACATAGGTAGCAGTAGGGGAATCACAAATCAGAGCGTGGCAGGAAGGGACAGAGTGTGTGGAGTAAAAGGTAAAGTGGTAAAAAGTGAAAAAGCAGGAACTAAGTGCCACAAAGCATATTTGAAAGTTCTCTATCTGAATGCACGTAGCATTCGTAACAAAATAGACGAGTTAATGGCACAAATAACTACATATGGTTATGATATTGTGGCCATTACAGAAACATGGCTGCAGGGTGACAATGCCTGGGAATTAACCATACCAGGTTATTTAACGATCAGGAAGGAAAGGCAGGAAGGAAGGGGAGGTGGGGGGGCTATGTTAATAAAGGAAGGAATCACTGTAATACAGAGTAATGATATTGGGTCAAAAAATCATGATAATGAAACCGTTTGGGTGGAGATAAGGAATAATAAGGGGAAAAAAAACACTAGTGGGCGTAGTCTATAGGCCTCCGAACAGTTGCAACTCTGTTGGACGGAGTATCAATCAGGAAATAGTTGAGGCATGTAATAAAGGAACATCTATAATTATGGGGGATTTTAACTATCATATTAATTGGACAAATCAAATGGGGCAGGGCTGCCTTGAGGATGAGTTCATTGAGTGTATTAGGGATGGGTTTCTTGAGCAGTATGTAACTGAACCGACCAGGGGGCAAGCAACCTTAGATCTGGTCCTGTGTAACGAGACAGGATTAATTAAAAATGTCCTAGTAAAGGATCCCCTTGGAATGAGTGACCATAACATGGTTGAATTCCATATTCAATTAGAGGGTGAGAAGGTTGGATCTCAAACAAGTGTGCTAAGCTTGAATAAAGGAGACTATGAAGGTATGCGAGTGGAATTGAGTAGAGTGGATTGGGAAAATAGATTAAAGGGTAAGACGACACATGATCAGTGGTGTACATTCAAGGAGTTATTTTACAACTTCCAAAAAATATATATTCCACTGAAAAGAAAAGGGTGTAAAAGAAAGACAGTCATCCATGGCTAAGTAAAGAAATTAAGGATAGTATTCGACTAAAAACAAGGGCATATAAGGTAGCGAAATCTAGTGGGAGGACAGAGGATTGGGAAAACTTTAAAAGGCAGCAAAAAATAACACAGATTGATTAAGAAAGGGAAGATAGATTATGAAAGTAAATTAGCAAAAAATATAAAAACAGATAGTAAGAGTTTTTATAGTTATATAAAAAGAAAAAGGGTGGCTAAAGTAAATGTTGGTCCCTTAGAGGATGAGACCGGGAAATTAATGGTGGGAAATATGGAGATGGCAAAAACACGAATGAATATTTTGTATCAGTCTTTACAGTAGAGGACACTAAGAATATCCCAACACTGGACAAACAGGGGGCTATAGGGGGAGAGGAGCTAAACACGATCAAAATCACTAAGGAAGTGGTACTCGGTAAAATAATGGGACTCAAGGCGGATAAATCACCTGGACCTGATGGCTTACATCCTAGAGTCTTGAAGGAAGTGGCGGTAGGGATTGTAGATGCATTGGTAATAATTTTTCAAAACTCCCTGGATTCCGCTGAGGTCCCGGCAGATTGGAAAACTGCTAATGTAACACCCTTATTTAAAAAAGGGCAGTAGACAGAAGGCTGGTAACTATAGACCGGTTAGCCTAACATCTGTGGTAGGTAAAATTTTGGAGTCCATTATTAAGGAAACAGTAACAGGACATTTGGATAATCATAATTTAATAGGACAAAGTCAGCATGGTTTTACGAAGGGGAAGTCATGTTTGACAAATTTGCTGGAGTTCTTTGAGGAAGTAACATACAGGGTGGATAAAGGGGAACCAGTGGACGTAGTGTATTTAGACTTCCAAAAGGCATTTGACAAGGTGCCACACAAGATTATTGCTTAAGGTAAAAAATCACGGGATTGGGGGTAATATTCTGGCATGGATAGAGGATTGGCTATCTAACAGAAAGCAAAGAGTTGGGATAAATGGTTCATTCTCAGACTGGCAATCAGTAACTAGTGGTGTTCCACAGGGGTCAGTGCTGGGTCCCCAACTCTTTACAATCTATATTAACGATTTGGAGGAAGGGACCAAGTGTAACATATCAAAATTTGCAGATGATACAAAGATGGGAGGGAAAGTAGTGAGTGAGGAGGACATAAAAAACCTGCAAGGGGACATAGACAGGCTAAGTAAGTGGGCAGAGATTTGGCAGATGGAATACAACACTGGAAAGTGTGAGGTGATGCACTTTGGCAGGAAAAATCCTAGAGCAATTTATTATCTTAATGGCAAGAAACTGGAGAGTACTGAAGTGCAAAGGGATCTGGGGGTCCTGGTGCACGAAACTCAAAAGGTTAGTATGCAGGTGCAGCAAGTGATTAAGAAGGCAAATGGAATGTTGGCTTTCATTGCTAGGGAGATAGAATATAAAAATAGGGAGGTATTGCTTCAGTTGTACAAGGTATTGGTGAGACCGCACCTGGAATACTGCATACAGTTTTGGTGTCCTTACTTTAGGAAAGACATCCTTGCTCTCGAGGCAGTGCAAAAAAGGTTCACTCGGTTAATCCCGGGGATGAGGGGGTGGTCATATGAGGAGAGGTTGGGTAGATTGGGACTCTACTCATTGGAGTTCAGAAGAATGAGAGGCGATCTTATTGAAACATATAAGATTGTGAAGGGGTTGGATCGGGTGGATGCGGGGAGGATGTTCCCGATGACGGGTGAGACTAGAACTAGGGGACATAGTCTTAGAATAAGGGGCTGCTCTTTCAAAACTGAGATGAGGAGGAACTACTTCACTCAGGGTGGTAGGTCCATGGAATATGCTGCCACAAAAAGCTGTAGAAGCTACATCATTAAATAAATTTAAAACAGAAATAGACAGTTTCCTAGAAGTAAAGGGCATTAAGGGTTACGGGGAGCGGGCAGGAATTTGGACATGAGTCTAGGTTCGGATCGGTCATGGCCCTGTGGGTAGTGGAGCGGGCCCAGGGACCGTGTAGCCTGATTCTGCTCCTATTTCGTGTGTGCACTTCTGTTAGATGCAGGAGATGGTTCTGTGATAGTAGATAGTAGATTGGCGGTTAGGATCAGATCAGCCATGATCTTATTGAATGGCGGAGCAGGCTCGAGGGGCCGATTGGCCTACTCCTGCTCCTATTTCTTATGTTAGTGTCTGAGGTGCTGTCTTTCGGATGAGATGTTAAAACAAAGCCCTGTCTGCCCTCAGGTGGATGTAAAAGATCCCACCGCACTCTTTCAAAGAAGAGTAGGGGAGTGCCCCTTGGTGTCCTGGTATCTCTCAACCAGCATCACAAACAGATTATCTGGTGATTATCTCATTGGCTCCCACGTTTCCTATATTTAAACAGTAACTACACTTCAAAAGTACTTCATTGGCTGTTGATGCTTTGGGACATCCGCAGGCCATGAATGGCGCTACATAAATGGAGTCTTTTTTGTATTCCAGAATGGAATTCCAGTACATGGAGTTATGGAGCAATTTCTTTGAAAAGATTCTGAATGCAGGAAGTGCATCCTCCATCTCTACACTGAATGATCTGCGACAGACAATGAGAGAAGCCATTGAACCAGATTTCGAAATTCTGTATCGTGGTGCATTCATGCATTACCAGGCTCAATATGAATAGTGAATGAAAGACCATTTTAAAAACTACTGTTTTATTTCAGGGTCCTATTTTTCTATTTTGCTAAAAGTTGCCATGTAAATGTGTTAATTTTCTTAGCTGTAATGATTGTACCCAAGTTGACTAATAAAGTTTGAAAAGATAAACCATATTTTAGTCAATCTTGACCCAATGTCCATACTCTTCCAGCAAGGGCTGCTAGGTGGTCATAGAGAGTAGAAATCTTGGATTATTTTCCACCCCCAGCTCCTTTGCCCTGCAATCAATAATCTAGGGTGCTGAGTCTAATAGTTGCATCCCTCAACTGGCGCTGCACGAGGTTAGCAAACTTTTTGCAGACTGGGGATTAAACATGGGGCACTTCCAGGCCTATGTGGCTCAGCAGCTCACTAATACAGAGATGCTCCACTGAGTTACTGAACCATACAGCTTCTTTCCCGTTCACCTTGGAGAATACAGTGACCTATTACGTACTGCATAATGCTTTTACCACGCTCTAGGATTTTTTGGTATTCACACTAGGATTTTTTGGTATTCACACTAAATAATGGGCCAGATCTTGCTGGAAATAAGATGTCGCAAGCCCTTAATGTGCAAATCGGCTAGCAAATTCAGGGGATTGAGATGCTGTGAATTGCAAATTTGCAGAACTTGTCGATTTATGCCACTCCACCATTTGCTTCGCACAAAGGGCATCTCGCCCTTGGCTTCCCTGTTATTTTTAAGAACTTACTGGATTTGCAGATTAATTGTTCATTAAACTCGCCCCACAAAGTTGTCTGGTAATTAACAGCATAAGTACCTTTTTTAAGTGATAATTGTTAATGACTGCCAATCAACTGCTCTGGCCTAGACCGCCAATGGTGCAGCGATTTAAAATCGGGGATGCGCAGAGGCCAGAATTGGAGGAGCGCGGAGCGCTCGGAGGGTTGTAGAGCTGGAGGAGATCCAAGATATGAGGGGGCAAGGCCATGGAGTGATTTGAAAACCAGAGTGAGAATTTTTTAAAAATTTAGGCGTTGCTGGTCTGAAATCCAATGTAGGTTAGTGAGCACAGGGGTGATGGGTGAACTGGACTTGGCACGAGTTGGGATATGGGTAGCAGAGTTTTGGATGCGTTAAAGTTTATGGAGGATGAAAGATGGGAGGGAGGCCAGCCAGATGAGTATTGGAATAGTCCCATCTAGAGGTAATAAAGGCATGGATGAGGGATTCCACAGCAGATGAGCTGAGGCAGGGCTGGAGACAGGCGCTGTTACGGAGGTGGAAGTAGGCGGTCTAACCAAGGTTCTGTACAAGTTTAACAATTTTCCTACTTTTCAATTCTACTCTATTGAGATGACTAACTGCTGTTGCCGAATATATAATGACCATTTGTGACTCGGATGAATTTCCAGAGGAGGTTACATGTTCTACCCATGGAGTTTATTGACTGCAAGGATCACTGCAGTATTGACCTCTGATGCCACAGGGACACTTCAGCTTCCTAATTGGAAATGCTGCAGGATTTTGTCGATCTTCCATTTGCAAAGTGTTATTAAGAGGGTCTCCAGGGATGTTCCTAGGCTTCTTGGTTTCCAGATATTGATCAAACCGGAATGGTCTTAGAGCTGTGGTTTACTATGTGCTAGCAATGTTGTCAATATATGGGATTTGTTAATAGCCTTTTCCAGAATGGATTTTAAAGAGCTAAATTGCACTTTTAAAAAAAAAAACTACAGGACTGAAACAGGTGGGGAAATTTGAAGTGTTGATGAGTGAGGAATTAACAAGGTCTCTACCAAGACTGGGCTTGTTGAGCAATTCATTCTCATCTCAGATGGACAACAAATAGTCACCTCCCTTTTGTGGTGAGAATGACCTTTTATAGGGGGCACAGCCTGAGCTGGTTGCAGAGAATGTACTCTGGGGAAATAGAGGTTTGGGGGGGGGAAGGGAAAGAGTTTGTTTGATTGACATACCTGCTGGCAAATCTCTGCACAAGGGAGATGTTGGAGATACTGCATGGCTGAGGCAGTGCTCTAGAGTTTAGTATTTTATGCCGCAAGAGAGAGAGCGGCTTGTGCAGTCAGCATCACGAGTTTGGCAGTGGGTTCTGTTTCAATCCCAAAGATAGTAAATAAATGTAGAGAACACTGGATGGTTGGATCGATGAATGAAAGCCAAGCCATCAACTTCACCAACCTCCCACCACCCCCTCCCCGCAAACCCTGCAGTGGTTGCGTTGCTGAGCTATTCAAAACGGAAAGGTTTCAAGGTCTGATCTGTGGTCTGAGTTAAGTGATCTCAACTGGTGGCAGTAGAGGTGGTACAATTGGCCTCTGCATCACTGGGTTAGGGAACAACCGATCGGGGTTTCCACTCCTGATTGCTGCCCAGTAATTCTTGCTCAAATTGGGTGTCAGGCTATACCTTCCGCAGTTGTGCCTGCTGCATATGGAGAAGGATTGTGCATGTGAGTAGGAGGCACTTGGTGAAATACCGGAGTGGCAGCTATGAAACTGTATCTGCGAGGAGTCAAAACCTTGAGGATGTGGTGGATGGTCAGAAAACCTATACAGTCTTCAAATAGATATTGGGTTCAAATCCCAGGATATAGTAGCATAGTGGTTATATTGCTGGATGAGTATTCCAGAGGCCTGGACTAATAATCCTGAGTGACTCCAGCATAGCAGTTTAAGAATTTGAATTAATTTCTAAAAAATATGGAAATAAAAAAGCATTTCTTGGTAAAATCTGTCGGATTGTTGTAAAAACCCAATTGGTTCATAGTGTTTCCTTTCCAAAAGGACATTAATGTGACTCCAATTCCACACCAACATGGTTGTCTCTTAATTGCCCTCTGAAGTGGCCTAGCAAGCCACTCTGTTGTATCACCTAGGGTAACGAGGGATGGGGCTTAATGCTTGCCTTGCCAGTGATGACCACAATGCTGTTGGGTAGGGAGTGGGAGTTCAGAATATTTGCAATCAGGGAATCTTGAAGCAGTTGAAGAGTATGTAGAACTAGGAGGAACAAGGGGAAAGTATTGATAAATTAGAGAGACCAAAGACGTAAATGATTTGTAGCCACATCACGTCACCTGGTTCAATATGAATGCTGTAGTGAAGTAAAACTAGTAATTCCAACTCTCTGGTGTCAGTTTTTAGCTATGGACTATGTTTTATGTCAGTCTGCAAGGGAAAGAGTCCAACATTGGACAAAATGGGATTCATTCCTCAGAGGAGACTCTGCCCTTGATCATTATTTGAACTCACTCCCTTCTGTAAATGAATTTGATGATTTTCACTCGAGATGCTCAACAAAGTAGACATGTCATTTGGGAGGGAGATGAGCAAGGAATACCCACCTCTTTCCCCCACAAAGAAGGGATCCCTCAACCCTTCTGCATGAAAATCAGTTGAAGGGTTTTAAAAACAAGCAAATGGTATTAAACTTGAGATTGGTGAGGTCACAGCCATGGCTCAGTTGGTAGCGCACTCGCTTCTGAGTCAGGTCAATTTCAAAGAAGAGCAGGGGAGTTCTTCCCGGTGTCCTGGCCAATATTTATCCCTCAATCAACATCACTAAAGCAGATGATCTGGCCTTTTCTTGGTGCTGTTTGTGGGATCATGTGCACAAATTACAGCTACGTTTCCTACATTACAACAGTGACTACACTTTAAAAAGTACTTAATTGGCTGTAAAGTGCTTTGGAATGTCTTGATATGAAAGGAGCCACATAAATGCAAGTTGTTACTGAGTGCAAAGTTTCTCAGCCTGATGGCACAATTTCCTGATGCAGTTGGGAGGCTCCAAAGCAGCCTTCAGACGGGTCCGAAGTCGCATCCCTAACCCTACTTGTTGACATTGGATCCATTCCATCAAGCATAGACACTTCCTGTCGTTGACGTCAGGGAGGGAGCCTGTACTCTAAGTTTCTCTGGTTCCCTTGTTAAGTTGGTGTAAGAATATAGATGTTAAATTAATTTAATCAGAAATTGTTTTAAACTGTGCTCACAAATCCTGGGGTAGAGTTTGTGCTTTGGGGACAATCGGAAAATTGCACTCAAAATGCACTTGAAATTGCACTAGGTTAGGTTACACTTCAAGTTTCCGCTCAACTTCATTTGCATAATCAAACATAAAATCTTCCATCAGGAGGTCCCGCGCAGGCTGCTCACAAGCTGTTGCCGCTGGGATGGGCCGTGCACGGAAAAAGAATTAGTGAACATTGTTCCCGAACCAGCGCAATCTCACAATTGCAACCTGGGGCTGTTGCCAATTCTGTGGATGGGGTCTGATTCAGGCAAATTGAATTTTGACAGGCTTTTATTACAGGAGGGGGAAAGAGTACAAAAGACATTGATTGCCACTGAGGATATTTCCTTTGCAATAAAGATTGGAAGAGAGATATCAAAGGCTGACACGAGAGGGTAACAGCAACTGTCAACAGGGCACACATAGGGAGGTAGTGATATCTTATCCACACACGAGCAAAGACGATATCTCCTGAGGTAGGAGTATTATTGATACCCAGATACACCCTCCAATGATCGGTGCGCTCCTCCAATTCTGGCCTCCTGCCCATCCCCAATTTTCATCTCTCCACCATTGGCCTTCAGCTGCCTAGGCCCGAAGCTCTCGAATTCCCTCCCTATACCTCGCCGCCTCTTCCCCCTTTAAGACACTCCTTAAAACCTACCTCTGATCAAGCTTTTGGTCACCTGTCCTGATATCTCATGTGGCTGTGTCAAATTTTGTTTGATAATCGCTCCTGTAAAGCACCGAGTCATTTTACTACGTTAACCCGTAGCAACTTGCATTATGTTTCATTATCTCATTGACTTGATTTAATAAAAAGTATTAACCTGACATTTGAGTGTTTCCCTGCTCCTTGAAATTGTATTAGAGGTAAAGGATGTATGATTATCCTATAATACTTCCACTAAGGGAAATAGGGATATAGGACAATATCCTATATAAACCAAATGGAGGGAGTCAAAATAGCTTCTGAATAGAAGTTTCAGGGGAAAAGATTGAAAATATTAGCCAATGAGGCCTACTGAGAAAATGAAGTGTCAAAGAGGTAAAAGAGAGAACAATGAACTAGAGTAAAGGCCAAACAAACTTAGCGCTAATGATGCAATTTTCTTCACATTTTTCAATTATAAGATGTAAATCAAAGGACGAAATGACTGAAGAACTGTGCAAAAATCAGAGTCTCAAAGAACTCACTCCTGTGGAACTGAGCTCAGTGACACCATTTTGTGTTTGGTCAGCTAGGTATCGGGATTGCAGAATCCAGTCACCATGATTGAGAGACTCTCAACCGTTGACAGTTTCCTTGTGCCCAATATGGAGTGCACACCCACTCCTTGTAGGAACATGTTCTGTAGCAACACACCCCAGATCACAAAAGGCTTCCCCCGATGCATCAGTGGGCTACATATCATGTCTGGTGCGGTACTGAGGCACACAAGACCAGGACGATCTCGGGTTCAATTTCCAGGATGTGCTGAGTGAGGGCAGTGCGAGAGGTGCTTCAATTAGCCACACGGAAGGGAAAATAATAAATCAACTGCTCCTGATTATTACCCATCGACACCCCCTTCCCAAATGAAACCGAGTGTACCTGGTGTCAGCAGTGGCTCAGTTGCTAGCACTCTCGCTTCTGCATCAGTAATGGTTATGGGTTCAAGTCCCACTCCAGAAACTTCAGCACATAATCTAGGCTGACAGCACTGAGGGAATGCTGCATTGTCAGAGGTGCCGTCTTTTGGACGAGATGTTAAACTGAGGTCTGCCCTCTCAGGTGGACATAAAGGAGCCCATGGGACAATTCAAGGAGAGCTGGGGAGTTCTTCTCTGTGACCTGGCCAATATTTATCCTTCAACCAACACCTAAAACAGATGATTTAGTCATCATCACATTGCATTTTGTGGGACCTTGCTGTGTGCAAATTGGCTGCCATGTTTCCTACATTACAACAGTGACTACACTTCAAAAGTACATTATTGGCTGTAAAGCACTTTGGGATGTCCTGAGGTCGTGAAAGGTGCTATATAAACGCAAGTTCTTTCTTTTTATTTCACTTAAAGAGTAAATTTATTTAGAAATGCAGTTATATACATAGTACAATTAAACTTAAATTAACTTTGTACAAATATTAAAATACTATCTTCACACCCATTGCAATATACAGGATTCCAAAGAAACTTTAAAGCAAAAGCCAAAGATGCACAGGTTGAGTGACCTTGACACATTCCACAGCTCCATTCCGTTACACTAACAGCCACGTCACAAGTAACCGTGCTCTTGCCTCTGCGTCAACAGCGGGACCACTGTACAACAGCATCCCGTTCCTCATTTAGGAAACATTGGAGAAATTATTTATTTATTTACAACAATGATAAAATGGTAAAATCTAATCATCAATGCACACCTCCCCGCTACAGAGAGAGCCCGAGAAACAGATCTGTTTCAAAAAAGCACTGGTTAATCCAAGAACAAGCTTTGGAACACATTCACGCAACACCTTGGCACTGGCACACGCAAAGCCTCTCAGACGGCAGGGCGAGGAAGGTGGAAACACCAGGATCCAGTTATATCATGCTGCCGGTTTGAGACTGTCAGATCAGATCAGATCGTCAGCTGGCAGCAGGTGTAGGCTCATTTCTTCCCCAAAGAGCGCGGTGAGAATGTGGAACTCGCTACCACAAGGGGTAGTTAAGGCGAATGGCATAGATGCATTTACGGGGAAGCTAGATCAGTATATATGAGGGAGAAAGGAATAGAAGGTTATGCTGATAGGTTTAGATGAAGTAGGTTGGAGAGGAGGCTCATGTGGAGCATAAACACCAGCATGGATTAATTGGGCCAAACGGCTGTAATTTTTATGTAATTTCTCTGGGCGTCGACACAGATACCTGTTTACATGCGCGCGCACAGAGTCAAGTCCCGGCCCCTTTGGAGTGCGGGTGGGAGTATCCATACCATCTCCCCCAAAAAGACATTACAAATAAATCTCCGCTTCAGTTCATAATGGGCCCAGAAGGTCAAAGGGCACACCCAAGTGTTCTCATTCAACACGGCGATGGACCTCCACTCTCGTGCAGCATCAAGCCCGAGTGGTGTGCAACAGCCTCCCAAGAGTGCCTCACACTGCTATACCCCAACACTTAGATCAACTGGATAGTTATGGGAAGGACCACGGGGTGGGAAGGTGTGGGGAGTGGTCACAATCTCAAGTTATGCAATGACAGATCTAGGTTAGATGTGAGGAGGTGGTTTTTCTCCAGAGAAGTGGGCCTGTGGAACAGGCTGCCGGCTTGTGCGGTGAACGCTGATTAGCTGAATTCCTTCAAGTGAGAGCTGGACCGGTTTATAGCTGGGGCGGAGATCACCTCGTACAAGAGGTAGGTACCTGGTAACGTTAATCAGGGCCAGAGTGATCGCCTGGATTAGTTTCGATCGCCTGGGCGGGCGGGGAGGAATTTTCCAGATTTCCCCCTAATTGAGCTGGGTTTTATCTGTTTTTTCCCCCCAGGCGAGCACATGGTTTCTGGGTAGGCTGGGGTGCGTCAGCATTGTGATCCACAAGGCATCGCAGTTGTGTGGTACAGGCTGAATGGATCAGAGGGTCTTTTCCTGCCCGTCATTTTTTGTACGTTCAGTTACCAGACTTCGAAGTTATGCTAAAGGAGTTAACGGATTAGTGGCACCCTTAGCAAAGTTCCCTCTAAGCTGCGCGCGTGTCGCGGCCGCGCAGTAATCTGCAAGATCCCGCGCAGGCCGCTCACTGGCTTTTACACTGGAAATACCCCGCATGCGCAGAAATTTAAAGGGACCACGCATTGAAAGAAACAGGCCACACAGAACAAAGCACAGCTTAGAGGAAACATTGATCCTTAGATATAGGGAGGGTCATTGACCCACACACAGGAGGCTTCACAGCAAGCATCAGCAGGCTATTTGAACGCAGGGGACATCATGGCAGAGCCCAATACGTTTCCCCTCCCGAGGGCCACACACATTTCTGGTTGGCGGTCAGCAGACGGCCATTAACGAGGGTGTCCCTCACCTGCGTTCTTCCCTCACCATCCCAGCAACCCTCGCACGTTCCAATTTCTCCGGATTCTGAACACTTTGGTTTTATCACTGTGTATCACCTAGATTTTAAAATTCTCATCCTTGTGTTCAAATCCCTCAAGGGCCTCACTCCTTCCCATCTCGGTATCCTCCTCCAGGGCTCCAAGCTCTGGAATTCCCTACGTAAATCTCTCCTCCTTTCTCTACTCCTTAAAACCTACCTCTTTGACCAAGCTTTTGGTCACCTGTCCTAATATCTCCTGATGTGGCTCGGTGTCAAATTTTGTTTGATAATCGCTCCTGTGAAGCGCCTTAGGAAGAATTACTATGTTAAAGACGCTTCATAAATGTAAGTGTTCATGCTTTAGTTCGGGCAAGTTTTTTTGTTTTGGAAACATATCTACGCATCTTTACCTCCCCTCTTATTTGTTGGAGCCTTGCCCTGGAATCCCACTATTCCTGGCCCTTCAAATAAAGCAGAGGCCAATACAGGAGAAACACACACACACACACACACACCATTCACATCAGCAAGGCAAAAAGAAAAGAATACAGATTTCCACTTTCCCTTTATAAACTGCACAATGGCTGAGAATATCCACCGATATTTGGTATTCCTGCTATGGAGGACTGCAGGCATTAGGGGCGGGGATTTCAGATCGTGAGGTCCCAGTCTTCATGCCCACGCTATACCCTTACGTGGGCAGGTTTTACTGGATCAGAGGTGCTTATCGATCTGCTGAGATGTTTCTGGGAGGCCACACTGGTGGGAGAGAGAGAGAGAGAAAGAGAGAGAGAGAGAGAGAGAGAGAGAGAAAGAAAGAAAGAAAAAGAGAAAAAGGAGAGAGAGAGAGAAAAAGAGAGAAAGAAAGGGAGAGAGAAAGAAAGAGAGAGAGAGAAGAGAGAGAGAGAGAAAGAGAGAGAGAGAGAGAGAAAGAAAGAGAGAGAGAAAGAAAGAGAGAGAAAGAAAAAGGAGAGAAAGAGAGGAGAGAGAGAAAAAGGAGAGAGAGAGAAAGGAGAGAAAGAGAGAAAGGAAAGAGAGAGAGAGAAAGAGAAGAGAGAAAAAGAGAGAAAGGAGAGAGAGAAAGAGAAAGAGAAAGGAGAGAGAAAGAGAGAGAGAGAGAGAGAGAAAGAAAGAGAGAGAAAGAGAGAGAGAGAGAAAGAGAGAGAGAGAGAGAGAGAGAGAAAGAGGAGAGAAAGAGAGAGAGAGAGAGAGAAAGAGGAGAGAAAGAGAGAGAGAGAGAGAGAAAGAAAGAAAGGAAGAGAGAGAGAGAGAGAGAGAGAAAAAGAGAGAAAACACTCATCACCCTTTATGTGTCAGCCATGGCTCAGTTGGTAACTCTCGCCTGAGTCAGAAGGTCATGGGTTCAAGCCCCACTCCAGAGACTTGAGCACAAAATCTAGGCTGACACTCCAGTGTCGGAGGTGCCATCTTTCAGATGAGACGTTAAACCGAGGCCCCGTCTGCCCTCTCTGGTGGATGTAAAAGATCCCATAGCACTATTTTGAAGAGCAGCAAAGAGTTCTCCCCGGTGTCCTGGCCAACATTTATCCCTCAGCCAACATCACGAAAACAGAATCTCCGGTCATTATTACATCACTGTGGGAGCTTGCTGTGTGCAAATTGGCTGCCCGTATCCGATATTATAACAGTGACTACACTTCAAAAAGAAAAGTACTTCATTGGCTGTAAAGCGCTTTGGGACGTCCTGAGGTCATGAAAGGCATGTTATAAATGCAAGTTCGTTCTTTCGCGTTAAAGAAACCTATTCTCTTCCACCTTTTCCTCAGGCACGCTAGCATTTCCCGGTCACAGCTGTGTAGTTCGGGGGAAGCCCAGCCTCCGATTGATAGGCCACCTGCTAAAATGCTGGAGCTGGTTTTGCAGGGCTGAGAGTGGTTTACGGGGAGGCCAAAATGTACCTGGCGCGGAGCATCTTTCTCCAGTCAGCCACGAAACAACCCATCTCTGCTCGTCTTTCAGCGCAGGTGAGGTGTGCTTCACCAATCTGTTTGCGTCAGTTCCACCCCAGAGGTATCCCGGCAGAGGGGCGCGCATGCCTCACCATTGAACGCCTGCCCGTCTCATCCTGCACTGCACCCCTCCCAACACTGGAAGAGACCACAAGAGGACTAGTGCCGGCAGTGACGGAGAAACCCAGCTGGCCTCGGAGTCGCGCGAAAGGGGCAAATCGCTCCAGCGCCGGCCGGGAGCTCGCGTTCCGATGCCAAACTTTAACCTCAGCCAACGTTCCGAGTTGGCTAGTCAGCTCGAGGGCTTGACGTTTGTCAACATTCTGTCTGGTGCGGGGAAGTGGGGCCCGCTAGCCTATCGCAATGTGGAATGGACAGCAGCGGAGGATGGTGGAGGCGGGGATGGCACGGAGGACCGCACCAGAGGCGGGGAAAAAGCGTTTAAAATGTGCAGTTCGAGCTACCACCCACTACCGAACGTCTAGTCTAAGTCCTGCGTCATGAAGGATGTTGGGGTTATCTGCCTATGAAGACAGCCTCTCCATAGCCGGAGTGTGCCCAGCACAGAGTGTGGATAGTAGTGTCCCTGTGAGTCACTCCCATACCGGGCTTCGGAAGGCGGGGCTTCTTTGCGCTGCTCCTGCTAAGGGGTTCGATGTGGAGTCAGTCAGTCAATCGGAGATGGAGAGTCAAGTGTTGAAGAGGATGAAGAGCAGGAGGAAGCTGAGCAGGTCACCTCATACAGATGACCTTACGCATCCTTGAGCAAAGGAATATCTGAAACAAAAGGGAACAGGGTTTGAGTTTTAAGAGTAAATGGATCAAAGGCCAAGCTAGTTGCTCACAACCTTCTTACAACACACTGACAGACCAGCCTCCCATGCTGAGCCTCATAGGGATGGAAAAGCAGCCTCCCCCCTCCCTATCTCTGTAACCTCCTCCTACAACCCTCTTATCCAACCACACTCCCTTCGCCCCACCGTTGCCAGCTGTGCCTTCAGCTGCTTAGGCCCCAAGCTCTAGAATTCCTTCCATAAACCCTTCCACCTCTCTAACTCTCCCTCCTCCTTTGAGACGCTCCTTAAAACCTACTTTTTTGACGAGGCTTTTGATCACCTGTCCTAATGTCTCCTTATGTGGTTCGATGTCATTTTTTAATCTGATTACGCTCCTGTGACACGCCTTAAGACATTTTGCTATGTTAAACGCGCAATATAAATGCAAATTGTTATTGTGAGAACATCACTCTCCTCTCCCTCCCGAGAAGAATTTTTTACTTACACACACACACACTCCGGCTAGTCTCTCTCTCTCTCTCTCACACACACACACACACAGATATATAGTCAATGTCCGGCTAGTCTCGCTCTCTCCCACACACACACAGATATATAGTCAATGTCCGGATAGTCTCTCTCTCTCTCTCTCTCTCTCTCACACACACACACACACACTGATATATAGTCAATGTCCGGCCAATCTCTCTCTCACACACACACACTGATATATAGTCAATGTCCGGCCAATCTCTCTCTCACACACACACACTGATATATAGTCAATGTCCGGCCAATCTCTCTCTCTCACACACACGGATATATAGTCAATGTCCGGCCAATCTCTCTCTCACACACACACACTGATATATAGTCAATGTCCGGCCAATCTCTCTCTCACACACACACTGATATATAGTCAATGTCCGGCCAATCTCTCTCTCACACACACACACACTGATATATAGTCAATGTCCGGCCAATCTCTCTCTCTCACACACACGGATATATAGTCAATGTCCGGCCAATCTCTCTCTCACACACACACACTGATATATAGTCAATGTCCGGCCAATCTCTCTCTCACACACACACTGATATATAGTCAATGTCCGGCCAATCTCTCTCTCACACACACACACACTGATATATAGTCAATGTCCGGCCAATCTCTCTCTCTCACACACACGGATATATAGTCAATGTCCGGCCAATCTCTCTCTCACACACACACACTGATATATAGTCAATGTCCGGCCAATCTCTCTCTCACACACACACTGATATATAGTCAATGTCCGGCCAATCTCTCTCTCACACACACACACACTGATATATAGTCAATGTCCGGCCAATCTCTCTCTCTCACACACACGGATATATAGTCAATGTCCGGCCAATCTCTCTCTCTCACACACACGGATATATCGTCAATGTCCGGATAGTCTCTCTCTCTCACACACACACTGATATATAGTCAATGTCCGGCTAGTCTCTCTCTCTCTCACACACACTGATATATAGTCAATGTCTGGATAGTCTCTGTCTCTCTCACACACACTGATATAAAGTCAATGTCCGGATAGTCTCTGTCTCTCTCACACATTCATATATTGTCAATGTCCGGATAGTCTCTCTCTCTCACACATTGATATATAGTCAATGTCCGGCCAATCTCTCTCTCTCTCTCTCTCTCTCTCTCTCACACATTCATATATCGTCAATGTCCGGCCAATCTCTCACACACACACACACACACTGATATATAGTCAATGTCCGGCTAGTCTCTCTCTCACACACACACTGATATATAGACAATGTCCAGCCAATCTCTCACACACACACACACACAGATATATAGTCAATGTCTAGTCTCTCTCTCTCTCTCTCTCTCTCACACACTGATATATAGACAATGTCCGACTAGTCTCTCTCTCTCTCTCTCTCTCTCTCTCTCACACACAATGATATATAGTCAATGTCCGGCTAGTCTCTCTCTCTCTCTCTCTCTCTCTCTCTCTCTCTCACACACACTGATATATAGCCAATGTCCCAGAGCTGGGATGAAACAGCACGATTGCGGAGGGTCATGTGACGGGCATGATGGGTACAATTGGACTGTGGGTCACATTATGAGGACCACTGTCTCAGAAGGGAGGAAGACAACCAGTGACCTCTTGTAAGGAGCAATTCCGTAATTTCGCTCTTTGGGGAATCTGAGCCACATTATTGTAATTGTCTGGTGCAATGTCCTAGTCCTGCGTTCGACCCGCTGGGATGTGGAACTACTTCTATAGGAGAGAGCTTTTGGGAAAGGCCGCGACGCAGGCCCACAAACATTTGTACACACGAAAGAGACGGAGAGCGCGCGTGCGCGGGCCCAAGATGGATAGACTGGGTTTGAGAGAAAAAAAGAGAAAAAGGAGAGAGAGAGAGAGACAGGTAAAGAGACATAGGGTAAGTGAGCAAGAAAGACAAAGAAATTTGGTCTTCAAGTATTTTTAGCTTTCATATAAAATGGAGGTTCAATTAAGTGAAGGAGAGAGAAATGCATTAAACAGAAGATCTCTGTGTTTTAAGTTAGTCAGCGTTCAACAGTCACAGGCCCACTGAAGCCAGCAGAGAGAAAGAGAATACCAGATCTCACTGCACTCCAGCTGCCATGGAGATCACCAGAAAGGGCTGCACTGAGCATGTGTTACAGGGACAAGCGATGCCTTTAAGAGGTGTGGCTGTGCTTGAGCTGCTTTCACATGGACAGCACATGGCAACATGCGTGTCATCCAGAAAGAGGGGGGGTGGGGAAATCACAGATCAAGGAGGTAGGAGTCAATCCCAGCACGCACATCCTGCATAGCATCCGAGTGTGATGTGTGGCACTTGGGGGAACAAATGGGTATGAAAGTGAACCCCAAAACAATGGCTTTCCAAAGGTCAATACGTTTGCCAATAAGAGAGTCGACCCTGAATATGGCCCCCAATCTGAAGGATTTCGGGAGTGGAATATATTGTGTGGACTCGGCCAAACCGTCCCTAAATGGCAAGAAATGTAAATGTCCCGACTCAACTTTACCATTAGTAGCTTGGGTTGAGGGTCGTAAATGATTTGCAAAGCATTTCAGTTTTTGTTACAGAAAAACCACTGTGGGGGAGGGGTGGGGGGAAAGACTGGGTCGCCAAGTGAGTTAGGGCGGCCCTTTCGGATCCGGATACCAATCCAACGCAGAGGAGTGACTGGATGAAAATCTGATCTCCTCTGCTGGCTGTTTGAGTCCTATTGGATGCTCCTGCACACTCCAGATTAATTTGACACGAAGCATGAGTGTCAGATAGGTTCAAGGATTGCCCCTGTGAGAAAGGCAATATGGTGCAGTATGGGCGCTCATCTGATGTTGGGCTTGAGGATTAGAGACAGTGAAGGGAACATTACTCTGCATCCAACTCATCCTTGACACGAGCAGAATTTGTAGAGAGAACCTAAGCTATTTACCTGCCCTGGGAGTGTTTGATGGGACAGTGTAGAAGGAGCTTTACTCTGTACCTAACCCATGCTGTACCTGCCCTGGGAGTGTTTGATGGGACAGTGTAGAGGGAGCTTTATTCTGTATCTAACCCGTGCTGTACCTGCCCTGGGAGTGTTTGATGGGACAGTGTAGAGGGAGCTTTACTCTGTATCTAACCCATGCTGTACCTGCCCTGGGAGTGGGTGATGGGACAGTGTAGAGGGAGCTTTACTCTGTATCTAACCCATGCTGTACCTGCCCTGGGAGTGTGTGCTGGGACAGTGTAGAGGGAGCTTTACTCTACATCAATCCCATGCTGTAACTGCCCCGGGAGTGTGTGATGGGACAGTTTTGACGGGAGGTTTGCCCAGTGGATGAAAGCATGCTGGGTTGGTGAAAAATGGCTCCCTGATCTTGTTGAGGGCAATAAAAGGTGGCTAAAAAAAAAGTGAGCAGTGTAGCTTAATAACAGGAGCTTATCTTGAGCTCATCCAAAACTCTGCTGCCTGTATCCTAACTCGCACAAGTTCTGTTCACCCATCACCCCTGTGGGTGCTGACTTACATTGGTCCCGGGTCTGGCAACGCTTCGATTTTACAACCCTCCAACCTTCTTGCGCATCCCCGATTTTTATCACTCCCACCATTGGCGGCCGTGCCTTCAGCTGCCTAGGCCCTAAGCATTGCCCGAAGAATTCCATCACTAAACCTCTCTCTCCTCCTTTAAGATGCTCGTTAAAACCTACCTCTGACCAAGCTTTTGGTCACCTCGCCTAATATCTCCTTATGTGGCTCAGTGTTAAATTTTGTCTGATAACGGTCCTGCAAAGCGCCTTGGGATGTTTTACGTTAAAGGCGCTATATAAATACAAGTTGTTGTTATCCAAACTCATCCCAACCAAGATTTAGTGGACCAACAAATTCATCCTCCCCTTCTTCAGTCAAAGTCCTACAAAAAAAACCAGACCTGTAGGAGGTGCCCACTTACCATCAGTAGATCCCACAGGGGAAGAGAGGGACAGAAGACTCTGTACGTCACTGCTCTCCGAGTCCTGAGTATCCGAAGACCGCGACAGCCTCAGTGCGGATCTGCGGGAGTGCGCAGGCGAGGAGAAGGCGGGCTGATGAATCAAAACAGTCTCTGAGCGGCTGCCACTGCCATGGGCTGCACCGTCGGCGGGGCTTCCCGGGCAGTCGTTGGCACCTCTGCTGCGGCGAGCGCCCTCCCCCGGATCCTCCCGTCCTGGGACCGGCCCCTCCGCCATGACGATCTGTACACGGGAACCCGAAGGCGGGATGGCAGCTCCCGAACTGCCATACACGGCTTCTTCATAGGAGGGCAGCGAGACGGGAACCCCGTCCACCACGATGGACACTTGATCCCCCGACACTCCCTGATCTCGCCTGAGGACAGAGACACACACATGGTTAGGCCAAGCA